>LPNX010632424.1:148080-178498 GCA_001517045.1 Pseudotsuga menziesii
GCACATGGTTTGGGCACATGGTTTGTTGTAGTCCATGGTATTGTCCCATGGTATTGCATGCGATTAAGCCTTTATAAGGCTTGATGTTGGGACGCGCACCCTAACGGTCCTTAAGATGGATAACTCCGTGATTTTGGACTCAAAATAGTCTTAGGGGTGTCGGGGTTGAGTCAAAGTCTTCTGTAATAAACCCATGGTTTAAGTCCAGGGTTTAGGGTTTGGGGTGCCCATGGTATAGGACCATGGTTTTGTAAAAACGCGCGGTATAAATAAGCGCTTGTGTAAAGAAGAAAGGTTAGGTTTTATGATGTAAGAAAGAATAAGGCGAAGCTAAGGTTGATTTTGTAAGGAAAGGTTAAGTCCCAGCTGTGTGCGTGGACGACCTCTGCAGCTGTGTGCACAGAGGGTTTTTGTAAAGAAGATTGAGGAAAGACCTGCAGCTGTGTGCGCAGGGGCCTGCTGCTGTGTGCACGGCTTTTAAGGACTGAAGGGATCTGCACCTGAGTGCGTAGATCAAACTGTGGTTTTGTAGCAAGTAGAATAAAACACAGTTTGTGGACGTAGCCCCTACACTGGGGGTGAACCACGTTATATCTGGTGTTGTGGTTTCTTGTGCTGTTTTTGTTTATGTTGTCTTTTATGCATTAATAACAGTATACATCTGATAAGTTAGATCGCTGCTAATATTAAGCTTCACTGTGAATTCCCTGTAGTGGGCTGAGCAAGTCACGATTGTTTATCTAACTGCGAATTTATATGTGAATGAATGGTAAAGCTTTATGATTGTTGATTAATAAGAGTATTAAAGGTTAAGGTACAGTGATCCCCCTCTCTGCTTGCAGAAACCTAATTCTGCGGCACCCCATAGCTGTTTCGGGTGAGACTGCAACCTGCATGTAGGTTGTTGCCGAAAGGGCCAACTCTTTGGGTCTTTGGTTGGTGCGACACAGAAAGATTAAACCCGGGTCTGCCCTAATTCCCAACAAATTGGTTCCGTTGCCGGTTGAACTCAGTACCTGCTTAAGAGGGGTTTACATCGTACCTCAAGGGCTATGTTCTGGAGGCCCTCTATGGAGGAATCGGTGATTGGTTTGCTGAGACTTGTCTGAAATTCACGCAGCAAGAGAATACGTATCCGTGTCGAAGCACAAGCGACTTTTTACAAAGGTATGTTTTTTTGTGATGCTTATGAAATTTTCTTTGATAGTATCCACAGTTCTTCAAAGGCCCCGTGGTGAGTTTTTGAATTTATTAAGCTTAAGGATTAAAACACTATTGGCAGAAAAGGGTATATTGCTATTTGAATCAGATTATTAGTTTAGTAGTACTAACATATGTTTGCAAGTGACACTCCCTTCGACGAGCAAAGTGGGTTGCTGCGAAACGGGAAAATGTATAAGAAAGATTTTAACTCCTATTCGGTAGGCCAGGCTACCGCGTCCACCCCTGTAAACCCTGAAGAGTCCGATTTCGAAGAAAACCCTTCGATTGGAAACCCTCCGGCCACCCCGTAACGCCGCTCCGCTACCCTTGAAATTTCGTCGTAGTCTGAGAGTCAACCAAGCCCGAGTATTCCGGCCACAGGCCATTCTGTCCCCGTAAATCCCTCCCCATCGACGTCCTGTCCTCCTCCCAACCCCATGGCCCACCTCGTTGATGACATTAAACTCCCCATCTTCAAAGGCACGGGATCAGAGGACCCAGAACAGTTCTGGTTTCTCTGTGAAGCAGTATGGAATGCGAAGAAAATTATAGATCCGGATGTGCGAGCCACGCAGTTCATTACTTCCTTTCGGGACCGGGATTTGACATGGTTCATGAAATTTTCCAGCACTAAGAGCCCTACATTGGATGAGATCAAGGCAGCTATCATCAAAGAATTTAAGAAGCCCAAATCAGAGTCGCAGAGCATCACTGAACTCAAGGAGATTCAACAGCGACGGGGTGAATCAGTGTGGGACTTTGATCAGAGATTCAAAGTTCTACTGGACCAAGTCAGCTTTACCATTAGTCCGGCCCAACACAAGGAATGGTTTATTGCAGCCTTGTTACCACATATCAGAACTCCACTCATGCAACAGAAGGTTGCTGACCAGCAAGTGGCTCTAGAAATCGCAATGAAACTTGAGACTGCCCCTGTCGGAGATGACTCTGGTATTGCTCAAATCCAAGCGCAGCTAGCTGCAATGGCCGTAGAACTTCGCGAGATGAAAAAGGGAAAACCTGATCGCAAAGAGGTGTGGTGTATGCAATGTCGGACCGAAGGTCACGACAAGGAATGGTGCCCTCTGGTAAACAAGTACTTGCAGACAGGCGCGCCGAACCCCTTTCCACCACAAGTCCTCTATTGTGAGCTCTGTAGAATGACAGGTCAGCATCGACCTGAGAACTGTCACCTGCTGCAAAGGTATGGCCAAGGACCTAAGAACTCCTACTGTAATTTTTGCAAATCTGTAGGACATAAGGAGGAGGAGTGCCGCACCTACGATGCTTACCGGGTGCACACTGAAGGTCCAAGTAGTGATAGCTATGGTTACCAGGGGGGTGCCTCGGGACGAGGTACTTTTGGAGGCCAGGGTGGTATGGCCGAATGAGGCCGAGGCCAATTCGTGTGTTTCAATTGTAACCAAGCCGGGCATTTGGATCACGACTGTCGGAACCCCACTACGACGTGTCGGTATTGCCGCGCAGTAGATCATGTGATTGAGCAGTGCCCCTAGTTGATAGCTAAGATTAAGGCACGACAGAATACCCCTACTCAGACCCTCCAGATGATTTCTGTGGAACCCCGCCCTGCTGCGGCCATCAATGTCGTTACAAGAAGTGGAGTTATGACACACATCCAAAATACGCCAAACCGACCTGCCGAAGCTCTAGTTCGTAAAGCTCCTATGAAAATCCCTGCATTTGATATGATCAGAGAGAAAGAGACATTCATGGAAGCCAAGAAAGATTTTGCTGGCCCTAGCCCGCCTAGTGCGGCTGCGCAGCCTCAGTCGCCGCCCTGCGAAGCTTCGCTGGATAAAGTAAGTATATTGTCTACCTTTTTACAAAGTTGCCTCAAACTTTTAAGAAATCAGGATGCTCTAAATGAGCTGTAGAACGTCATCGCTTCCTGTGAATCTCTACAAAGCTGTGGTCGGGAAAAAACTATCCATCGAGTCAGCAGGACCGGCAGGGAAATGTGATTGAATGCTCAGATAGGGGCATATGATATGACTGATGTTATTCTGGACTTAGGGTCCGATGTAAATGTCTTACCCAAACAAATATGGGAACACATGGGGAAACCTACCTTGGCCTGGTCCCCTATACAGTTGAGGCTAGCCAACCAGCAAAAGATTGTACCTTTAGGACGTTTCCTGGATCTCCAAATAGATATTGACAGAGTCAACACCTTCGCGGACTTCGAAGTAATTGAGATCATGGATGACAACAACCCTTACCCGGCCCTGTTAGGAATTGAATGGGCAATGGCAAATGCCGCAGTCATTGACCTAAAGAAGAGACAGATGGTCTTCGAAGGGAAAGACTTCAGGGTCATCCTGCCACTAGATCCTTCACAAGGAGAACGGTACACAAAACCACTCCGAAACAAGGATCAAGCTGATGCGGAACCCATCACCACGCAGGAAGAAGGCTATGAGGATCCTCCGGCCGTAGGGTGGGAGTCTGGTAGCTCCTGTATAATGGACTCTGAAGATGAATTAGAAAATTGGCAAAACCAATTATCTGAGCACCATGGGCGCAGCAATGTCTACCCTACCAAGTCCCTCAGATGGGTCGACTCACAACCCAGAACTATACCTGTGTATGATGGTTCGACAGATCCTGAACCGTTTATTGTACAATTCTCGGATCAGATACCTGACCTCCAGAAAATGGAGGCCCTGGAGTCAGCATTCAGAGCCACAGCAGTCCGATGGTGGACGAGCCATAAGAAGCAGATCCCTACCTGGGAAGCATGTCAGAAGCTCCTCCGCCTGAGGTTTGGGGACCAGTCGGAAAAGGCGCGAAGCAAGTTTGATGGAAAAACTTGCCCCCAGGACCACTTAGGCAAATGCTACGAGGCATGGAAGTATGTACCTCAGGATGAGTGGGTACATAGATTTGTGCACACGTTGGGACCACTAGCGAAGAACTGGTACGCGGAGGCTGAACTTCACCAAGATACTGTAAGTTGGGACTGTCTTGTTCCTAGTTTTATCAATACTTTCTCTACTAATGATGTCTGTCCAGCCCTAGATGCAGCTATCAGGATCATCCATACTAAGGTATTTAATGAACAAGAAGGGACAGAACACCGCCCTGATTGGGCCACACAAGAAGCCCTCGCAGTCGAGTGTTATAACTTCACAGTCGACGACGAGGAGGACCCACGCCGTCTTGATATCCCTGAGTCAGAAGGATACTGCGACGTGCATGGACCGGCAGTCGAAGTTCCTGAAGTGACGCAGCCCTTGAAGACGCGCACAGTTAACATTGGATCTAATGCATAGCCTAAATTTGCTACCATTGGCGACTATTGGGATGACGAGATGGTAAGCAAGGTAACTCAACTTCTCCACGAATACCAAGATCTTTTTCCGACAAAGTTCTCTGAAATGAAAGGTATCCTGGGAGATATTGGTGTAATGAAGATCCCCCTGAAGCATGATGCGAAGCCTGTGAAGCAGCGTCCGTATAGATTGAATCCAAAATACAAGGAAAAGGTTAAGCTGGAGTTGGATAAGATGCTTGCTGCAGGAATAATCGAACCTGTTGAAGAATCTGAGTGGGTCAGCCCTATGGTCGTCCAGGAGAAGAAGAATAAGGGTGAAATCCGAATCTGTGTCGATCTAAGGAAACTCAATGATGCCTGTCTGCACGACCCTTTTCCCATCCCCTTTACAGATGAAGTGCTCGACAATGTCGGAGGCCAAGAAGTGTACTCTTTTACCGATGGTTTTTTCGGCTACCATAAGATCCGAATTGCTCCAGAGGACCGACATAAGACAACCTTTGCTACCGAGATGGGATCCTTCCAGTATACTGTCATGCCCTTCGGGTTGAAGAATGCACCTGCTATATTTTCTCGCGTAGTCATCTCTGCGTTTAAGGAATACATACATAAATTCTTAGAAGTTTACTTTGATGACTGGACCATTTTTGGACTAGTAAAAGACCATATCACTAGTTTGAGACTCATGTTGGACAAATGCAGACAACACCAAATTTCCTTGAATTTAAAAAAGTGCATCTTCTGTGCACCCTTTGGCATCCTACTTGGTCATGTGGTATGTAAGCAGGGATTGATGATGGACCTTGCGAAGATCGCTATTATTGTGAACCTGCCCCCTCCGAAGTCTGTCAAACAACTTCGCATGACGCTTGGTCACACTGGTTACTACCAGAAATTTATCCAAGGATATGCCAAGATTACCGCCCCAATGGAAAGGCAGCTGAAGAAAGATATTAAGTTCGAATGGACACCAGAATGCCAAGCAAGCCTTGACATTCTAAAGGAAAAAATGGTCACTGCCCCTATCCTAGTATTCCCTGACTGGAACAAGGAGTTTCATGTGCATGTCGATGCATCTTCTATTGCTTTAGGTACTGTGCTCGCTCAGCCAGGCGCAGGTAATATCGATCACCCTATTTCTTTTGCCAGCAGAAAGTTGTCTACAGCAGAGAAAAATTAGACTACGACAGAACGCGAAGGTCTTGCTATGGTATATGCATTACAAAATTTTCGACATTATCTGCTAGGATCTCATTTTAAGATGTTTACTGACCATTCTGCTTTGAAGTACTTGGTTAACAAACCTGTGCTAGGTGGAAGAATATGCAGATGGTTAATTCTATTTCAAGAATATGATTTTGAGATCATTATTAAGCCTGGAAGACTTAACCTAGGACCTGACCACTTGTCGAGGCTCGAGTCAGGCGAAGAACCTACCAATTTGGACGAAGGTCTCCCCGATGCCCAATTATTTGCTATCCAGATAGTTGATGAATATTTCCAGGATATTGATCAGTATTTGTCTACAGGTTTTCCCCCTTCAGAGATGACCACACAGCAGAAGAAGCAGTTGGTGGTTTGAGCCGCGGATTTCACTTTAATAGCAGGACAACTGTATAAAATGGGACCAGATGAGATACTGCGCAGATGTGTTTTGGAACACGAAAAACCTCTAATATTGGCTGAAGCACACTCTGGCACAACATGAGGTCACTATGCAGGCAAAGCCACAGCGCAGAAGATTTTGACAGCCGGCTTATGGTGGCCCACACTTCACAAAGATGCAAGAGAATATTGCCATAGCTGCGACATCTGTCAGAGGACAGGTAAACCATCTAGGAGGGATGAAATGCCCCTAGCTCCACAAGTAACATTAGAGGCCTTTGAAAAATGGGCTATTGACTTTGTTGGCCCTATCAACCCCCCTGCGAAACAGTCGGGCGCCAGATACATCATTACAGCAACTGATTATCTTACCCGTTGGGCCGAAGCTCAACCAGTCAAGACATGTAGCGCTGCTACTGCTGCAAAGTTCATCTTCGACAACATCTTATCCAGATTTGGGTGTCCCAAAGTTCTTATGAGTGATCAGGGGTCACATTTCCTGAACAGGACTATTGAAGTATTGACTGAAGAATTTCAGGTGTATCATCAAAAGAGTACCGCATATCACCCACAAGCCAATGGGACTGTCGAAGCTTTTAACAAAATCCTTGAGCATGCCTTGACAAAGGTCTGTAATGCTAACAGGAATGATTGGGATCTTCGAATTCCAGCAGTGCTATGGGCTTACAGAACTACTTGCAAAAATTTGACAGGCCATACACCCTTTCAACTATTTTATGGGCAAGAAGCTGTCATGCCCATGGAATACATTGTTCCCAGCCTCCGGATATCTGCTTTCACCGAGATGGATGACCCAGCCATAATCACGGAGAGACTGAAACAGATATTAGAACTTGAAGAGGATATATTTGTCGTAGGTTTCCAACAACAGGTGCAGAAAGCTCGAGAAAAAGCATGGCATGACAGACACATCAAGAAGAAACAATTTCAGCAGGGTGATCTTGTGCTCCTTTATGACAGCAAATTCATGAAGTTCCCAGGAAAGTTTAAGACACATTGGAAAGGCCCGTATGTCGTACAGAAAGTTACTGATGGGGGCGCAGTCCAGCTAGCTAAGTTAAATGGTGAGTTTTTTCCCTCTATGATAAATGGGAGCTGATTAAAAAAGTGCACGGACAGGCCAGATACTTAGAATAGGAGGTAGCACCAAGCAAATAAGCGAAGATGCTCGTAGCACTATGGATTATCGTAGTATGTTTTTCTAAAGGATGCGCAGCTACAGGTTGGTCGTAGGTCACAGGTTCATATTGTGTCGAAGTCGAAGGTTGTTGCTGTGTCGTAGGATCCAAGGTGTGTCACACCCTAAAATGTGATGGATGGGACACAATGCATTCAGCGGCACTGGCACGAGCGCAGCTGTCATTACTTGTCATAATGAGATTTTGGGGAAAATCCGGCGCTGTGAGGAGAAGATTTCCGGCACTTCATCATATTTGGCGTCATTATTGCACCATGATGACAATTTCTGCCTCGGGATTCTATAAGAAGCCATCTCGACCTGTGTTTCTGCCTTATGCACATTTGTGAGATATTGAGCCCGAACCATGTCGAACGACTGTAAAGTTCAGGAGCTGGTACAAGAAATAAGGGACAGAGGTCTGCAACACCTTCTGAGTACTCCGCCAGTACAGTCCTACTTGGCTAAGTACATCGATAGGCAGGATTTTGCTCTAAATTTGCAAAGACAGACCGGAGTTTGCTCTAACATAGAGCAACAAAAGGCATGTGGTCTCGCAGAAAGACTCCGGGGAATCCCACCATGCAATATTGCGGTGTAACAGAACCATGGCCGTTATATTCCTTCTGTAGTGTGACACGCAATCCCAGGGGACCCCAAGTTGTGGATGGCCAGGCATCGACAATTGGAGTAAAGGATGGTGTCACAGATGGATCGCGACGGCCTTCATCAGCAAAACTTCTGCAAAGGACAGAAGTAGACAGCCGGCAGCAGCATGGAGAGCTTCAGCAAGCGTACACTATGCTCGTCAGTGGAATTGTGCCCCTTGAGAAACTAAAGAGTGTCCCGGGACGAGCCACTGGTGAGTCTTAGGGGCCTGTTGGGACGCGCACCCTAACGGTCCTTAAGATGGATAACTCCACGAGTTTGGACTCAAAATAGTCTTAAGGGTGTTGGGGTTGAGTCAAAGTCTTCTGTAATAAACCCATGGTTTAAGTCCATGGTTTAGGGTTTGGGGTGCCCATGGTATAGGACCATGGTTTTGTAAAAACTCACGGTATAAATAAGCGCTTGTGTAAAGAAGAAAGGTTAGGTTTTATGATGTAAGAAAGAATAAGGCGAAGCTAAGGTTGATTTTGTAAGGAAAGGTTAAGTCCCAGCTGTGTGCGTGGATGACCTCTGCAGCTATGTGTGCAGAGGGTTTTTGTAAAGAAGATTGAGGAAAGACCTGCAGCTGTGTGCGCAGGGGCCTGCTGCTGTGTGCGCGGCTTTTAAGGACTGAAGGGATCTGCAGCTGAGTGCGCAGATCAAACTGTGGTTTTGTAGCAAGTAGAATAAAACACAGTTTGTGGACGTAGCCCCTACACTGGGGGTGAACCACGTTATATCTGGTGTTGTGGTTTCTTGTGCTGTTTTTGTTTATGTTGTCTATTATGCATTAATAACTGTATACATCTAATAAGTTAGATCGCTGCTAATATTAAGCTTCACTGTGAATTCCCTGTAGTGGGCTGAGCAAGTCACGATTGTTTATCTAAATGCGAAGTTATATGTGAATGAATGGTAAAGCTTTATGATTGTTGATTAATAAGAGTATTAAAGGTTAAGGTACAGTAATCCCCCTCTCTGCTTGCAGAAACCTGATTCTGCGGCACCCCATAGCTGTTTCGGTTGAGATTGCAACCTGCGCGCAGGTTGTTGCCGAAAGGGCCAACTCTGTGGGTCTTTTGTTGGTGCGACATAGAAAGATTAAACCCAGGTCTGACCTAATGCCCAACACTTGAGGAGGCTCCATTGTAAAGAGGCCTAGAAGTGAGCGGTGGCTAGCTCACTTGGCCCGGATGGCCGGTTTTGGCCATGTAATGAAGATCTTCATTGGTGTTGGTTTTCCTCGCATGGGGTTTCCAGGGTATATTGTGTGTCTCTATGTGAATGTTGCTTGCAATATTTATTTTCTCGCATATTGGTATTTAATGATGCTATAACCTAACAACTGGTATCAGAGCCATAGTTTGGCTTGGTTATGCTCGTTGTTGTTTCTATGTTGAATTAAATTGTGGGGTGCATGTTCGGTGGTACCCGACACCCTAGCAGTAATTTTTTTGGTCCATGTGAAACTTAGCCGTAGGCAAGTTTGGATTTCTATGGATGCTAAAAGCACAAGGTATCCCTCTTATGTGCAAAGAAGGGATGTTGCATCAAGTGTGGAATGAACCAGTAGGTAGGTACGAGGGTGGCAGGTGTACTCATAGCCTAACTTGATGTGGATTGGAGAGGTTGAGTCTTCGATTGCGGGAGAAATGTGAGATGGTTTAATCTCGGTTTTGGGACCAAGATTGATGAGCCATGTATGTGAAGAGAATTCCTAGAGAACTGGCGGTTACAACGGCCAATGACCCATGTAATCCGGTAGATGAATTTTTCTTTATATGGACATCAATGACAGAGTTTGGATGTAGGTACAAAGGGAGCATGGAAAAAGATGAGTAAGGAAGCAAGCATGGAAAGCGAGAGGATGAAGCAACAGATGGTGATGGTGTAGTCACCATGAAGGCACATGAAAAAAAAATGTAATGGAGCAGTTTGCATGTAAATGGGCATATGGCTATAAGACCCGGTAAGGCATGCATACCCCTGGTAATTCACCAGTAAAGTTGGGAGATAGACCTAGGTGATAGGGGGGTGTATGTGAGATTCCTCGGTAAAACTTTGAGGGGAGTTGGTGATTACTCCAAGTCAAGTTTAAAGGGGGGATTGTTAAGGTTAACCTTGACTCGGGATTGAGTTAAAGGTGGTTTAGGTCTAGCACATGGTTTAGGCACATGGTTTGGGCACATGGTTTGTTGTATTCCATGGTATTGTCCCATGGTATTGCATGTGATGAAGCCTTTATAAGGCTTGAGGAGACTCCATTGTAAAATGGCCTAGAGGTGAGTGGTGACTAGCTCGCTTGGCCCAGATGGCCAATTTTGGCCATGCAATGAAGATCTTTATTGGTGTTAGTTTTCCCTGCATGGGGTTTCTAGGGTATATTGTGTGTCTATATGTGGTTGTTTGTTTTAATGTTTATTTCTCGCTCATTATTATGTTAATGTTGATCGTTTTAACCTAACAGCTTGTATCAAAGCCATGGTTTGGCTTGGTTATGCTCGTTGGTGTTTCTATGTTGAATCAAATTGTGGGGTGCATGTTCGATGGTACTCGACACCCTAGCAGTAATTTTTTGGTCCATGTGAAACTTAGCCGTAGGAAAGTTTGGATTTCTATGGATGCTAAAAGCACAAGGCATCCCTCTTATGCGCAAAGAAGGGATGTTGCATCAAGTGTGGAATGAACCACTAGGTAGGTATGAGGGTGGCAGGTGTACTCGTAGCCTAGCTTGATGTGGATCGGAGAGGTTGAGTCTTTGATTGCGGGAGAAATGTGAGATGGTTTAATCTCGGTTTCGGGACCAAGATTGATGAGCCATGTATGTGAAGAGAATTCCTAGAGAACTGGCGGTTACAGCGGCCGATGACCCATGTAATCCGGTAGATGGATTTTTCTTTATATGGACATCAATGACAGAGTTTGGATGTAGGTACAAAGGGAGCATGGCAAAATACGAGCAATGAAGAGAGCATGGAAAGCGAGAGGATGAAGCAATGGATGGTGATGGTGTAGTCACCATGAAGGCACATGAAAAAAAAATGTAATGGAGCTGTTTGCATGTAAATGGGCATATGGTTGTAAGACCTGGAAAGGCATGCATACCCCTGGTAACTCATTGGTAAAGTCGGGAGATAGACCTAGGTGATAGGGGGGTGTATGTGAGATTCCTCGGTAAAACTTTGAGGGGGGTTGGTGATTACTCCAAGTCAAGTTTAAAGGGGGGATTGTTAGGGTTAACCTTGACTTGAGATCGAGTCAAAGGTGGTTAGGTCTTGCACATGGTTTGGGCACATGGTTTGTTGTAGCCCATGGTATTGCATGTGATTAAGCCTTTATAAGGATTGAGGAGGCTCCATTGTAAAGAGGCCTGGAGGTGAGCAGTGGCTAGCTCACTTGGCCCAGATGGCCGGTTTTGGCCATGCAATGAAGATCTTCATTGGTGCTGGTTTTCCTTGCATGGGGTTTCCAGGGTATATTGTGTGTCTATATGTGGTTGCTTGTTTTAATGTTTATTTCTCGCTCATTATTATATTGTATTGCTCGTTATAATCCTAACATTATAGGTAGAGAGAAAGGGTTATGGGTTTAGGGGTGGGGGGGAGGGGGACATACATGTGTTAGTGGTAAGGGGGGATATAAGCATGTGAGAGAGAGTGAGAATGAATGGGGCAATGGGGTGTTAGGGAGAGAGAGTAGGGGGGTTAAAGGTAGGAAGATGAGGAGGGGGTCTTAGAGGTATGGAGAGGAGGATGGGGGGTTAGTAAGAGTTAGGGGGAAGAGGGGAGCAGGGGGATGGGGGTGGGTGGAGGGCACAAAATAATAAAAGTAATGGTATAATTGACAAAACAAAAATCTTTGTAGTATTTTCAAACACGCGCATTGTTATTCAATAAAACGAGTACCCATTTTTCATCAATGCAACGCGCACACGTTATTGTTTAATAAAACATGCACTCGTGTTTCTTTAATATAATGAGCACGTGTTTTGTTTAAATTCAAAAATGTATTGCCTCCAAATGATAAGGCCGAGCCTCCACCCTGTTATCAGGAATTCTCAATCAATGCAGACACTAATTGTTCCTCTGCAATGTAAGTCACAACTACAAAACAAAAAGACACAACAACATATCCTTTCCTTGAATAATCAAATCAATTAACATGAAACATGATATACCTCAACCTTAGATCTACTTGTCCTCTCTCCAGAAAGTCTTTGCAATGGTCCAATATCTGCAAAATAGATCACAAGACAAACAAATGGGATGATAGCATCATGATAAATTGATTATTCATATTGGTGATCAAGGAATCCAATAATATCTAATTACAATCAATACAATCAAATATAGGAAGGGGAAATGTATTTGTATTAATATATTGATGAGAAATAATTACAACAAAAAAACCTTGATGTCGATGGCTTCGATCTCAATAAGAATGTCTACAATCTCCTATGACTATGAAGACCTCTCCAAACACAAGCTAACTCTACTTTGCCTTTGATTCAAATTTCAAACTAGCAGCATAAGGATGCTTTTTTTGGCCTCCCCCACTCCTTGTGAAGGATTATTTTATAGGCCTAGAACTCAAGAGATGACTTGGAAAAAAAGGATAGAATGAGATCCCTATAGGTGAGGGAGGTGAATACCACCTCTTCCAGGCATATAGGAACTAATCCCATGGAGGCTTCTGCATGGAAGCTTCTTTTTTCTCATTTTCTGACCACCAACGGTCTTAGCAAAACTGATAGAGGTGCCGATATAGGTTTTTTTTCAAAGGAAGGAGACAATGATGCTTGTGGGTGAATTGAGGCAAGCGCCATCGAAGCTCTGTGCAAATAACATGAAGGCGCCGTCCTTTCTAGGTATGGGAAAAAAGTGACCAAGTTGGCTCAAACCAGGCTTGCTGGGAGGTTGACGGGCAATATGAAATTCTCTTGAAGGCTGACAAACAATGTGAGATTTCTAGCTGCAACAAAATGCCCCCCAAAGTATGAAGCTAGAAGGGAGTGATAGGTGAGATACTTTGCAAGTTTTCCATCTGATACAAAGGGAAAGAGAGATAGACTAATATAGGATCAATAACAAACTCTATCCAAACCAATCACAGCTGTGAACAAATACATTGTAGATCTATGATGATGGCCATGTCATGGATACCAATAATACAATGTAGATCCATGAATAACTGCTATAAGAAGCAAGACATAGCTACAGAATATACAAAGTAGCTCTATGTCTTTCAACCTCAGATACAAAACACAGCCACCAAACATACAATGTGGGTCCATGTCATGACTCTAAATGATCTCCAAACGCAACCTGATTATAGGCAATGATGATGGGAAAGCCTAACCACTCAAGGTATTCATTCCGATCCCAAAACAATACGAGTCTAACCATGTGTTTACAATGTATTGACATCAAACATGGTAGAAACCACTTGATTACCAGTCATTGATGTAAACTGTTAACAAGTGCGAGGGAAGTCACCATTGATGTCAATGATCCCTAAGGTATCCAAGTACATTCTCCCAAGTGTGAATAAATGTTCTAAAGTCGAACACTTGACATAATCTTTCAATCAGAGGCCATTGATGTAAACTTACTATTGAAAATGAGAAAACTTGCCATTAAGGCATGCAGGCTTCAAGGTACTTCTTAGGTTTCTAGGTCTGGTTCCTGGATAATGATTTGAAGTTGACAGGAACAGAATTGTCATAGGAGGGACATGAGGATTCACACATCAGTGACATGAAACTAGGAAAAAAAGATGATTTGAAGTAATAGAACTGACTCAGACATGACTGACTCTTAAGGACAACTGAATTTACTGATGAGTTATTTTTCTGGGAGAGACACCCTATGAACAATTTGACGGCACGACACATGACTTGGCAGCATTGACTTAACGAGAATAAAACCTACTGTAATGCAAGGAATATGACAAAGCATTCTTTGAATTGACTCAAAGGAGTCAGGTGACTCACAAAAGTGGATCGATTCAGAGACAAGTTGAAAAACCCAACTGTTCAGATATGCAAATGCAGACAGGTGCCATGTTCAAAGGTGGACTGTATATTACCACCGTAAAACAAATGAAAACCATTCCCCTTTCCTTTAATTTTCCCACCTCGAAAGATGAGTGCCTCTTTTTCATTTTTACGAGTCCAAAGAGGGTATCAAACACTCGTTAAAGCTCATCAAATGATGAGTCCAATCTCATATTTTTTATGAACCTAAGAAAGAAGGGGTTTGTTCCCAGAAAGAGGGTCCTTCATTGTTTAATTTTACAAGTCCAATGAGAGAAAAATCATTTTTCATTTCATGTTAGAGAGTTTGAAATGACTAAGAAGACTCCAAAAAGGTCCTTTTTTGTAAATAAGGCTAGTCGGTCCGAAAAACAGATAACCTACCCCTGACTAGTCGACCGTTCTGATTCTTTTACAAGCATGAACGTAACAAGTTCGCTTGGAAATATTTTTGTGTTTTGAGGAGACTGAGAAGAGCTTAAATATAACTCCTGAACTGGGTTCCTTTTTCATAATCCTTTTTTAACGAGTCTGAAAAAGCGAAAAAGTATACTCGACACCTTTCTATTGGAACTTTAATGAGCATGTAAAAAGTGTAAATGACGCTTAGTACTTTTTTAGTTTTGCTATAAGCTCAAAAAAGACAAAAATAGCTTATATCGTAACCACGACCCAATATTTACCTAAAAAAACTCAAAAAACACCATTAAAAACCATTTTTCCCAAAACTATAGAAAGTAAAAAATGAAAACCCACTTTTAACATAATAATTTGGATCTCAAAATTAAATAAATTATAATGCATTTTGAAAACTCCAAATATTCTCTAAATAGAAAGGATAGGTAAGTTATTTTTACCATTGACGAGTTTTTGTAGTTGGCTTTGATAGCAAGAGTTTCCTCCGGTGATTTTGTAAGGGTGCTCCACTACATCGTTTCTTAATTCTCCGTGGAAGAGGTAAGTATTTGATTCTTTCCTCTCTTATGTTCAACACATATCATTTTGTTTCTTTTCATTTTCTTAAATTCATGTTCTTAAAATGATTTTTTTGTTTAAAAGCAAGATAGATGATAGATTTATTATTTGAAATGGTAGGGTAGGGGATTAACCGTCCCAATAGGCTTGAACTAGATGGGGGGGAACAACATTGGTATTGGTAGGAGGGATAACTACTACAGGTTGTGCTATAGCTGCAACTTGTCCTAAAGTAGCAATAATTCCATTGACAAATGACGTAACTCATGCTGGCGGTTTCCCCCTGGCATTAGAATTTGCTGAAATTGGTTTATTTTTGGATTTCCCCCTAACCATGGCATGTATGGAAGGTATAGTAATGGGGCCAGGATGCGAAACTCTAGGATTGTCACTTGGGCATGGATTAACTTGAAATGGAACTTCTTTAATAGGACCTAACACTTGAGCTAGTGAACGATATCCTTCAGGCCATGGGTCTGATAGATGGGGTAAGTGAGCTGAAATAGCTTCATGACAAGACACAGGTGGAGGAATGATTCTTTCTACTCTCTCTGAAAATTTACGCGCTCGATCGAGAGATGCATTAATTCTTCTCTCTTCCTCCTCTCCTAAAGGAGGGTTCCCTAGTGAAGGTCTAATAATCCTGAATTCAGCAATAGCTTGGCCCATAGAAGTCCTCTAAAAAGGAGCATCCAAGCCATAATCTTGGATTACGAGTATCGACATGGCCTTCCAACGACGAATGCATAGAAGCATCGACTATAAGAGGCAGTTGAGCCAAAGGACTTATATAAACAGTGAAATCTTCTCTAGTTTCACTAGCTAAGACATTTCTTATGGGAACATTAGAAGAAGTTGGTTGTTCCATGGTTACCCCTTCTTGTCCTTCCACGATAGGAGGAGAGTCAGGAAGTAAACCCTGCAATCTATGAGATTGACGTCTCATAAGTTGCTCAGCCATGGTGGTGGCTGAAGTTATCTAATCTAGGTCAAAAAAGGAGAAATGCACACAAACAAAACCTACGCAGAGCTAAAGGTCAAAAGCAGACTTAAGTGATAGGATGGGTTCAGAATAGCCGGTCTCTCACCAGGATTGTCAAGTAGGTGCAACTCGCGATATACCTTAGGGGTACGTGCATAGTAATATCCCCGAATGCTGTTTTTGGTGTATTTCTCCACACAAGACGGCCAAAGGGTTTTTCTCAGATGGTCAGGGTATCCTAGTGGGGTCTCTCGGTATACTCGAGGTACGTGGGAGCTCAAATTGGTAGTAGTGCTATCTAATAGACAACTGTTCACAAGGGGCCTTCTGATATACAATCAAGTATGTGAAGTACCTTTCTATATACCTCAACGGTATGTCAAAGGCCGTTCGATATATCGACAGTACGTGGAATAACCGCGTGAGTCTTGGGTTTTAGTGTGGAAAAATAATGACAACTCCTACATTTTACAAATCCTGAACACGTCACTAACCTATCACTCAAATTTCTATACAATTTTTAGACCTAAATCTACCGTTAATTTTATCTGGACGATTAGGTGAATGTTTGTGGAATGTTATCTCCAATAATGAAAATTAATCTAAATGTAAAATGCACCTTTTCAACTTCAATGAGAACTATCTAGGGTAAGGAAGAAACCTTTTTATTTTCTTTTCAACAATATACGAAAAGAAAGCTATTTTCAACAATCGGAACAAGATCCAATAAAGAATGCAAAGAAAGTTCTTTCAAAACACAAAAACCTCTTTCAATCAAGCACTCTAAAGTCTCTAAAAATGCAAGAAAGAAAACTAAGCCTCTAATGTGCATGCAAAACTAATTTCTGCTACAATGTCAAAAAGACTCCTTCTAAATCGCTCATGTAAACGAAAATAAAAAATTAAAAAAAAAAAACAATTTTGCAAGCATAAATAAGAGGAAAGTAATATGATTTTTTTGTATTTTTCTGGAAAATATGAGGCACACAAAGCAGTCTTTTAGAAAGAAACTAATCTTCTAGAAAGAGGCTATGGGATTTCTTCTCAAAATAAAATTTTTAAGACACTTCACTAAAACCAAAACTGAACTATGTTCCCACTTTCGTTTATGACAATGAAGAAAAAATAAAAAATTTTGGATCCGAGCTCAAACAGAGAATCAAACTCACAAAAACCAGTAAATTAGACAGCAAGCAACCAAGCAAACCACACTGAAAAACTTCATAGAACACAATAGTTTACAATTTTAAACAAAAAATTTCTAGACAAGCAGTTTTAAAGGCCTACCTTGGCGCTTGGAAAGGCACTGCACCAGAGCGTCCTAGGATAAATCGACGCTCCTTGATTTCTTCACATAAGCGTCGTTGACGCTCTAATTTGGGGTATAAAATGGGCCTTATAAGAAAATGTGCCAAAATAAGTTTTAGTGAGTTGGAATTCAAGAACCAATAGAATTTCAATAAAATAAGTCAACCATAATGGTTGAATTGACATATTTGTCATTAAAAAAACTACTTTTTTTGTTCATATTTTCGACATATCTCATTGTGTTTTTACTCAAATTTCAATCGGGAGAGCTCGTTGGATGTGGAATTTGATTTTGCATCCAATGAGTACCTACACTACATACTTTTGATAGACCCCTCTACCCCAAAAATAAGAAATACCTGAAAAAACGTGATGATGACATCATCATCACATTTTTTTTAGGTATTTCTTGTTTTTGGGGTAGCGGGGTCCATCAAAAGTATGCAGTGTGGGTACTCGTTGGATGCGGAATCAAATTCTACATCCAACAAGCTCTTCCGATCAAAATTTGAGTAAAAACACAAGGAGATATGTCGAAAATACGAACACAAAAAGTAGTTTTTTTCTTTCTTCCTCCAAAATTAATCAATATTATTTTATTATTTTAACTATTATTTTATTATTTTCCTTAGGAGGCCCATTTTAGACCCCAAAATTCCTCTAATGATAGAAGGCGATGTCTGTGCTCTGAACAGAGGAAAAAAAAGCGCCCTAGGATGGATCGACACTCTGTCAGCCAAAGGGAAAGGCACCGCTCAAACAATATATATAAAAAAATGTCTGCAGGAGAAACCAAAAAAACTAAGCTGAATTGAATAGGGTAGAAGATATTTAGAAAAGAGGCAAAGGATTAGAACCATAGGATATAGAGCTTACCTTGTTAACTGAAATAATTGAAGGGAGAGAGAATAACCTTCATAGATGGAATGGTTACCGAAATTTGTAGATCCGACTGGATCTACACTAGATCTAACTAGAGCTTCCCCAGATCTGATTGGATCAAGCATCCCCAGTGGAGTCACCAATTTTCTTATCAGGAATTCTTAATTAGTGTAGACACTGATTGTTCCTTTGCAATGTAAGTCACAACTACAGAACAAAAATACACGGCAACATATCCTTTCCTTGAATAATCAAATCAATTAACATGAAACATGATATACCTCAACCTTAGATCTACTTGTCCTCTCTCCAGAAAGTCTTTGCAATGGTCCAATATCTGCAAAATAGATCACAAGTCAAACAAACGGGATAAGAGCATCATGATAAATTGACTATTCATATTGGTGATCAAGGAATCCAATAATATCTAATTACAATCAATACAATCAAATATAGGAAAGGGAAATGTCTTTGTATTAATATATGGATGAGAAAGAAGTACAACAAAAAAGAATTGATGTCGATGGCGTCAATCCCAACAAGAATGTCTACAATATCCTATGACTATGAAGACCTCTCCAAACACAAGCGAACTCTACTTTGCCTTTGATTCAGATTTCAAACTAGCAGCATAAGGATGCTTTTTCTGGCCTCCCCCATTCTCCTCATGAAGGCTTCATTTATAGGCCTAGAACTGAAGAGATGACTTCTAAAAAGGATAGAATGAGATCCCTATAGGTGAGGGAGGCAAGTGCCACCTCTTCCAGGCATATAGGAACTAATCCCATGGAGGCTTCTGCATGAAAACTTCTGGAAGCTTCTTTTTTCTCATTTTCTGACCACCGGCACTCTTAGCAAAACTGACAGAGGCACCGATCTAGGGTTTTTCCAAAGGAAGGAGACAACAACACTTGTGGGTGAACTGAGGCAAGTACCACCAATGCTCTGTGCAAAGAAAATGAAGGCGCTGTCCTTTCTAGGTATGGGAAAGAAGTGACCAAGTTGGATGAAACCAGGCTTGCTGGGAGGTTGACAGGCAATATGAAATTCTCCTGAAGGCTGACAAACAATGTGAGATTTCTAGCCGCAACACACCCATGCTTGCATGGCATTATTATGCCTATGTGTCTGCTTTAGACTTTGCTTCGGATTCAACATCCCTATGCCTTTTAGTATGATAAACCATGGCTAATTCAACATTATATCCAAATTTTCAATATGCTCATGTTTAGCCGTTGGTTACAGTATGCTACACACCTCCATTTTTTATGAAATTTTAGAAACATATATGCTTTTGTTTTGTAGATTCCAAATATGTTATTTTTAACAAGAATACATAATTTTTTCTATTTTTTGCTTATTTATCTTCTGTCATCACTCCTCAACTCAAAAAAACATTGTTAGTGGTTCGCCCATATCTCTTTTGTTTCTCTACCATTTTGAAAAAAAATTGTATGATGCACCAAAGAACACTGACCTCTACATGCTATAAAAAACCCATCTCCAAATAATTGCATTAAGACATTCAAACATTCCACCCACAATTGACATACTGTTTTTGAGGTTTGATCACTTAGATAATTAAAAAAAAAGTTTAAAATGTATTTTTATTATTGGAAAAATAGTCGTGCACTAGTACTATATGTTCTATATATGTCTACCGGTTTTAGTGAGTTTATTCCATCATTTAGTCACTCAAAGGCTACACCCACAAAAACATATACCTTATAATTTTTCCCAAAAATAAAAAGTGCCTGTTAAAAAATATCTAACTTTAGATAGTTAACAACATTTTCAATAGAAAAAATTTATATATTTGGAAAAATCATTCAATTTCCTACATTTCTTGTTTTTTACTCATTGCAAGATTCATTGTGTAAGTGTCTCAAAATATCCATGTAAGTTGATGGATGCCTGTTTTTTCTATTTTCTATTGCATCTAATGTGTCAAAAGAGACCCTCATCAACATGCACACACCCCTAAAGAATCTAATTGAATCTAAATAGACATTATTTTCTTTATTTGGGTAAAATACAAAATAATTCCAAATGTTATTCAAAAATAGCTATGGAGACCAATATTGAATATAAGGCCTGGTTTTAAAGTGCAACCTCAAAATTTAAAATCAACAATTTAAGGATTATGGAAATAAGATTCCCTCTTTTCCATGATATGAAAAGACATAATTGAATGAAAGAAAATATTTACCATCCACAAAAAATTTGTTGGAATTGCTTCAAGTTGTAAATGGTTTGAAGCATAACAACCATTGTCCTGTAAGTTTGACTAGACATTACCTTAGATCATACCGACACAATAGATTGACAAAGCAAGGTAAACCATAACATGCCAATAAGAGCATTATCTTTGACATCTCAATGTAAAGTTCCTTTTCCTTCATCTTGAACATCTGTAAGCAGTTATTTTCCATTAAAAGTATTTTTATGTTGCTTGACATTCTTTCTAGCCTCTTATGTATTTTCCTTACCCCCAAGAGGAAAACTCTCTACAAAAGTGTTTTCCTCCACTTGAGTTTCATTGTAAGAAATAGAGGAGCACCCTTGCTAATGTTAGTTTTGCAGTTGCTATTTAAAACAAGCCTAGTCAACTACATTAGTCATCTTCTCATAGGTTTGAATTCATATTCAACAGTGAGAAGAACTAAGTAATTTCCCTTTTATTTACTTCATAGGATTTCTCTATTACCCATGAGGAATACGATTCATTATGTCAAATAATATTTAAGTTTAGGATTCCATGAGGAAGAGTTCCATCATTGGACAAAATGATGAGTTAATTCTATCTATATAAGCTCAGACTTAACACTTGATGGAATGTCACTGTTAGATTGAGTCTTTAACGAAATATGCACTAGCAGTTTTGTGACCTAGAAGAACGTCGTTGGTTAATTACCTACAAATATTCAGTGAACCCATTAGGTCATCTAAGACTATCCTAGACATAGATTTCATGCAACAATCATCTAGATTCAAATTTTTATCACTACCTTTTTTATGTCGTTTAGGAGAAAAAAAACCATTAGCAAAAGCCTCCAATGTTCTGGTAGTCAAAGGGCGGACCATTGTGCTTTGCTTACATACATTTACCATATAGTACTTTCATTGTTTTCTCATGGCTTGGATGAATGTCTCTCATCTTGGAAAGACTTGATAAGGGAAAGTTTTAAGAATGCCCCTAAATTTATATGTATAATAAATGGGTGAACCCCAATGATACAAAGAAAAATTGAAAGGAAATTTTTAAAGAGCAGTTTTTGTATCATTGGCTAAATAAAGGGATATTTATATTGTATTTATAATATATGGTCAAAAAATTTAAGTATCACGATATTAAAAATTGGCCTTTTCAAAATGTTTAACTCTTTAACCCTGTTTTTTCAATGGACTTAATGAATTTGAAACTCCAACATTATTAAGCATTATAGAAGTCAAAGTTCCACTTGATTATTGGGAACTTTAGGTTTGGTCATTCGAAGATGGCCGAATCATCATATTTACAAAAAATATATACGGAAATGATGGAACATTGCTTCAAAAGCCACCCTGAGTGGAAATGGGAGATTTGAGTACCCCATAGCAAGTACTTGAAAACAAATCCAGGATGCGGTCTTCCCAAAATGAAACTCTAACAAACAAATACAAGTAAAAAGCTCGTTTTTTTCAAAATCAGATACTCCACTCAAATATTTATGAATTATGTGCAATTTTAAACATGCTCATTTCGCTGAAATTTTACTCTGAATCTCTAATATGTATTGCTTGATGAGTTAATATAGATTTTTATCTCTACTAATAGTGTCTGTGAATCCTTGTATTTTGTACAGACATCGAAAGAGACTGAATGGCAGGGTGATTAAAGTTTCCAAAAGAGAGATCCTTCAATGCGAATCTTCACCAAAAGCTATGTAAATCAAAATGTAGAATCATCTATGTAAAGCATAATCATATATGTAACATGATACAATTAAGAGCCGAGATAACCATGTGATGGTCAAACATTGTATACTAGGCTCCAGATGAGCAATATGGAATCAACCCCAAATCTTAATTCATCATGGTGTATTATGATGTCAGGTGTCAATGTGTGCAAATAATGCATCTTAGTACTGGAAGTATTCAATTCTATGATGGGAGGAATAAATACATTATAATTGTATATGGACAATCGTGCTCTAAGAGAATCACAACATCGACACATCATATGATAGCCCCATTGACCCCGGTTCCCTTGTCTACCAGAAAGGAAAATGTTAATACTTAGGTTGTCATTCTCCAAGCAAAGAAATAGTGCTCATCAACAAGGCAACAAAAGAATCACAACATCAACACACTCATATGTTAACCCCATTGACCCCAGTTACCTTGTTTACCAAATAGAAAAATGTTAATACAGTGGTTGTCATTCTTAGTGAAAGAAAAAAAAATCAAATCTTGCTATCTTGAGAACACCACAGAGAGTGTCAAAACAACATATCATGATGCTAATGAAAAAATGAATTTCAAAATGTACTACTCTTACAATAAACTAATTCACAAATTAGAACAAGGGTAGAGAAAGATGTCAAAAGTAGAATGGTAAAAAATGCATTGTAATGCTCATTGTAGATTCTAAAAACAACTCCAAATAAGAGAAACAATACAAACTATAATAAGATGATAAACTAAACAAAGTGGCCATATTCCAACAAGAGCAAAGAAGATCAGGGCCCAATACTTTGAATGTACATAAAGTATAAAGGAATTGAACACAGGATTCCATAAAAAGTATCGAATACAATGAACCAAACTTATGTAAACCTTATTAGAGTAATAAAATAGGTAACTTACGTAGTTTGGCCTTCCTAATTTTCTTCACTCATATCAGAATGTCGCTTCTCCTTCTTTGATAAACCCAATGACAGACTCAACTTGGTAATCCTAAATGTACCAAAAATATGATACAAATTCTTTATATTTATAGAAAATACGTTTTTAATAATATTTTCAAAATTTATAAGTTTTAATACTTCTTTTTATTTAATATAATATTTTTATGTATTAATTTTTTCAATCCAACATAATAATATTTCTATTTCTAGTATGGAAAGAATCATTTGAACCTCATAGAATTGCAAAGACGCTATAATTTTAGAATTGAACTTGCATTAGTGAAAAACAAGATAAACAACCCAGACTAACGTTTTAGATAGAGATAGCCTCTCTATCATTATCGAGAATAGCTAACTTCTGCATAGCTGATAATAACCTCCTCATAAATTAGTCTAGCTTATTCCTCCTTATTTAGTAAATAAATATTCCCACCTCCCAATTGAACACAATGCCTCCTAGGAGTCTATGTGGGAATAGACTACTATATTTAATATAATATTTAAACCATTAAAAATATTGTAATCATTAAAAAAAATACAATATGAAAAATTTAATTTAATAATCTAAAATATACTTAAAATAAATTTATAAACATAGGTTCCATGAAAAATCTTGTATACAATTTTTCTATATTTATAGAACCATAAAAGAGAAACACATAATTTACATGTTTCCGTGTAAAGCACATATTTTTATATTTTCATAATATTTTAATAAACTCATTAATCACCTAGGAATATTGTTCGGAATATTGTTCGGTATCAACATGATACTTTTCAGCTCTTCTGATGCTTTGTACAGGGAGCTTACTCCCTTATTTACAGCTCTTTTTCGATGCTCTCGGAGCGGGCTCCTTTAGATTGGTGCTCTGTTCTCTTTGGTCCACGGTAGATATGGTATGATGGGATAGTATATATTGATGGGAACACTTTCTCTGTTAATCCGCTATTGATCCCCATGCTGCATCTTGTTGTGAGGTGACATATTCATATATGAGTTGTATATATTCTTGGTTGTAACCCATGCTTAAGATGGCACATTAGATGCCCTTTGATTCTTAATAGAATATTAAGGACAGGGTTTTTTCTTCATAAAAAAAATATATATATATGTTAAATGTGGTAAAAAGATCAAATATATCAAAATCGATTAATATTTTTTTTATTGAAAACCAAAACATCAACCACCATCCTTATCGATTTATTCAAACATATCTTTATACGATGCAATCATGCTAAAAAAAGTCTATGAAATATACCTTCAACAAATTAATATGCTTGACATATGTAAAAAATACTTTGTTTAACTTGTGAAAACATAACAATATGAAATATTAAATTAATTAATAAAAACTTTTGTGATTAAACATACCAATATGTATAAAAAATTACTAAGTTGATTTATACATTTTACTTGGTTTAATTTTATTTTCGAAGAGATAACCACATGAAACAACTTTGGAGAATTTGTATTGTAATATTTTTAATAAAATTTTATTATTAATTAAATTTATAAATAGAAAATAAACTATATTTCAATTATTATATTAAAGCTAATTTTTAAAAAAATAATATATAATAGAAAATAAAAAAATACTTGTACATGAAAAAAGACTTAGTAAACTGTTTTAACAAATAATTAAATTTGAAAACATAAAATAGAAAATACAATTCGGCGCTTCATAATAATATTAGTGAATACATAGCCAAAGCAAAAATAATAAGGCACTGCATTGATTCAAAATGATTTCCTCGCTTTTCTTAATGACAGTATCTAATAAATTTCAATACAAACTTGTGCGGTTTACATGTTTGAAAAAGGTCATTGTTTTTTTTTTCATAGAAAAAATTCGCAATTTTATTTACATTCTTTAGATGGAGAAAAACTTGTCCATTTACACAGCCAGGAGACCAAAAATTTCATAGAACTTTTCTTTCAAAACTTCTTACAAAAGATCATAAACTGATGATAGAAACCACAAAATAATGATCAAAAGGCAAAAACTGCTCTCATCCAAAGCTTTTCCAAAAATTGACTAATATGCACAACTCAAAGTGAAAAGGTTCAATCATCAAAACAAAAACATGTTGAAAGTCTAGCATCATCTCCAACAAAACTTAAAATCCAGCATTTAACTTCACCAAATCCAAGTATGATATAAACATCAAAGTTCCATAACAATCAGAAACTAGAAAGAATGATAAGTTTCAACACTATAAGTTGTTCGATGCTCTTTAATATACCAAAAACCTTCCGAAACAAATGTTCCAGCTTTTTCTAATTCATCAGCATGTGAATTCCTTTCATGATAGATGTGCTTGACATCAACCAACGCAAACATATCTAATAACCTGTTAACTTCTAGAAGAACTTGAGAAATATCAAGATTTTGGATTCTGAAGTTACCATTGACCCAATTAATTACCAACTGTGAGTCACCAAAAATATGGATTTTATCGGTATGGTTGTCTCAAACCAAAGAAAATAAAAGCTTTAAAGCATAGAACTCTGCATAATTATTAGTACCAATTCCTAATCCAACTTTAATTGTCATCGTCCATCTTTACTTTCCTAGAAAGAGCCAAACAAACAACCACTCATAAAATAAAATTGAATGGAAAGAACAAAATGCTTTGATTGTATTTTCAAAGTTGTGATGTCTCCTCCCTTTCAAGTGGCTTATTCAGGACTTTGATGGTTCATATTAAATAGAAAGAGAAATACAACATATATCGAGCTTTTTAGCCATTTCCCAGTAATCATAACGAAATTAGGCAGTCTTGCAAACAATGTTAGAATGCCCATGTGTCTAACATTCAAACAACATGGCCACCAATGCCACACATCAATGCCTCATGTATACTAGAATGAAAACCCACTTGTTTCCCATCACACTCTAATTTAATT
Organism: Pseudotsuga menziesii; assembly: GCA_001517045.1. Classification (NCBI taxonomy): domain Eukaryota; kingdom Viridiplantae; phylum Streptophyta; class Pinopsida; order Pinales; family Pinaceae; genus Pseudotsuga; species Pseudotsuga menziesii. The sequence continues at coordinate 174,011 of LPNX010632424.1, forward strand.
CTATTGTTTCTTTTCTCTTTTCTTCCTTGCCTCTTGTCTTCTAATGACATGCACTTCTCTTTCCTTAATCTACTCGAATATCTCCTTTTGAAAAATATTCACCTATGATTTCTTTATGACCCACCACTACACATCCTTGGGATTTCTTTAAGGCTCTCTACCTTGCGAAAAATATTCAAGGGTTGAGGCAAAGTACTTACCCACAAGCTCTCTCTCTCTATTCTAAAAAATATATCCCCAATTCAATTGTCACATGAGCATTGCAAATATTTTAGGATATAGGATATCAATTGTCAGGCGAGAATAACTGTTATGCTGTTGTTGTTTACATCTGTTTGTATGGCCAGCGCTATGCATTTGTTGTTGACAGTCAACTTTGTTCCAACCCCAAAGTCCCACTCAACTAGATTTGGCTAAAATCCTACCGTTGTCCACCCATCAACTTAAGCTATATTAATAGCTTTTCTCAGCGCTTCAAATCCCTAAAAAATATTACACAATACAAGTGGTGGTCATCCATGAGACCCAGCATGATGAAGCTCAGAGCATGAAGCTCAAGGAAAACCAGAAGCCGGATGTGAATTTGCTAGTCGCCATTAAGGCCCATGAAAGGCGTGAATTCTATAGAAATTATGTGAATGGGATCCAGACCTGCCCAGCTTGAAATCAAACCTACAACGTCCAACCTATGAAGGGGATCGAGACCTTCCCATCCTTAAATCAAACCTACAATGTCTGGAATGTTATAACCCACTCTATCTATGAGAATTAAAATCCACGTGATATCATGGAATAGAAAATTATTGATTCAAGGCCAGGTTCCAGTTGGATTTGGGGAAAGTAAGCCTCAATAAGATTCTTCTCTCACAGCAACATCCCGAGCTCTTTTGCAAATCTATCTGTTTGACGATGTAAATAGTAAGTCCTGTTTTCTTTTCAACCCATCCTTCCTACGTACAATAAGGAGAACAAATGCTTGGAGGGAGGGAAATGTCTTATGCAGGGCTGACATGACAAAGCTCTGTAGGTTTGAAGGAAGCACAGATGGCCTGATTGGCTTGTCAGCTGGAGGGTTTTTCTCTCGACACAAAATTTTTGTAGAAGCTCCTTTTCCATCTTTAATAAAAGTCTCACAATATGCTGTTGTCTAATCTCTCTGCATAACACGCCCCAATAACAATCAATACGGGAGGTATAGTCACCTCAGCCAAGGTAAGCAATCAGAGTAGGCAACAAGCCAATCAGAGTAAGTGACAAGCCATCATGTGATGCTTCACACTTCACTTCAACTCATCCGATGATTATACCTCTGACTAGGTGTGTTGTTGTCCATCAAAGAATGGCTGCATCATCACCACCCCTCTGATTTTGAGAGGATTCCAGTCATTTCTCTTCATAATATCATAATGCAAAATGTTTCCACCATAGATGTCCCCCACAAGAATTTAGAGAAGTTGGGAGTGTGTCTGAAGCCACGGATCCCCATCTATTCCATTGTCTTTGTCTCTCTTCGTCGCTTTGGAGTGAAGCCACCATAGGGTAGTGAGGCTATCATTGTAAGTATCTCGGAGGGGGTGCTATTGGGAGCAAGCCTGTAACTGACATAAATGATAATTGTTCCTGCAACATTGACCATTCTTATACAGAGCATGTGGAAATAACGCCAATTTGGAGATCCCATGGAGGCACTACCATGGAAATAGAGGCATGGTGGGATATGGTGTTTTGTGGCTAATTCTATGTGAAATCATTCATCCACTAGATTATTAGCAGGTTGTACACTCTTTTGAGGCATTTCTAATTTTGTTCTAATTGAAAAAAATTGATGCATAGAATTTTTATGCGAAGGCATTTCACAATGGAGACATAGTCTCAAAAGATTCCTCGTCTCCCTGGCCACTAAAATTCCGACACGTGTCCCTTGGTGATTGGTGAGTTTATGCGGTTGCAGGTATATATGGGTCATCACGTTCATCCTCCCTGGCTCTGCGCGCATACAATCTGCAATTGAACTCTTCACACTTCCTCGAATCCCGCGAAAGCATGGCTTGCTTCAGAAGTCTCCTTGGCTTGCTTGAACTCTTCACGCTTCCTCTAAATTATTGATCTCTACATATCCTTGAAAGCTCGTGATCTTTCTCCGTTTGCAGGTTAAATTCTAGCCTGCGTTTGCATTTTTATTTGTTGAATGGATTTTTCTTTTATTATTATAAAGTTACAGATTTGGAAAGATAAGAATTTCCTTGGTTGCACTTTGATGATCCTTATCAATTGGATATATTTCTTTGTATATGGTTCAAACACTGTTTGTGTTTTACATATCTATCATGGTAAATTAGTGGTATGTGATTTCATCTTGTAAGCATTTTAACTTAGTCTGCATTTTATTTTTAATGAAAAATCTGTCCTGGTATGCTTTTATCCACGTTGGATGACAGAACCTTCCTTTGAATGCATTTCTAATATGGTTTGCGTTTGGTTTTCTTTTATCTGCATTTGATAGATCTCACATTGAAAAATGTTTTTGGCCCATTGCCTGGTGTTTTATTTGTGCATTTGATAGGCCTCTGTCTTGATGGTTTGGATTTGAGTTATTGTTTAAAGTCTATTTCACCATAGGATGGACTTGCAATGCTGAATATTGAGATTGTGTAACTATGACGGTATTTTTGCTCTGTTTTGGTAAGTGATTTCCTCTTTGGTACTTTAGAGGGTAAGAATTGAGAAAGCATTTAGCATTCAGGATTTGACAAATTAAATTAAGCTTTATATCTAGGTTTAAAACAATTTAAGATTATATTTCCCAGTTTAGCTATTTCTTTTCAATTTGTGTTTGGATTTTCGGAGTCTCGCATTCTCTTAAACGTTTGGCGGTTTGGAATACGACAATCCTTCAAAGGATCGAATGCAAGTCTTCATAAGTGCATTGCTACGTTGAAACTTGGATTTGTGTTGAGCCAAAAGGGTTTTGAGCAATTCTCTTCCTCTTTGCCGCTAAGTTGGGCCGACAAAGAAGGAAGAAAAAGAAAAATTTCAAAATTTTCGAAGTACAGAAAAATTCTAAGGCAAACTAACTTCGACAATTCACTTCGTCACTTTCGAGTTCTGAGTTTTGAACGAGGAAAGCGAAAGGCGGAAGTGGGGAAGGAAGAAGACTCACAATTCACTTCGTTGAGCCTTCGAGGTTTTTACTTCCAAGTTCCGATTTTTGAGTTTTGAAGGTAGAAAGTGGAAGGCAGAAGGTGGAAGGTGAAAGATTGACAATTCACTTCGTTGCTTCTGAGTTTCGAAGGCAGAAGGATAAAGTGCAGAAGGCAGAAGGCGGAAGACTGACAATTCACTTCGTCGAGCCTTTGAGTTTCCGAGTTTCAAAGGCGGAAGGCAAAATACTAACAATTCACTTCATCGCTTCCAAGTTCCGAGCTCCGAAGGTGAAAAGCGGAAGGCAGAAGGCGGAAGGTGGAAGACTGACAATTCACTTTGTTGCTTCCGAGTTCCGAGTTCTGAAGCCAAAAAGCAGAAGGGAGAAGACTGAAAATTCACTTCGTCAAGCCTTTGAGAATAGCTACGTGAATTTATGTAACTACACAAAATTGATGAGAAAATTGCAAATCGCCTTAGACAAAGCGTATTCATGGTGTGCTAAGCTCTGCAAAATGATGGAATAGCCTACGTGAACTAATGTAACTACCAAAATGATGGAATAGCCTACGTGAATTAATGTAACTATCAAAATGGTGCAATAGCCTACGTGAAGGGATGGTGTGCTAATTATCGTTTTGATTTTATGGTTCAAAAACATATTTAGAGATTTTGTATAAGTCAAAGTATAATATTTTTAATGATTTTAATTACCATGTGATATTATTTATCTTAATATTGTATTTCTTATTTTAAAAATTAAATTTTATTTTTGTTTGGATAAATTAACTAAATAATTTAATATTTTAATAAATGGTATTAAAGTTAAAGACTAAATTTAAGAGAAGTATTGGTAGGTTTAATGATAAAAATTAGAGCTTCATTCAAAACAATTTGTCAAAATAAGTAAAAATTGTTATTTTGTGGTAAAAAATTCATTCATTGACATTATCAAATTCATTTTAAACCTTGAATGATTAAAAGTACAATGAAAAATGCTTTAACTAATAAAAACATAATTTAACGTTAATCTAATTATGAAAAAGCTTTGGATACAAAGCCCGTGGATTTGTGTGAAGCGACCTAGGTAATTGTTACTATAATTCTAAGTTTTTTTAAAGGTATTTTTATTATTATTAAAAGAAAGATTTATTAGATTTTTATTATAAATAAATTTAGAATTTATATATCAAATGTATATCAAACACTGCTAACTTAAATATTTAGCCATGGCTAATTCATGAGGAACACCACTAAATGAATCCTCAAAATTTCAACCCTCTCTTAGTGAGCCCAAATCAAGTTGGACAACTCATTTCCGCAAGGACATTTCACAAAGTGCACAAA
>LPNX010632424.1:179024-259331 GCA_001517045.1 Pseudotsuga menziesii
TCCGATCGAGGATTTCATTGATGTATTTAGTCATGAATGTCTTGAGGTAAATCCTCGATTGAAAGTCAGGTTAGTATTACCCACAAAATTATTATTAAAATGTAATTTCGAGTCTCCCAAGATAAGTTATAAAGGTTCAGCTGCGGAAAGACTCAATATTTTTACCCTCTCGGCATTCCTTTGCACCTCTCAGTGCAAATGCTAGTATAATCTTGGTATACAAGAGATTTGAAGATGAATATGGAAGGCTATCGTAAGTTTCTCCTAAGGAACTGGAATAGAATCGTAGACAAATTCCATGATTGAACTTGAGACCTTTCTCTTGGAGTTTTCTTCAGTATACTATAATTTGGAGTCAGACCTAGTAAGAGGTGGAGATCTCAATTTTGTTTTAATTGCTTTAGGTTTACTTTGTTTTTTATATAGCTTACCCCGCGTTTACTTCTGGGTTTATTAAAGCGTTACACAATAGTAAATCTCCTCCATTTACGTTATATAGCTTCTATATTCTAAAGCATTAAATCGCCTTCAATCTCGAAGTAGCGTATGGTTGTTTGGCCATCACTATACCATTTTCCTCAAGCAAAACAAGAAAACCATGTATCTTGGTAGAGAATTGGTATGAAAAGTCAATAAAGAATATAATTTGACAAACATAAATTCAGATTTGAAATCAAAATTAGATGACTTGAAACATTGAAAAAACTAAGAAAGATGGGAAATTTTAGAGAATAAATTTGGTCATTTTATTATATTTAATTTTTTTATATTAGTTGGCTATTTCAAAATGAATATTTGACTTGTAAAAGTTTTACAAATTGGAGAAATTTTGAAAGATTCACCATAATTTCTCTACTTTGATGGTAGGGTTATCGTCATTTACCGTAATCATTGGTAGTATAATTGCCCTTAATGAAAGCAAGTTGTATTTGGTGTCATATATATTCTAGTTGTTGTTGTGCTAATATAGCTTCCTAGGTTTTCATTTACCTCAATTTAATTTCTTATTTAACATGACCCATGCATACATATTGTGCCTATGTCTGGGAATAACATATCTCAGTTCAAAACTGAGCTTTAGGGCTGTCATTGAATATTTCCCAAGTAAGAGGGAAACTACTTATGGCTTAAGTTCAAGTTAAATGGGGTTAAACACCCTAATTTAAACCTGTCTCTCTTCCATACTGGACCCAGGGAATCCTTCAGTGTACTTGCTTTTGAACCACATAGTCCCTGTTGTAGTGGGTGTAATTTCCATGATGCTTCTCTATGTGTCACAGTAAAAAAAGGTTGTCATAGAAGATGATACAAATAAGAAATACATGGTTCTCTATATGCTCATTACCATTGCCACTATTGTCTATTCTATAATTCTTGTGTTCTTACCTCATGGTAAGTGTCAACTTAGAGGAGACTGAACGTGGCTCCTATGTACTAGACGAGAGTGAACGTGGACACTTTGTATTGGAGTGAACGTGTTTCTATTAGATGGAGGGACGACGAAATTGGAAATTGTGCCTTGAAACAAAACCTAAGAGAAAAAACATTTATGGCATAATTATTTGTTTTGGTTTTTAAGATTGGTCAAAGTAGGTAATAGAATTTTGAGTGAGCTGTAAGTCAAACTCTTTTGACGATATATTAGTCCATAAGGTTTTGTTATTTTCAAAAATATGTACTAGCACACCCACATAGTTTGTGGTGCTAGATTTTCCTATACTGGAGTGATCACATTAGGGTCACATTAATTATTGGTTTTTAGTAAATGGATAACTCAATTCATATGGGAGCAGTGATGTGTATAATGGTCGTAAGTGTTGTTGATTTTTCTTTAAAATTGTTTATATGATATCTTTAAACAATTAGCTACTAAAAGATCACTGAAAGAACAACATGCACAAAAACATAAGAACACAAGAACACATATATTTTCCTCAGGGAAACCACAAGGGAGAAAACCCCACAAAAATTCCTCAGCATAGAACTCGACTAGTGTAGTGTAAGACTCGGACATCAACTTCCTCCTTCTCTTTTTTGCACTAATACTTCTCTCTCTTGCTAAGAACAGATTGAGTGAGAGAGTATAAATCAAGGGATGCACCTCCTATTTGTATTCTTCTGTTGACTTGTCCTCCTATTTAGTGGGGTCGACTTCTCTTACTGCCAGGGATGACTTTTCCAACTGGACATCACAAATAGAATTTATTATAACGACACTTGGGTACTAATGACCCGACTTAAATCCAGAGATTTTCATTGCTTATTTTAATGACTTTGACAAGACCAAACTCATCTCCCTAGGGAGGAATACAATATTACTTGGAATATCTTCTGAAGTTACAATAAAACTAACAAGTGTCACACACAGTACATTGATGGTTAGTTTGTAACTGAGGGTTCTTCCCAGTATTAGGCAGACGCTGGGTATTTTGTGCAGGGGGATTTGATCCATTGTTATTAAGAGCGTTGGGTTGTTGTCCACCTCCTTGAGGTTGGTTGTTTCCCCAGTTCCTACATCTCTGTCATCTTTCCTACCCTTGTTGGTTATTGGGGGCAGGTTGATTAGGGAGATTCTACTGAGCGTAGAATTGTCCTTAAGGAACATGGCGAATTGGGGTTGAAGCAGATGTGCGTTGCCATAGTTGGTGGATAGTAGGTAGGAGTGGTTAGAGGGGATGTAAATCCTACCATCTGTCCATTACACACAGATTCAAATTTGTTCGATACATGAATGTGAAGAACTGGTGCGGGAGACACATATGAAGGTGTGGCTTCATACTGAGCCACTACACATGAAAAATCAGGGGCATAGCTAGGTTGGGAAACACTAGGGGTGGTACTGGAGTGAGGCGGCATCAAAGGAGAGGCCATGTATAGGTGGGGATGCTGAGTAATAGAGCCAATGACTCCATTAGCAGCATGGGATTCCCCCGACGTATCTCGACGTGAGGAGCCAACACAGTGAGCATAAGGTATGATGGTATACAAATATCCCGATTAGGCATAGAATATATGATTGAACTATTGTGCTTTGAGGATGGATTCTTCCTCAGTTTGTGGGAGCTTGGAGGAAACATCCTTGGCGATAGGGGGGGTAAGGTTTTGAGAAACCAATCGAGGAAAAGCCTATCATCTAATTAGATTTTACACAGGATACGATGACGATGCCACTCATGGATATGATTTGTGATATGGGTAGCAGTGTTATGTCTACAAGATAGTAGGATTTCCATTCCCTCATCATAATGAATGGGTAACTGAAAGTATTGAGGAACATCGAGGCTAATGAGGAAAATTATGGATAAGTAGCATGGGGCAGCTCAATATACCATTTGGTTGTAACACTAGGGAGTGTGTGCTAGAATAACTGGAATCAAATGGAATCGTCCACTATGCTATTGGATGAACACCATAAGTGGAAGGACATAATGTGGTTCTAGGGGTCTTCTCCCGCCTTTCCTTCAAACTTAAGGATGCCAGAAGGGAGTTTGGTAGGCATAGGAGGTCACAACGGGTCATGACGAATGGGGTCATTCGTCAACCGTGCCAAATCAGGTAGTTTGAGACAAGCCATAAATGGTAGACTAGGACAGGGACTAGATTGACAAGGTCCAACAATGGTGCTAGGGCCGGTAGGCATGTAGTTGTCGCGTGCAAATGGGGGTTGGTATGCATGACTTTCGACAATAGGAGTAGTTGCTAGAATGGTGTGAATAGTTAGAATGGTGGTAGAAGGGCCAATTCCCGCATGCATAAATGAAGGTACAATATGAACCATGGTGGCTGGAGTGGGGCCACCACTAGTGGGTAGTGAACCAAAAAAAGTGTGTGAGGTGGCGAGGGGCCCACTAGGACCAGGACCTATAGGTTTGGTAGAAGGGATACCCGATATGATGCGTCGATGATTCCAACATTAACCATACCCATTGGAATGGGTTGGGAGGTACACCAACCATAGGGCTAGATGGGGCAGTGAACAAGGTAGGTTCAGATTGATAGGAATCTGAATCAGACTCAGATGTAGTGTATGGCTCTAATGGTGGTGAAGGATGTTGAATATGGAACTGATAATGATGGTTCAAGGAACCGAACTAAGGGGTATGCCCCCTAAGTCTATGGGAGTAGCATGGTGGAGCAACGATGATGTGACTATGTTTGGTGTGATGAATGAAGGCTCAAGAGTGTTAAAAAAAAATCTCAAAAACCCAACTACAGCCGAGTGTGTGAAAGGAGAGTCGAGAAATGAAGGCTCACAGGCAAAAAAAAAGCTCTAAAACCAAACTACAACAATGTGTCATAGTAGTCGAGTCTACAACAAAGCTGCCAGAAAGCCAAAAAGCAACACTACCTAAGAATAAAAATGATGCATTAACCCATGGGGTATAAGAGCAAGCAAACTCCTAGCTACAAGATGGAAGCCCCTCACAAATCGTATCCTTTGTTGGGTGATGAAATCCACAGTCAAACAATATGAAATGGAACAACAATAGGCTAAGAGAATCCCACTACCAATAGGGACCTTAGGTAAAATAGCCCTAAAAGACTGGAAACTAGGCAACCTTGTTCATGACATGTCCGGAGTGGTTTCCTAGCACTTCATCCCTTTGGTCCTTGACACTTGATATTGTCCTTGACATGCACAAGGATGACTATGAAGGGTTATCCTTTGGTATAGAATGGAGTGTGCTATTCCACCCTAACTTCCAGAACCCCTTCATTGTGTCTTACTTTTGCAGAGCAGGACCCCCAATAGACTGGTCATGACCATGTAAACAAGTACTAGAGGATTTTAGTACTTTAATGGACAACATCCATGTCTCAGATGTAAGTGACAAAGGGTTGTTATTGGATGCCTATCCACCGGTGTCCTAACTTAACTACAATATTGTTTTGGTCGTCAAATGAGGTTACAATGTTGGTTGAGTTATATTAAATTTTAGGCTCATCTTGGGGTCATGGACTAAGCATTTTAATTTTAGGGTGTGAGATGTGTGCACACATGGCATGTAATTTCTAAACTCCAACGATAACATGGACGAGAGGCAAATCTAGAAAAATAAATAATAGTAAACGACAGTAACTATTTTTTAAAACATTGATTTCTTCCAGAAAATAAAATGTACACAAGAAAATGAGTGTCTAAGGAACTAAATAGGTCGTAGGAAACACACAGGGGGTCTCAACTACCAAGATTGACTAAGGGTTCTTACATACGAAGAAAAGAGGACTAGAAAACAAGCCAGGGGGATGTAATGAATTAGATCTAGAAGGAAACAGTCGAGGAAGGGGTAGAACACAGATAGGGGGTCTGCAAAAATGTCTCAAACACCGCAAAGGACTGAAAAAATTGTAGGTCACACCTGGAGTTGGAACATGTGTGGTTGGGGTCACACAGAGCTGTAAAATAGTCGTGACCAGGAGAGAAAATCAACAGAAAGACTTAGGTTGCACAAAACAAGGGTTTTTGTGTGACAGGTTGCACAAAACTGGGTCATTGTAGCAGCCATGATTATTCCAGAATACTAGACAAGTGCCATACAGAGTTTTGGTCCAAGTTGCACTTATCAAGGCAGAAGGCATGATCTAGTCCACGCTTATCAGGAAAATTGTGTTGACATTTTGGTCAACCCTTTCATGCCAACTACTTCATTGGAGATTCTGCAATCAGTGTTGCTAATTTGATCCACATTTTGAGCCTCATTGGATTTCTTCCTCCGTCGACCCAGGTTCAAGTCCTCGGTAGTCAACAAAGACCTAGATATCGGCCCGACAGAGCAGAGCTCAGTCGGAAGCACCCGTGATGCAAATGTAGTCTCAACTACCAAACTAGGTTTCTGCAGTTAGGTGGGGATTTCTACTCTTGTTGTACCTTATTACAACGATTCGATTGAAGGAAGGTATTATAGTTCCTACCCCTTGTTTATTTATTCAAGTTAAAAGGTTATTTACCCGTTGACACATCTTGCAGCATTCAACATAAAGGCCATATCACATACTCATTCAATAAGCAGTGCAACATATACATACATGAGATTATTCATTAACATAATGGATGCAAAACATTTAGATCTACTTATTCACATTATGCATACATTTAACTTAAACACACTCATCACATGCACATAGAGGCAAAATTTAATGTGGAAACCCATCTAGGAAAAAACACAAAGGTTCTCTTCATTTGGCATGAGATATATATCAAGACCTTTTGTCTATGCACTCAACTAGCATAATATTTCTAGATATTCTTTACAACTTATACAGACTTTTCTCCTCTTATGCTCTCTAGTCTTAGATCTTTAAAGTTTTCCTCTCCTTCACTCTATCGTCGATCCACACACATCCTGGATCAACTCTCTTCTCTACAACCCTACAACTCCGAGAACAAACCACTCTACTTCTTCAACAACTAAGACATGAGACAAAGGAAGACCAACCCACACATAGCTTGGGTTATACATTTTATAAGCTCTTACATGTCGTAATAAACTGACTCTAATATGTTAGCTGACAAGCTGTCATTCCTATTCTCTTACATTCACTTACAACTGACATTAGGCAATATGGGCCCAAAAATACAAAATATGCTTTGTTACCCAAGCATGCTTTATTCTACCGTCCCTTTAAACTATTGTACTCTTCTACTATCATGGTTCCTTTAGTCACACCTGCTCTTGTTGCAACTCATATTATGTAGTGGACTCTTCCATCATAGGCTTCTCTCGTCGTAACTTCTCCTCCTGTCGTAACTTCCTTTGTCATGAGATCAAAATATTCATATTCCTGAGCATAATTCGGGCAGAATTTTGGCCAAATTTTGCTTATCTTTTCTTAGGACCAACAAGCCCCCAAAATTCACCCGTGGCTCATCTTGAGCCACACTAGTATGAAAATTCTGTAATTACAACCTTGCCTTGAAATTGTTAGAATATTTTCACTACCTGCTCCATCTCTTGTTGCACCTATGCTTTTGTCTTATGTAGATTTTCCAGAACTTTAGAACTGATGTGTTATGAAGTAGAAAGTCCTGCGAAGCCCAATGCTTGTTGCACTTTCTCATGTACAGGTTGAATGATATTTGTAACCTTCTCTGCCTCTGCTTGTAATTCTGCAACCCTATCAGTCCTCTTTTGTTTTTGTGTCTGCAATGTTGCGACTTGTTGCTGTACTTTCTTCATCTCAACAACTTTATCCATTTTCTCTGTTAAGGGCAACTTCATCAATTCATTTTTCATCTGGTTCACCTCTGGCTCTGCAGTGCGTAGTTGCTTTGCGCCTTTCTCTAACTCCCTAATCAAATCTTCCCATGTATGAGAAACTTGTTCACCTACTTTGGCACACAGTGCCTTCACCTCTTCTAGTCTCTTCACAGCATTTGTGACTGGATTTCTTCTTTCTTCTTGAAATTTTACTTCTTTGGAACGTTAGGATCAACGAGATAAAATTTCATTGACATCACCAAATATATCTTGAGCTTCTTGTAAAGTTTGAGGCGATGTTGTAGCCTCTTGTCGTTATTCACCATTGTCCGAACTCTTTTTCGGAATGGTTGATTTTACCAATGGATACTTGCATTTTGGAAGTTTTGATCCTCGGTGCATCAAGTGGTTTGGGTGGAATATAGTCTGGTAGCCTAATTTCAACAACTGATTCTTCCAGCAGTGGTGCTACTTCTTTCTTAAGGCTACTAGACCGTTTCCTCTTCAACGTACCATGTGGGTCTGGTTGTAACCCCTTCTTAAGATCTGTTTAGCTTCTTCTGCAACCATGACCTACGGTGGAACATATCCGACAATTTATTCCATAATAGGTGTGGGTGAAGGGGTTGTGATACCGAATTCTGCAACTGTTCTTGTACTAGAAATAGAAATAACCATACTTTGTAGAAAACTCACCTCGACTTTTGAAGTTGCAGACATCAATGGAACACTCTCACCTCAATGCAACATAATGAACTGAAACTTGTGCACAAAGGTGATAACATCTACTCGTTCAATCAGTAAGTCCTTCACATGAGCAAACAATCAATGGAAAGGTGGCAACGATTTTTGTGACATGGGCCAATCATCTGAATGATTATACAGAAACAACCATGCAAACCACTATTCCAATGCCACATCGATGGTAATTATTATGCAATAATGACAGAAGTGACCAAAAAGTACGTCGTCAAAATCGGTCGCATTTTTAAATTAATTACGGTTAGCTGTCATTTCTACGATTCAATTTCATTTTGTGACAACTCTGCTCTGCCTTTCATAGCTCTTTATCCTTCGACGCATTTCTTTCCTTGCGATAGACCGAGGGTCTTCAATATTATTTTTCATTGGTGTCAGAGAGAGAGTCTACAACGCCTTTTTCTTCCTCTGCGACAGATTAGCAACCTTCGACTAAACAGTTACTAAGAAGATCTATAAGAGACTTTTTTTTCATTTGAACAAGTCACAACTATAATGGTAATGCTTTAACCGACTTCCGTTAACCAATCCTTTGACATTTGTTTATAGCTGACATTTGTTACAACATCTCCCTCATACTCGACAAATGTTACAACATCTCCATCATAATCGACAATATTGTTTATAGCTGACTTTTACAAGAGGAATGTTACACAACATTACATCAGTACATAATGTTACAAGATATCCCCCATACTGAGCTACAGAGTGCCTCTCGACTTAATTAAAAATGCAGTAGCTACATTTTCAACTTTTTTCGGTGTTTTTTTGGCTTGTTTTTTTTTAATTTTTAACAAGAGCGGTTGAGAGGTATTTATATTAAAAATCGATGAAGAAATTTAAAAATTTGAAACATGGGATGAATCCAAAAGGATTCTAAGACCATATCCTCACATTCTTCGTAAACATATTGAATTTTTTCTTGAAAGAGGCCAAGCCTGGAATGACTGTAAATTCTTACAAATTTCCCAAGAATAAGAATGTAGAAGCTGAACATAGCAGAAATTTAATGCAGCTATCCTAAAATATGAATGAATAAATGAAAACTAATTCTTCTGTGTTAGGATCAAAGAACCTAGAAATGTTCGTGAATGTTCCCATTACAGGATATAAAGCCATAATCTAGGTGCACTCCTTTGTTCGCCATTTGATCTGCTGATTGGCCATTTGTTCGGAGAATGTGAAGAAAATTTATAACATTAAATTCACCGATAAGGCTATTGAAGATGTGGTGCATCTTTGTAGAAGGAGTTTTATAATTCTTGGCTAATTTTCGAACCTCTCCGATGACCAATAGAGAATCTCCAAAAACTACTAAATCTTTGATTCCAAGCATGTTAGCAATTTCCATCCCTTTGAAAAGGGTGAGCCATTCTGCATAGTTGTTGGAATTTTTCTCTATTCCCCAAGCACAATCTTCCAGCCTATTTCCCACAGGATAAAAAATTACCCCTCCCGCATCTGCTATCCCGGGATTTCCTTTAGAGGCGCCATCAAAGAATAGAGAATGACATTCCATATTTGTTCACCAATTGTTGAAGTTTTTCGGACTCTTTCGAATCTACCATCTAAGAGAGCTTGGTTTTTTAACATGCTTTCCTCTTGCACTTGGCTTATGAGGTCCGGTAAGATTACCAATCTAGATTCTTTCTTTTGGGGATAAGGGCTCAAGCTAAAGGTGACCTACTCCTTTTGAAAGAAGAGCTTCGGTCCATTAATCTTTTGCAGAAGTGGAAACTCTGTTTGGAGAGAGGGCCACATTTTCGAAGATTCCTTTGTTTCTGGCTATCCAAATTTTCTAGCAGATATATTTAGGGAGAGCAACCCATGCTCTTCAGAAATTTGGCTTCTTGTATAATGATCCATATTAATAATCTTTCCAACATATGAAGAAATATTTCCAGTTCGTTGGAAAGGTAAGATCAAATTGGAGCTCTTTGAGGACAATGCACCATACCTCATTTACAAATGTGCATTCCGGGAAGAGATGTTCCATAGTTTCTTTCAATATTTTGCATATAACACATCGAGACAGACCTTCTATTCCCCCTTTTTTTAGGTTTTCTGTTGTCAATATTTTATGATGTGCTAATATCCAGCAGAAAAAAATTGACTTTAGGAAGCCCATCTTTAGTCCAGACGCTGTCCCAAATGGCTTCTTTTTTGTTGTTCTTATGAATTATGCTATAACTAGATTTTACTGAGTACATTCCGGATTTTCCGCAGCTTCTGGAGTCTAAAATGTTAAGGTGAATCAGAATTGAACCTTGGAGAGTTGTTTGCAGCGCTTGATATTCCACGGTTATGTTTTCTGGGGTCTCTAATCTCTTCCATCCAACCCAATGCCCATTATTGTGCCATTTTGATATATCATAAACCATGAAGAGGTCGTGGGCATCCATCCATTTTTTAAAATCCCTATAGGAATCTTTGAGTCTAGCTAGAGAAAGATGCCCAAATATTTCCTCCAAGATTTGGATCTGTTTCCCATTTCTAGGTGCCCATTTAAAACTGTTTTGGATGACAAAGGCAGCATTTTGACAGAGTTTCCAGATTGGAGAGCAATTCTGGGTCGAAGGAATATCATCCAGGCATCTTCTCATGCTTCCCGTGAGATATTTTTCCTTAGCACGTCCTTCCAGCACAAATTTTCCCCAGAAGTGATTTGCCACACGATTTTTTCTCCCAATGCAAGATTCATAGCTTCTGGATCTTTAATACTAGCTCCTCCACTGGTTTTTAATTTGCAAACCTGCTCCCATTTGATGAGATGGAATTTCTTAGCGTCATTGGATTTACCTCCTTACCAAAGAAAACGCCTGATCTCTTTATTGATACCCCGAATTATGGATTTAGGGGCTAAAGCCAATGAGCATATATAAATTGGAAAGGCTACCAGAACAACATTGATGGGAACCAATTTGCCAGCAGGATTGAGCTAGTTTTCATCCAATGATTGGATTCTTTTTTTTTGTTTTTTCTATCAGTCCTCTCCAATCAGACGCTTTCTTTTTTCCTTTGTGAATTAAGACTCCCAGATAGTTGAAAGAACCCCAATTTGTGCTAACTTCATATCCCAGAGTTCTTGAAATTATTCCCATGGTTCGATCAGGACAGTTCCAACAATAATTCTGGTTTTTAGAGTGTTGATTTTCCCATCAGAAGCTTTGAGGAAGGAAGAGATAACCCCTCTAAAACTTTCAGCGATTGTGATAGAGGCCCCTCCTAGAAGAATTGTATCGTCTGCGAATTGGGCATGGTTGGTATTTTTTACACCTCTTGCAATTCTTAAACCTTTGAGTTATCCATTGCTTTGTGGGGCTTACATCTTTTTGCTTAAGTATTCAACTACAATTAGATATAAAAAAGGGGACAACATGCAGCCTTGATGGAGCTCACGAGATGCTTGGAAGAAGCCAGCTGGTCTACCATTCACCAATGGAGTGATACAAGGCCTATTGATGCAGGCTTTGATCCATCCAATAAAATTTGCTGAGAAGCCCATCTTGTCCATAATCTCAAACAAAAAGAAATGATTTACCCTGCCAAAAGTGTTTTCCATATCCAGTTTGATGGCCATACCTTGCTATTTGCGATCTAGCTGGAGTGAATAGATTCTTAGACAATAATGATATTGTCCATGATCTATCTGCCAACAATGAATCTGCCCTAGGTGTCTGAAATGATTTTGGCCATGATCTTTTTCATTCTGGTTGCAATAATTTTGGTAAGGATTTTATAAGAAGTTTTACATAAGGAAATAGGGCGGAATCTATCAATAGAGAGAGGGTTTTTGTCTTCAGGGATCAAAGCCAAGAATGTAGAATTAGTTGCTCCAATTTTGTCTTTTTTACTAGTCCAGTTTAGCATATTCCTTAAATCATCTTTGATAATGTTCCAGGCTTCTCGTATAAATTGATTGTATATCCATCAGGTTCTAGGGACTTGTCCGGTTGTAGAGCCCAGATTGCCTCAATGATTTCCTGTTCAAAAAATGGCTTTCCTAGTTCCTCATTCTCTTTGTTTGAGATGATGGAACGAATGCCAGAAATCAGATCAACTTGGGAAGTAGGATCAGTCTCACCACTTTCTGAAAGAAGGAGATTGAAATGTTGCCAAACCATATCCTTGATATCATCCTGCTCCGTGATGTTTTGGTTTGTTGTTGTCCTTCAATTATTTAATTTAATTGCAGCTCATTCTGATTTTGGTTTTCTTGTGGAAGTAATTGGTGTTCTTATCTCCCCCTTTAAGCCAGAATTGGCGAGATTTGATTCTCAAGGTCTCTTCCTCTTGCCTGGTTTTCCTTAAAATTTCCAGATTTAGAGCTTTCTCCCGAGCAATGGTTTCTAGAGTAACTTCTTCAAGTTCCATTTTTGAATGAAGGGAGTTCAAGTCAGCTTGGAGAATGTTTTTCTTAAGGGAAGGTTCATAATAGAAAGAGGTGGCCTATTTTTTCAAAGCAGAGCAGACAACCCTGAGTTTTGATTCCCAGATGAAGCTAGGTGAGCCAAGAAAGGAAGAGTTCCAGGCTGCATGGATTATCTCAAGGGTGATCGGACTAATTAACCACAAGGTGTTGAATCTGAAGGGAATGGGACCTATGTTAGTAGGTGGGGTAAGGAGAAGGGTTACAGGTTTATGGTCCAAAGTAGATGAAGAAATAATGAACAAAGAAGGAAATAAGTCTTTTTGAAGGAAAGAAGGACTCACCAGAAACCGATCCAGTCTTGCAGCAATGTGGCCTAGTCTTGTACACTTGTTGTTCCAAGTATACTTCCCATTTTTGGGCGTTGGATCCAGGAGATCCAGGTCTGCCATCAGATCCTCTAGTTTTTCAGCAGAGGGATCCCTAATGATTGATCCTCCTCTTTTCCCCATGCTTGATTTCGTAGAGTTGAAATCCCCTGCTATGATGATGTCTTTCCCCTGCAGATCTAAATTTAAAGAGAGCAAGGAATACCCGAATTCCTGCTTATCTCTGTAATGGGTAGGCCCATAAACATTAAAAAAAAATCGTGTCTTGGTTGCTTTTGTTTTGCATTTCTGTTAAAATCGAATGAGTGTTTTCTTTTGCTGATCTAATAAGGAATTTATCTAACCTACAAAAGGTTGTGATTCCACCAGAAACTCCTTTGGAGCTAATGGCCTTTCCAACACTATTTTTCCAAAAGAGAGAGGACCGGTTCGTTACCTCTTTTTCTGGCATCTTAGTCTCTTGGATGAGAAGAATGTCTGGTTTCTCTGATTTTAATAAGTTTTTCAGGGCTTCCACCTTGATTGATCCTACCAATCCTCTACAGTTCTAAGAGACTACTTTCATTATTTCTTGGATGTGTTCTCTATGCTTAGCTATCTGCTTAATTCAAGTTCTCTCTCTACCTCTTTCTTTCTTTGTTGTCTTTGGGATCTTCTTCCCCGCGTGGCTTGAGATGGTCCCAAATCTATTGCTTCATAGGTTTCTTGAGATGGCGATTGGCCTGGAGATGTATTTTTTGAGTTAATTCTGGTGTGCTTTACCATTTCTGCCCAAGTTCCCCCCAAGGGAGGGATGTCCTTCAGGTGCTTTTTCATTGTTCTCTTCATCTGCTCCTACCATATTTGCTCAGGATCCTTCAAGGGAGGTCGGTCCATTGGGTGCTTTCCTAGTGCTCACTTTAGCCGCTACAGGAGAGAGGGAGGTTGTGGATGCTTCTACTCCACCTTCCTTGGCTTGATTTTCCAGATTTGGAATTTCTCCTTCTTCAATATTGAGGGGATCAAATTGATTGCTGGTAGAAGTTCCCTTGCTCTTATCAGGTTGTTACTGAGATTTTTCTGGACCTTTTCTAACATTGTTAGCTGAGGTAAGGTTTTTTTTTTCCCTCTCTTAGGTTGTTTCCACCCCTTTTCCTAGTTTTTCTTAGCTTCCTCCTGGGAAGATTTTGGACAGTTCTGAACAAAATTTCCATATTCATGGAATTTCCTACATTTAAAGGTAATTGTTCATAATCAACCTTCTGATAGAATTCTCATTCGTCCATGAATAAGTTGACTCCTTACGACAATCCTTTTTTCTAGGTCTATACTTAGATCTATATCCCATATGAAATTCTAATGATTTAATTTCACGGAGTTGGACCCCTACAGATCAAATTTATTTTAAAAATTGTTGTTGCGCTCCATAAGCCATGAATTCGACAACTCGTGATCAATGTATTTTGACCTACAACCTAACAATTAGGATGCAAAATTATCTCAATAATCCTAACTTATTATTATTATATCTTTCATCTATATATATCCTATGTTAAATAGGTATTTAAATCCCAAGTCATTATCTATTTTTTAAATATCTTTTTCATCGTTGTATATAAAATTTTGTACAATTCCATATATTCCAGGTAATATAGATATATTTATCATAGATTAAATTTTCCTTTTAATTCAACCATGAATTTCAACATGCTTTGTGAGCTTTTAGCCTTGTACGCATTTTAATATTTTTTCTATTTATTCTCTAGGTGCACATTAAAAAAACCTAAGCATTTTAAAAAAATGCTTTATTTCCAAACATGCATATGCATTTTATAGGTATATATCAAGAAGAAAGTATAGAATATAGTATCAACAATTCAAATACAAAGTAAATTAGTGGGAAGGTCACATGAAATGTCTATCCCACATTTTCAAAGTTGTTTACGTTTATTATAGATAGTGAGAGATGAAGCAATTTAAAGCCAAAATTTTGGGCTTCTTTTTCTTTGAATTGTTGGAGGCATTACCACTATGACAGTTTTATGATGTTAAATGGAGGAAGTGAGTACTTCACTGTTGTAGGGTGTATGTATTTAGCTATCATCTTGGCCTTTTCCATCGAGCGAAGAGAGATATTCGGTTTTATGAGAGATATTTAGGTATTATAGTGATCCTCCGCACTTTATTAGCTTCAATCTACAATCTTGTTCATAGGCCATATATATTTTATGCCACTTTGAAGTAACTTTGTTCGAGCTACATCAATGGATCTATCTATGTTTTTTTTTCAAAATGTGGTTCACCATTTGTTAGATGGCTATTTCACGGAAAATTCCATTACCTACTATTCAAACTGAATCAAGGTATGGTCATTTCATCAATTAGAACATTTATTACAAAGGGCTTCACAAGAGCAACATGTCACTTACAAGAGTAGAGCCTAGGTGGGGAGGGTAACATTTATTCCTCCCAACCACCCAAGCTACATCCATTTGACGATCCATCTATGTTGTTGTTTGCATGACTTCACTTCAACAAGAGGTTTGTTGCAAATTTTGTGAAGTTTAAGGTTTGCATAGAGATCTTACTATAAATAATCATTAATGGCAAATAAAGGAAGTTACTAAACAATTGATACCTTGGCTTCTACAGAAGCAAAAATTTGAAGAAGATTCAAAGGGATCATAAATACTCCATTATAACGATGTCAAAGATTAGGAGCATTGCTAGAAGAAGAAGAAGAAGAAAATAAAGCATAAATATGACAATGGTAATTTGAAATTTATTAATGGTCTTAAATTAGTTTTGTTTTTATTAGATGACAATGGTTGAATCATCTTGTGACTAACTATTAATTCAAAACACACAGTGGCATTTAACTTATTCAATGCACAAAAATCTAGAAGGGGAGGAGGAAGATGTAAAGCTCAGCCTCAAGTCTTTGTTGAGAAAAAAGAGCATTTTAGAGAGATGGAGGTAAAGGGAATAATGCCTTTTTACTTCTTTTTAGGGTTATGTTGGCCAAAACCATAGCCATTTACAAGGTTTAAGGTTTGCTTAATGTTTAGGTAGTTGTGGCCTTACGAAAGAAACACAGAGTATATGTGGAAAATGAAGGCATCCCACCTCCACTTGAATTATGGCTTGCTTAAATGTTCTATAATGGTTTAATTGGTTTCAAAGAGATGGTTTCCCTCTTTAAAGTGAAACATGATTTGATGTTAAAATTATATTGGGAGGAATCCTTCAATATGTCACTCTTTTTGTAGCAAGGTGGTGACCACCTTATTTTGTGGTGAAATTTTGCATAGACAGTGTTTATGGAAACCAAGCTTGGAATTTGGCTTTGATCTATAGCTTCCCCTTTTCTCTATTAATGTTCATATATAACTTTCCAACAAAATTATTGATCACGATATTTGCTATTTTTTACGTTTTGTGAAATTTTCTTTCTTGCAACTTTGGAGATAGCTTCCTCTAAACTATGGAACTATTTCATTTGGCTTGAATACATTAAGGATGGCAAGTTTCCCATTTTCTTAGGAGAGATATCAACAATTATCTTGTCATGGCCATAACTTTAACAGACTAGCTTCATTTGAAGCACATGATACTTCACTAGGAATATCTTGACGAGAAAAACAATATTGGTTTCAATGCATACCTTTTGTAACCACCCATTGTAAAGGGCCAAAAAACATCGATTTGAGACCAAAAACCATGTTGCAAGTGCAAAACCTAAAAAAATGCAAAAATCAAGGTTGTTTCTAGATGTCCCAACACAACTAGCAAGTCCTAAGTTATTTTTTCCCCATTTTGGAGTATCGACAAAACAATGTAGTAAGCAAAAGGATCCATTTTGGATCACTCCTACCCATTTTGGGAGGATTTTGGTCTCCAACGTTTTTAGATTTCAACAAGATCAGTAAATAATCCTCAACTTTCTCCCACTCTCTCTCCTATAAATGTTTTGCAAATTATCATTAATTTTCAAAAGGTTTATTCGACCTTAAGGATGAGCCTTCCTTCTTCATTCCATTCACAATTTATCTATTGGAACATGTTTTCATAAACAAGTTTGATTTCGAAAGTGATCAGAGTTCCTATATGTTTCTCTCACCAAAAAATCAACAATTGAAGATGCCCTAATTCATAATATCCATCAGAGGTCCTAATGATTTTATCATAGGTTGTTGTAGCTTTAGAATCCCAATCAGGCATCACAACCTTTCAAATTGTCCTTTAGTGGTGACATTCTATAATTCTAGAAAACCAATTAATTGTCAACTTTAGAATGGATTATTAGGCATCGTCCTAGCCGACAAAAAAATCACATGATGATAGAAAGACAACGATGTAAAGACATGGATGTGCTCTTTTCAATGCTCATATCTATACCACAGGTGAAAGTCTAATGGTTTAATTTCATGGAGTTGCACCCATATAGATGAAAGTATAATGGTTTAATGTCATGGGGTTGGACCCATATAGATAAATTTATTTTGAAACTGTCATTGCAGTCCACAAGCTATTGATTCAACAACTCATGATTAATGTATTTTTCCCAAAACCTAATTATTTGGATGCAAACAAATCTTTATAGTCTTAGCCATTTATTATCCTCTTCATATGTATACTCTGATGCTAAATTTGTATCTAGATTTCAAGTGTTTGTCTATATTTTAATGTATCTTTTTCATCCCTTTATAAAGTTTTACACAATTCCATATATCTCATGTAATATAGATAGCTTTATCATAAATTAAATTTTATTTTACTTGAAACATGGATTTCACCATCCTTTGTCGGCTTTAACCTTGTACGTTTTTAATATTTTTTCATGTATTCTCTCGATGCATGTTAAAAAACCTAAATACATTAAAAAACACTTTATTTCCATAGATGAAAATACCAACAAGGCTAGTTGGTAGCTAGTCCCTGCCACTTAGTTAAGGAATAGATAATATGCAAAATGGACGAATTTATCAACATTAAATGGAAACTCATAGACATTACATAGTGGAAAAATGAAGAAAGTTGGAAATAAAAAAGGTTTTTTTTTCACAACTGAAAAAACTATACTTTTAGAAATAATTATATGTCCACCCAGTCATAATAGTTACATCAAAATAGGATAGTCCCATAAAAAAGAATATTTGCAAAGTCTAAGGACCAATTCACCAATAAACATGTAGTCACAAAAATAGTATGACAGACAAATGGGATGCATACATCCACAAATAGATAGTCCATACTATCATCCTAATTGTAGCTATAATCCAAAATGAAAACTAAAACTGTAATAAAATACACCGCCACAATAGAAAACTATGTCTGATTCAAGAAGGTATTGAAATAGCTGATCTGTCTCCTTCATGTGAAACCTGTCATATTCCATAAAAATGTAATAACACAAAAATTAAACTAATATTTGACACCTATATCAGTGCTGCATACTTCATCTTGGAAGTTTAGAATGTCCATTGGAGTTGTTGAGCCAATTGATAGAGGGATGGTGTATCCTAGAGATGTTTCTGGTATACCTACACCCATCCGCCATCCACTTAATATGTCTGTGACTATCCCTGCTCCATCAAACTGTTGTTTTGATAAAGGTGATAAAAAATAATTCCTTGTTGTTCCTGTAGTGCAGCTTTGGATAAATAATCTACATTTTGGTTGAATTCCATATAAACATGACCAAAGGTAATGTTTAAAAAGGTCTCGACAAGCTCTATAATCTTTTGCATCCAACATCTAATTTGCACAAATTGTAATTCACATTTCTCATTGAGCCAGTCAATGACTATTTTTTAATCACCCATCATGCTTGTAACAAAGACACCTATATGTTTTGCGAAAAATAATAGCATCCAAAGCGTCGATCTCGTGTCAGTACCTAGCCCACAATTCATCATCAATATGAAGCATCTTTATTCATTGATCCATATAATAACCCGGTATCCCCCTCTTGTAGCTTTCACATGTGATGCCCAATCAAAAAATACTCTACATCTATCTAAAGGAATAAATGGTTGACTGTGTCTTATATTCCTTTTTCTATTCTCTGATTCTGAATTGCCATTATAGGATGCCATGATTATTTGATAAGTACCTGAAACACAAGCCTTGATCCCCTCAATCACATAGCAATTGTGTGTCTTCTAGATATCCCAACAAACCATCATCGACAAGTCCACCATCTTACAATTCCTAGATTTCCATGTCCCCATGCACTTTTCCATTGATTCTCCATGGTACTCACCGTCGAGAGACATATCTTACTGTAATGTCCTCCATACCCTCTGTGTATATGGACATGATGAGTGAATGTGGACAAAGGTCTCCTCCACTAGGTTCCATAAGGAACATACCCTGGTCCGTTGTAACCCCTCTGAACCAGATTGTCCCATGTCAAAATGCTATTATTTAGAGCTAACCATTTTTTTTCTATATTTAATGGTGAATGCCATTTCCATACAATAGTATGCCACCAAAGAGATTTCGTTTGTAGATCATGCCATTGATCAGAGTATGCTTCTTTAGTCTCTATCTCCCTTGTCTTCTTATTCCTTGTCCATTATACTTAGTCCTCTATTGCAGATAATGTTATTCCCCCTCTTTTTAAACCACTAATATATTTCACCCATTCAATGTAGTTGTTTCCAGTCAAGCCAAGTAGAGTTGAATCCATCCAGTGCATGTTCAACCATTATTGACATCCCCCACAAATTGATCCAATGTATATCTCCCCTGAGAATGTAAGATATGGAGAATATCTGCAGACAATTTATAACAATCTGGACCTTAGTCCAGAAGAAACTACTTGGGAGCTAGAAAGTAATATGTGGGAGGCATATCCAAACTTATTCCAAGAGGATGAAATGGAAGAATAAAAAACAAAATTATAACACCGAGGACAATGTTATCCTTTAAGGGGAGGTGTATGTAATATCCCCTGGATTAATAATTTATTATTAATTCCGCTCAAAAATACTTTAATTATTATTTTATAGATAAAAATCAAGAATAAAACATTTTTATTTAATAAAATATGTTGAAGGGGGACAAAAGTGGATATAGTTGTTAAAGAGTGTTTATTGACCCACAAGAGGAAAATACATGTGGCATAAGCCATTGAGTGTGAACTCAATATGCAGGAGGCATCATCCCCAAAAATCAAGTCACAACTTCTAGTTGAGTGCTAAAGAGTAGGAGGCTCATAAATGACCAAGTCCTAGGAAAAATACTATATATTAGTATGTCCATGAGAAACAAGAGGCTAGCATTGCACAAGGATTAAATATGTGAATGAAAGAGATGGCACATTGAAGGATTTTGCTCTTGTGATTCAACGAACAAGCTCGGGGGTTCTGTAGCAAGTAACTTGGCCGTTTTGGGAGTTGATTGGGAGGAACAACTTCTCCACTTTTGTTTTCTTAGCATTGGTGTCGGGTTCATAATTTATGTTTATATGTTTGCAGAATGTGTTTTAAATTCTAGATTCGAAGAATATTAATGTAGAAACTATTCTATCTCAATTAACCTAATGATGCCATGCTTAAATGTTTAGAATTCTGATTTCTTTCGAAATTTGAATTCTACACATAAATAGTCTGGAATCATCTATTTCTAGTTAGTATCGTGTATTCCTGAATTTTACCGTCTATTTCATGTTTGTATTAATTATTTCCAAAATGCTTCCTTAGTTCTGTATTTACGAAACTAAATGAAGTATGGATCTCTAATCCTCCTAGAAATCATCTACTTTTATCATATTTAAACCACAGTAAGGTTTCCATAAAAAAAACTTATAAGTATATACAGATAGGAATTCAGGGAAAACGTTTGGGTTTTTTTCAAGAAAAAAATTTGCTATTTGGTCATTTTTTGTCTCTAATATCGACTTTATTTATATAAAATATGTTTTTTTTATCATAATATTCGCCAAAATTTACAAGTTTCAATAGTAAATTGTATGTTTCATATTTAATATTCGCCTACCTATCTATATATATGTTTTTTTTCAATCCAAAAATATCGCCTAGAATACTATACTTAAGTATACTATTATAATCCTTAAAAAATACCCTGGATAGGATAACATCCAAATGCTTATTCAAATAGAAGTATTAAGATATAATCCTTTGTTTATATTACAGGTCTACGTTATTTAAATATATACAAATGGATTCCACTTAATAATATTAACATTATACAAATCATAGAATTCCAAACAAAATATTCGAAATGAATAAGGTGTACATAACTAATTGTAAAAGTACAAGCTAATAACCAAATCGTTCATGGATATAAATCACAAATCTGCAATCATTCCAGAGACTATGTAAATCATGGATTTATAATACAAAATCACTTACCATTCTAAGATGTTGTGAAAACAAACACACAGATCGAAGATAATCTTTTATTAACATCCACAAGCATGCACATGATAGTAAATAAATAAATCAAATCAAATCAAATCTAGGACTGACTCAATATGCTAGCTAGCACGGCTACTATCACGACATTGAAAGCTCAGTCACAAAACCGGTATCGCTATCATCAACGGCCGAGTATTTAAAACATAAAAAATCTTAACTTTAGTTTAAGATATCACAGACCCTATGGGTTGTGTCAAATAAACACAACAAACGTCGTAATTACAGGGTTATAAGTCCACATCGTGGCTACCCTAATTTATATAGAGGCAGAGCCTCGATAAAGCATTCCGTTATAACCATCGTGTTCATCACATGATCCTAGTGCTCACAACTATTTTAAGCAAAGGTGAAAACTATAAAACAAATGTAAATTTACTCATGGCTATAAAATCATCGAGGATGGCTGCCGTGCTTCAAAACAAATATTGCACATGCTTATACGCTAATACAATTTCATTAACCAAAATTTTAATAAAAACACTACTAGATAACCAACACATTGCTTGGGAAAAGGCTGAGGGTTGTATATACAAACTATAACACAATGTGGTATTACTCACGACCGTAATACCATCAACGATGGAGATCGGTTGGTTTAACACAAACAATATGTTTATATAAATACAGAGACTAAAAAGTAATTAATTGAATTTACACAGTCAAAGGCCAACACTCTGTTATTTAAACTATATATATATATATAAATTAAAAGTGGTTGTAATGCCATCGCTGATGGCTTCCACGGTAAATTAAAATACCATTGTTAACTCGTAAGGGAATAAGACCCGTCAAGGGCACCCAAACCCTGCTAGCGTATAAACTAAACAGTACATTACAATGTCATGTTAATGGCTAAAGAGTCAGCACTAAAACCAAGTAGGGTTTTATAGAATCATTTACGTTTTCAAAACCCAAACACTTATCTTTTAATTTGAAGTGGCTACCAGTTGGAGCCTTCACGACCTCTGCCCAGCGTGACCTGCAACCATGAAAGGGTTGGGTCAATATGGGTCCAAATATTTAAAGAAAGGAAATAAACTAGAGTTGAGTAGTGCACTTACCTGGGCACTTGGAAACACGGGCCTGGGAGGAGTTGACCCTGTCGCCTCCCTCTCCATTGCCGAAACCTGCAATTTCTCCATTACATTCAGGAAAACATCACTGTATAATTTTAAAAATGAATCAAAAAAATATTGAATAAATTTTTAAAGAATCCTTACCTTGGCATATAGCAACGAGGGCCAAGGGTCGGATCCTATGGAGTACCCTTATCCTTCTACATCCTACATTCACCGTAAAACATATTAGTGAAAGAAAAAATGGAACTATGCAATGCAAACCAAGTAAAATACAGAGTGAAAGTATCAAGTCGATGCTCAACTATTGGAGAAGACTGTTCGCATAGTGAAAGAATTGGCAGGCTCATTAGAGCTCCAGTGTGGACGAAAAATAATGGAGGAAGAGTGGGGAATCCAAGTTACCTCAGAAAGAACTAGAACATCACCATTAACACAGTGGAAACAGAGTAAGAACAACACAGAGTAGAGCTCGACCCTTAATCGGCCTCTGAAAAGAAGCAACACCAAATGAGAGCTCATACATAGTAAATGCTCATTTACAAACCCTATGAAACCTTAAGATCTCACCATCCAGGTGTAATGCAGAGATTTACTCTCGGGTCGCCTCATGGGCTTGGTTGCGCTGCCAACTCATAGCCAGGACAATTTTTAAAGGTCAAAGAGAGTACCACTTTAATGCATGGCCAAATCATTACAAAGACAAATCATTGCAAATCCAAACCGTGGATATTATTTAAATGCTAACCGTATAACATATGCCATAGAACCTTGGAGCATAATAAACGTTGTAACATGACAAACCAACTTTTGCATCTGTAACACCCCGTTTTTTACCCCATGGTATTAAAAATGTACATGATGTATATATTGTATTTAAATCATGGTGAGAATCTCAAGGCCAGGGCCTTTCCATTGATTTGGTGTTTTATGTATCCATGATCAAGGTTGATGCCGATGGTTCTCATGCTGGTAAGGTATGATATATTTTTGAGACATAATGTAAATATGTAATTTAATAAAATGCCACAACTAGCTATGCACTGCAACAAAAGAGATGGGGGAATGATTTAACAAGGAATAGGGAGGGGAGTTGGTCAAACCCCTAAGCCATAGGGTACGACCAAATGTCGATGAGAGAACCCGTAAAGCCTCAACTACCTTTTTTTCCTCTGCACTCAATCATTCAATTCTTCTAGAAGAGCGGTTGAGGCAGTTAATTCCTTGGGAAGAGCGAGGCATGGCAGTCAGTTTCATGCCTGAGCCATCCTGCAGTATTACCAAAACTGCAGCCTAGGGAAATCCACATTCTTGCTTCTAAAGAAAGTAATCACTTGAATGCATTCCCATCCCATCATTTTTTCCAGATTCACCCAAAACATTTTGGTCATTCTTCCATTCTATTCGATTCATTATTATTCACTATCTTGAGTTGCAAAACGAGTTGATCAACTGTTTTTCTTCTGTGTTATAGAGTGGTATGGAACCTTGGTTGTATGTGTTACAGAGTGGAGCCTTGTGTTGTTGTGTCTCCTTGTGGTTTCTTGTTATGTGTGCCATGGTTTGGGTCTAAACTATATACAAGATTTGGGACTGGAAGAGATGTCAAATTGGCTTGATAAACCTAGTGACGAGAGGAACCTTTCAAAAAGATAAGAGTGGCTAGTGAATATTTTATGCACACCCTAAAGAGAACTGGAAGGAAACGTATAGCCCAAGGGATTGTGTAGAAGAGAAGGGGATACTTCCTTGTGTTGGGTGTGTAGGTATTGTAGATTCTAGGCCAGATAGATCTTGTGGAGGTGTCCCTAGCTCTGTGAATGACCCACTAGCTTAGCCATTATACCTTTCCACTGCCCTAGTAGCTTGATAAACCCAATTGTATATTGGCTTGGATGAGAAACCTGACAAACCCAACAATTTGTTGTCATGGCTGTGTCTTGATGTGAATTTGTCCATTTGTGATCCTTGGCTGGATAGCCCGATAAACCCAACTTTTAGCTGTCTTGGATGAGTATCCTGATAAATCCATCTGTTAGTTGGATTGGCTGGTCTTCAATGTGAAGGTTGGATTGACTGCCTTTAGTATGATAAACCCAACTATTAGCTGGCTTGGCTGAGTAGCCTGATAAAACAAGTGGTGTCATGGCTTGTTTTCTTGCAGCCTAATAAACCCAATTGTGTATTGGCTTGGCTGGACAGTCTGATAAACCCAACTGTAGGTTGGCTTGACTATGTGTGATATGTTCTGGTTATGTGTGAGCCTGTTGTTTCCTAGTTCCTTGTGGAAATCATGCCCAGATCGGGGGTGTTGATCCTAGTTTTGTCACCATTTTTGGTTGATAAATTACACTTTTTGACATCTATTTTGTCACCTTTTTGACATATTCCATCATACAACTTATCATTCAGCCTTAGGTATGAAGATATTTGGATTTATGCAAATTCTGATTTATTATTGTTATTTCATGTTTTTATTGATTAAATTCGATATTATGTGGAAGCACATTTGATATATGTATGAATTTGTTTGCAGGTTATAATCTTTTGATGAGCCAACAATTGGATATGCATCACGCTAGATATGCGCAGGTCACATCCAACTTACCATCCAGCTCGTCGATCAAACCGCACAATGTTTGATGGCATATTCTAAAGCGTTAAAGCATGGAATGGTCTGCAACTGTTTTGTGTCCACGCGTCTAAATGATGGAATGATCCTCATTCTAGAAGGATCGCTAGCTTTCCTCCTCTACTCGAAATCGTGACACCAATCCACGACAAAGAGAATTCTCACGCCACATCACGCACAATGGAGAACCAACGCATGAAGGAGAAGGGGAAGCATTGTGTGTTTGAATTTGATCGGTTGGTTGGAGTAATGGTTGAATAAATTTAGGAGTGGTCGACCATTGAAAGGGTCGACCTGCTTATCCCTATAAACACTATATATATAAACGCCTCCACGCGAGAGCAACGAGCTAGTTTTTGCATGTAATCAATCAATCTCAGAAAAACTCTGTAATACTGTTTCAAATCTTAATATAAGTTACATTCTTGTTGTGTTCACCCCTAATTACTGAGAGGGCCCCTCATCAACCAGTGGTTTTTCATTCTTGTGTGTATTTTTGTTCCCTCTTTCCTTGCAGTTAGTGTAGTTCATTTATAATTTGTTTATGTGATTTGATTTTTCTGCAATTGTCCATGTTATTATTCCATGAAGCATAGGTTACAGTCTAATGCTGTGTTGTTAATCTAGTTCTTATTTCATAGATTAAAAGTGACTGTTTGCACACCTAGTTTGCTTTCAATTTCCTTTCTAGTCTTTTTCAGCTTAGTTCAGTCTTATGTTGACAAGTACATAGGGTAGATTACTTTGATATCTTAGAATCAAGTTACAATAGGTTCAGTTCCGTTCATTTTTTTTGTTATAAATTCATTTGGGTTATATTTCAGTTTGTTAAATAATGCAATAGATAATAATTTCCTCTTTATAATTATGAATTAGTTTAAGCTATTCTACTGTTGAATTTGGTCATTTATTAGGTTTACTTACTGTTTCTTATGCATTTTGTCTTCATGTGCACAAAATCAGCTGATAAGTAGATCATTTAGGTTATTTTATATTGTTTTCTTTATACAGATTATCATCCAGACAGCCTGTTCAGCCTGTCATTCAGTCCCTCCTTCCAGTCTGTTATTCAACTTGTTGTTCAATCTTTAGTGTTCTTAATTTGTTTTAAGCCTGTTTAAAACTCTGTTGCTTTAGATTTTGGAGTATGTTTGACTGTGGTAGTTAGATAATGGTTATGTTTATCATTCAGACTATATTTCAGATTGTTTAAAGTATTTATTGAGTTTTATTCCTATCTTTCACCTCCTTTCACCTTGAAGGTGTTTTGATTTATGCTTTGTGATTCTATTTATTTTGGTTTCTGATTTACTTCTTCAATGCTGTTGTAATGTTTTGTAATTATATTGTTGGTTTGGTTTGATTTATTTCTTTGTACATGGATTTTAGGGTTAGATGTGTTAATTTCTAAGGGAAGTATACTAGCACCTTGTAAATTGATTATAGTAGTAGGACTTGTTCCTTTCACTGTGTGGTTATTGAAGATACTTGTAGAATAGGATTTAAAGTTATCTTTATTAATTTTTCTTCTTGCTTCTTCTTAAGTTATATTTATTAAGTTTTCTACTTGCTTCTTTTATTAAGTTTTCTACTTGTTTACAAGTTAGGTTCTCCTCTTTGTATTCTTGTTCCCTATTTGATAGATCAAATGTTCATAACATCTTTATCATTTAAAAGTCATTTGTTTATGGAATAAATCATCATGTTTACTATCACCTGTAATTGGACATTCCTTAGTTTGCACATATTTGTAGAAATCAAACTAGATTTGATTCCATTCAGTTTCTTTACTTCTTTTGAAAGTCATTTTGACACTACACCTCCTCCCGTTCCAATCACAGTGAATGCATATTTTCAATTAACAAACAAGCGGAGTGGAACTAGACAGTTCATTTTTGAACCATCATGTACATCCGTTAGTCACATGTATAGTTTTTCTTAGAAGCATATTCAGTTATTGTAATATTGTTCCCAGTATTGTAATTCTATGTATAGTTAGTTTTTGAAGTTGTTAAGAAATAGAATAACTAATTAATAAAGAGTGGTTTACTTTTGTAGAATAATATTATCTATATCTTTATTTTTCAGTAATTGTTTATAAAGTAGAGTAGTATAGCTTGATACTGCTCTGGTCTAGTACTCTCTTCCGTTATAATTGTCTTAATAGTTGAATTTATAGGAGTTTGACTCAGTTTTTCATTTTGAAAGATCTTTCGATCTTTTCTTTGTTAAAATATTTCCACGACACCCTAGGAACCTCTCTACCTTCGCATATACTTTGTGTCAACTCTAAGTTTACCAACCTCAGTCGATAATTAAATATTAGGTGGATTATTTAAGACAATATAACAACGAACATTTTGGCACCATTGTCAGGAGTTGTTCTGTAAGGTAGAATAGATAGAATCCTTGTATGAAGTTTTGTAATAGGCCGGTGGTAGGGGAGCGGTAAAACGAGAGGTAAGAACCTGCGCATATGTTATAACAAGCACCGCCAAAACCAACAGTAGTAGTAGTATAGGTTTTCCTTTAGTTTATTTTTTCATGAACAGACCTAGAGATTCTAAGGGTAGATACGTTAAAGCGGTAGATCTTATCAAAATCCCTACTAACTTTTACGGG
This sequence comes from Pseudotsuga menziesii, assembly GCA_001517045.1. Taxonomy (NCBI): domain Eukaryota; kingdom Viridiplantae; phylum Streptophyta; class Pinopsida; order Pinales; family Pinaceae; genus Pseudotsuga; species Pseudotsuga menziesii. Next base: position 206,497 of record LPNX010632424.1, read on the forward strand.
GGACGTAATACCCCGACTACTAACTCAGTGGAAAAGTATCGAACGACAACTATAGGAAGTAGTTCTACTTGGAAACCCAAAGAGATTCCTTTGGGAGATCTTACCAGAGAAGCCATAGAAGGGGAAGAGATCCTGGTAGGAGGTCTTGAGGACCTCATTCCTGAATAATTTCAAAGGGACCAACCATTGGGAACCATTAACCCTCCACTAGTCACAAAACTGAATGATACAACCTTTTCACCAGTAGGAGACCCAAACTTCGTTGATCTTATCGATCCTGCCCAGGTAAAGGCTCTCTTTACCAACTCAACAAATAAAGTTATTTCATAGATTGAAACATCAACAGTAGTACCTACCTTCCCTATAGAACCCAATAAGAGAATGGTTGATCGGAGGAATATCTCTCCCAAAAAAGAACATTGGGACGCCCCATTATCACCTCAAAAGGAGCCTCCTAGGTACACTTGCTTTAGAAACCAAACCTACATGGATAGATAGGGAGAGAACGAAGATCATGATAAGGTTAGGAATGACGAAGGAGAAGGAGAAAATCACACTAAGGCTACCTTTGGGTTTCCTATTTTAGACACTACACAGGAAGTAAGTATGGAAAAAATCCCTCCTTCCTCCTTACCTACATTCTATGGAAAAAGTAATGAGGATACAAACACATTTCTTTTCGAGTTCGATATTCTTTGTAGGAGCTATAATTATCTACAAGATGCTCACAAACTAAAACTTTTCCCTGCTACACTAAAAGATTATGCCTTGAGATGGTTCTTGGGATTAGGTGAATCTACTATCAGAACTTGGGAAGATATGAAAACCAAATTCTTGCGGAAATATCAAGAGTATTGCAAACCCAAGGACTCTCGACATGACATCTTCAAGATACAACAACTCAAGGATGAAAGCTTGGAGTATTATCTCGAAAGTTTTGTTTATACGTTACACAAATCTGAATATAATGACCTCCGAGAAGATGCAATACATACACTCTTCCTTAAAGGGATCTAGGGATATAGGGATCTAGGGATCTAGGGATATCTCTCGTAAACCCTTTTCACAAATCTGTGATATGTGTCGGAATTATTCGAGAAGTAGGGGGAAAGTTGGGAAATTGTTTTGAGAGCCTTATAGTAGAAATTTGAAAGGAAACACTCCCAGTTCTGGAGGATTCACAAGGATAGAATTAGGGAACCTATTGGAAAATTTCAAAACTAATATATAAGGAGCAATGGGTTCTCAAATAGATGCTTTACAAGCCAAGAAAATGCAGGCGGAAGAATGAGCAATAATGATCATTTTTTTCCAATATGTAGGACTAAACATCCCCAACGGGAATGCCCATTAAACAATATCTTTGTATGTCACATCTGTATGAAAGAGCATCTGACAGACAATTGCCCATCGTTTCCTGGGTTGCAAGCCATTTACAAGAGTGGGGATGTTGGTGAAACATCTAGGAGGTCTTGGAAACCTAGAGATCAACCAACATACAAAAATTTGTCACCACAACCCCCACCCTTTCAACTTGCCCACCAACAACCTCATCAATGGAACACTTCAAGTTGGCAGAACTGGCCACCCCAGTATCCTCCTCAGCATCAATATTGGCCATAGGGGTGGAGGGGAAAACCATACCCCTAGTCACCACCTACCTCAGCACCCAATCATCCTTATCCTTATCCTCAACACCCGCCAAATTTCCAGCAAATGTTTCCTGGGTTTGCACCCCCACTTCCTCTTATTGCACACCAACCTCATCACTTCCAGAACACAAACCCTCCACGACCGACATTATTTTTCGCACAAACAATACCTAATCCAAATAATAAACCAACTCAAGCTCTTAATAGTATTGAGTTGTAAGCTCTTCCATCCTATGTTATTTCGAATTACCTATACATGAGATACAATTACCATTTAGAAGAGTTGTAAATGACAAACCCAATCCTTCAGTCATCATTCGTGAGGAAAATGAAGAAGAAGAAGATTCAAATGAAGTTGTGAATGATGCTATCTTCCAGGATATATATATTCCAGATATTCCAGTGCATACCCATCCTCAGCAAGAACCTATTCAAGAACATAGGATTCCTCCATTTCTGGAATGACTAGCAATCGAAAAACCTGTAGTTCATCCCGAGTATGACATTATTAACGAACTAAAGAATATTTGCATGAAAAATCCTCTATTATAGGCTCTTAAGGATATACCAATTTACAACAAGGTAATAAAAAAACTATGCATTAAACACCCAGGAAAGAAGCAAAAATACCCCCTCACAATTCATGTTATAGGAGAGATGTCTGAGTGTATGACAGACCAATCTCGGATTGCAAAATAGACAAATCCAGGGGCCCCAGTAGTAACTGCGATTGTAAACAATACCACCATAGAAAATACACTTATCGATTTAGGATCCACCATTAATATGATGATCATCGTAATTTTAGAAGTTTTACAGTTGGGACAGTTTCTTCGACCTACCCCTTCAATCCTAGAACTAGCAGACCGTACCATGGTAAAGCCTGCTGGAGTCCTGGTTGATATTATTGTATCAGTAGCTTCATGGGAATACCCCGTCGACTTTATTGTCACAAAATCAAAGGATCCTTATAAAGGACATCTTATTATCTTAGGGAGACCATGGTTAGCCACTGTTAATGCCTTTATAGGATGTAGGGATGGGGAAATGACCATTTCGAATGGGTTGTCTACATAGAGACTTATCTTGTATCCCCCAGCACAACCAATAACTAAATATTTGTGGTGGTTGGATTGTCCTTTTGGGGATGATAACTTCAATGACCCTTTCCTTTCGAGTAACTACTACTGGGCACTTCAGGAGCAGACTACTGAGAATGTGTTAAATCAATTTGTTTCTTCAAAAACTTGTATAGATTTTCCTCAGTCTTTTGCTCAATTTGATCAAATATTTGGAGATGAATTTCAAGAAAATATGGATCTCTCAACATTTTTGGTGACACCATGTGTCTTTGAAATTGAATAACATACAGGGTCCTATACCACACCTTGTGAAGTTGGCCCTGAGAAATTTTTACATATAAATGTAGGATTAAGTAAAAACCAACAAGAGAAGCTACTCAAGGTTCTTAAAAATCAAGCTGGAGCATTTGCTTCGGAATACACTAATATGAAAGGTATAGACCCTGACACCTATATTCACCATATCTACATGGATCCAAACATTCCACCTGTAAGACAACCTCAGAGGAGGATGAATCCTACTTTAAAAGACATAGTTAAAGAGGAGTTACAAAAACTTCTCAATGCTGGTTTCATTTATCCTATCTCCGATAGTAAATGGGTGTCTCCTTTAGTGGTAGTCCCAAAGAAAGTTACAGGGAAATGGCACATTTGTGTTGATTTTAGAGAACTAAATAAAGCCACCCTCAAAGACTACTTTCCTTTGCCCTTTATTGATCAAGCGTTAGATACCCTGTCAGGCAAACAATACTTTTCCTTTCTTGATGGGTATAGTAGATACAACCAGATTCTAATAGAACTTGAAGATTAGGATAATACCACCTTTACATGCCCTTGGGGGACATATTCCTATAGAGTTTTTCCATTTGGCTTATGTAACGCACCTGCCACTTTTCAGCAAGCAATCTTAGGGATTTTTGCTGATCTTATACATGACTGTGTGGAGGTGTACATGGATGATTTTATAGCTTATGGTAATCCCTTTCAAGAGGCCCTTGACAACCTTGAGAAGTTTTTGATCCAATGTCAAGAAACAAACCTGACCCTTAGTCATGAGAAATGTAAAATGTTGTTAACAGAAGGTATAGTCTTGGGGCATCATGTTTCTTCCCAAGGAATCAAGGTAGATCCTGCTAAGATAGAAGTAATTATTGTCCTTCCCTCTCCAAAAACTCAAAAAGAGGTGAGGATATTTCTTGGTCATGTAGGCTATTATCGTCGCTTCATTGAAAATTTTACTAAAATAGTTGCACTGATGTTTAAGTTGCTTACAAAGGATGTAGAATTCCAATGGACAGAATCTTGTCAAAATGCTTTTGAAATCTTAAAAGCTAAATTATCAGTGGCACCAATACTTAGGGGTTTGGATTGGTCCCTTCCTTTTCATATATCCACTGATGCCTCTGATATGACTATAGGAGGAGTCCTAGGCCAAAAATAAGGCCAATTGCCTTATGCCATTTATTTTTTTAGCAAGAATTTGACCCTGCCGAATTGAATTTTACTATTACTGAAAAATATTTTTTTGCAGTAGTTTATTCTATTAATAAATTTCGCTATTACATTACAGGATATGAAGTTTTTGTGCATACGGATCACTCTACCATCATATTTTTAATGAATAAACCAATTACCAACGGTAGGGTGACTCGATGGCTTCTTCTATTACATTAGTTCAACATTACCATCATCGACCAACCTGGTAAAGAGAATTTAGTAGCAGAATTCCTTTCCCGTATTCAACACGATGGCGGTATTAAACCCGTTGACGATAATTTTCCTGATGAACATCTATTTGCTGTGTCTGTTCAAACCCCTTAGTTTGCAGACATTGTCAATTATTTAGCAACTAGGAAATTACCAAATCACTTGTCCCCACACGAAAAACGCCGCATTATAGTTCAGAGCTCTAACTGTTCCTGGGTTGATAATGATCTCTTTCGTACTGGCCCAAATCTTATTATTAGACGATGTGTACGGGAGAATGAAATGACAGATATCCTCCATGCATGCCATGATGGACCATGTGGAGGACACTTTTCTAATAAGTAGACATCATACAAAGTGCTGCATTCTGGTTATTACTGGCCAAACATTTTCAAGGATGCTGCCAAATATGTTAAAGGATTTGATACTTGCCAAAGAATGGGTAGACCTACGTCATCTGATTAGATGCCCTTACAGCCTCAAGTCATGATTGAGCCTTTTGAGAAATGGGCTCTAGATTTTGTAGGACCAATTTCTCCCATGTATCATAAAAAGAAGTATATCCTGGTTTGCACAGACTATGCTACCAAGTGGGTAGAAGCTAAATCCTTGTTTAGGGCCACAGAGAAATCTGTAGTAGAATTCATATATTAAGAAATATTCACTCGATTTGGTGTGCCTAGAGAAATTGTCACATACCAAGGCTTTCAATTCACTTCTAAATTAATGAAAGAACTCACCATGAAGTATGGAATCTGACATTGTGAGTCCTCACCTTATCATCCCCATGCTAATGGTGAGGTAGAATCAACCAACAATGTATTAGAATCCATCCTAACCAAAACCATTCACTTACATCATAAGGATTGGGCAGATAAACTCTCGGAGGCCTTGTGGGCCTTTAAGATAACATGGGGAAACACTACTAGACATACCCCCTATGAGTTAGTGTATGGAAAAAAAGTCCTTTTACCTATCGAATTTCAAGTAAAGACCTTTCATATGCCAACACAATTAGGCATGAATTTGGACGAAGCACATAAACAATGAGTGCTACAGGTTAATGAGTTAGATGAAATTAGACAAGATGCACTCCAAAGTACAATGTTAATACAGAATCAAAGAAAGGAATGGCATGATAAATTTATTAAGAAAAAAAAATTAATACTGGAGATTGGGCATTGCTATTTGTCTCGAGATATAAAAAATTTAAAGGAAAATTAACTACCCGTTGGATGGGCCCATATGAGGTAGTTACAGGTTTTGACAATGGCTCAATAGGAATTAAGACAATCGATGGTTCAGAAATTCCCTTTGTAGTAAATGGACACAGACTTAGACTTTACCACCAACCAACATCTAAACAGGATTTCATACAAAATGTCTTAGAGCAGAAGGAAATGGAATTGGTTGAAGAGGAAGTCATTCCTCCTTCTCCTGACCCTTAAAATTATTCTGGATTGTCAATATTTGTATATATATGTAGATATGTTTCTTGAATAAGTAAGAGTCATTTCTAACAAATTGACCAGATTTATATAAGGGTTTCATTCCCATGATCACTTGTTATAGTTTTGTCAATTAAGACATGAAGACTCTTTTCCATTTCCTAATTCTTACGAATTTTATAGATGCTTTTGTTTTGAATAAATATGAATCATCTAAAAAGTGGTTTTGCAGTTTGATTACAAGTACTTTATTTCTATAAGCAAATCATGAGGTATTATCTAAAAAAGGAAGTGCTCTAAAACACTTAGAATATATCTCAACTCTTTCTTTTTGGTTACTATCAAAATTGAAGTTTACAGCGCAATTAAAGAATTCTTTGTATATCATCCTTAACCATTTATTCTATGATTTGTTATTCTTTTATATGTGGTATTTTGATTCAGACATGTACATTTCTGATTTATTATTGGAACAGTTCCTTGAAAGACTTACTTTAATCATCATGTCCTTTAGAATTTCATTTTACACCTATGGACTACTAGTTTATCCTATACTTATTATCAAAACTTGTCTCTGAAGAATTTTTGTGGTAACTCGAAAGTTAGTGAAATTTTTGCTTGTGGGGAACATTACTAATCTTTTATGAAGAAGATAGACTGAAAGGTCAAAGAGTAGCTTTACGTTATTCTCTTTTGACATGATCTATAATTAAGGCCATTATAAAAATTACGTATGAGGTTTTCTCTAAATTTGAATTATGTGTTTAGTAGGCTTAACATGCTCTAGTACCAACTGGCTCCCATATACTCAAAATAATTATATGAAGCAAACCCGTTGGGGTACTGAACAGGCCTACTGGCATCGGGTCAATGCAAAGTAACATCTTAAAACAAGGAAGCTTGGTAAATGCAAGTAAACCTGTCGAGTTACTGAATAGGCTCGCTAGAAGAGGGTCTATGCTTGCATGGTACCAAGATAAACTTGCCGGGGTACCGAACATGCCTGCTTCTAGCAGGGCAATATCGGGTAAAAGAGATCTGGTTAATGCATCACTACACACATGGTTCAGAAAAAATGATAATACATTTAAAAATAAAACCAAAATATATAAATACATGCCATAGGCCTATTGTTTATGATGTCATTAGAGAATGGTTGTAAGTTGGGCTTGGATCTGGACATCTAATTCAACCAATACCTAGGATATGATTATCCTAGAAATGGGACCCATAGCTAGAGAATCTCACAAACTCTAGGGTAAACTCAAAATATTCTTGAGATGACAAGAGATCCTTACAATGAGGCATGGATGACTATAATTCTTTCATTATGCTATCATTATTCACATGATATTTCTAAGCACTAATATTTTTTATAAACCTATATATCTAAATCATTCCCATTTACTAGTTATTTTTTTTTGCAAAAATAATAACAGTATGATAGAACTCTTTATTAAACTATTTTGAAATTACTTAGTTTTTCTTGTATGACTTGAGGACACACCATATCTTTGGTTTGGGGGAAGATTATATTATCTATCTTTATTTTGCTGATTATTCATTAAAGATTCATTTATATTTGACAAATGACAAGTATTTTTAGGGTAATGTAAGCAGCAGGACCTGGTCCTAATCCTGGATGAATAAGGAAGAGTGCAATTAAAGATTCAAGAGAGTTGTTCTATATGATCTTCTTGTGGGCTGGTAGCCTAGGAAAATTCACCACATGATTAGCAACAACACGATCTAGCAAAGCTTATTTGTACAGAAATACAAATGAAGGACCATATGAAGGGTCGAATGCCGGTCCAAATGGAATGCCAAATGACGATCTGAATAAAAATTGTGCTATTATAGCACAAATGATTAAAATTGCGTCAAGGTGTTAGCTTAATTTTGTTTTTGGACAAAAAGTTAATTTAGCTGAGTGATACCCATGATTATTAAGTCACATCTTCATGCTTACAACGGCATTATGACTAATCTCAACCTATGATATTGTACGATTTTGATATACTACGATCTCGTTTTACCCCCATATGAAGATGATATGACCTTAATCTCTTTATAATCATCATTTTACTGCCATCACCCCTATCCTCTTACCCAATCGCACGCATAAACTATCAAATGATCAATCCTCTTGTTAAATCAAGGTTATTATGAATATCGTTTATGCATTCGTATTGAGTCATATGTTCAACCTGTCCAAAGTTTTACTTTGGACATGGTTGAACTGATCAAAACCTTATGAACTCATTAAAGCATGCGTCCTTTGATGACACATGACTCAAGATTTGCCATAATGGCACATTCACCTAAATGTGCCGATCCTTTGCGTGATCGTTTGATCAATTGAATGGAGCACGTTTTAAACTGATGCTGTGCGGACTTCTTTCTATTCTATCACTCTCACATACCGTTAACCCTGTAGAGTCGTTTTAGCCAACTTCTTCCTATACCCTCTGCAAATCATGTATCCTAGCCTTCGTTTGGAACAATGCCGAATCGTTTTGAGCCAAAAAGATATCAAGATCTATTCCAGATGCCGGAGTTTTGAGAGTGTCGAGAGGTATTCTTCCAAGTTGGGTGGAACCCATTTCTTCACCAGTTGCAAGGATACGATGAAGAAATTTCGCTGATTTTCACAATGGGTTTTGATGGTAAGAAGGCCAGGGTTGGTCACTCGGTAATAGAGGAGTCTATTGCACTCGCGACCAAGCTCTCAAGAGAAGGTACAAGGTGGCATAAATACTTGTTTCTCTTGCGGGCATCCCACAACTTCGCTCTTAAACCATAATATTAGCATGTTGCAGGCATCAAAGGTTTCCAGCGCGACTGGATTAAGCCTGAGTACCTCAACCCTTTGACCATCATCATCCACCTTATCACCTGCGAGGGTAAGTTCAGTGTATTCAAAGCCTGCCATATTCATTTGATAACACATTTTGTTGATAAGAAGTTTCTCAATTTTCCTTTTTATTTCCTTAGAATCCTGGAGAAAATGTCGAGCCAGGTTAGGAAGAATACCATTAACCCTAATTGCAGTTTGTATCACCACAGTATGATTAAGCTCCTGATCTTGGATCAACTTAAAGAGAGGAATCAGACTTGGGATACCTTTGTGTTCAAAGTCCTGAACCCTCACCTCAATATTTGGAAACGCCCTCGTCATCTCCATAATCGTCAATCTAGTCAAACCCCATATTTAGAGAAGAAAATCCCCAATGTTGTCCATCTCGACGAAGACACATCAGAGGTGAGTCCATTCACCCATTCTACCCCTATTAATCATGTATTTGCTGAGTTTATACCCTTTCCACAACCTCGCACCAGAGACCAGAAGGCAAAGTTTGTCCAGACCATGGCTCAGCCCATTGTCCAGACCATAGTTCAGCCTGATATTCAGATCGTTCATCCAGACAGTGTGGCCATAATAGATAAAACTGACCCAGAATCACCTCTGTTCACGTTGGATAGTGTCTCGACTGAATTGATAAAGGATGTTGCTCATGAGAATGTCCCTGCACCTGCTCGGGACATGAGTCTTGAAAAACAAGTTCCATCTGTCAACCTTGAGATATCATCTGGGGAATTGAGTTTGCCTCCAGAAACAAAGAAAACCATGGAACCATCCACTCCTCACTAGCTGACAGTATACCAATTGACTCAGGAGTTGGCACGTTCAACAAATTGAAATGAAGAATGCGCCAAGATAATTGAAGATATTCGCAATGAGAATAAGGAGTCGCATTTGTAGGTCAATACCATTGAATAAATCAACAAGGCCATCAATTCGTCACATAGGTCTCAATAGGAGAGGCACGCTATTTTAAAAGCACAGGCCAAGAAACTGAAATTTAAATCCCCTGTTTCATCTAAGTCGAAGGCAGCTGCTAACGTAGCTCAACCTTCTTCCTGAATCATCTTTACTTTGCTCAGTGGGACCTGGCATTTCTCCGGCTTGGGGGAATGTTGATCCTAGTTTTGTCATCATTTTTGGCTGATAAATTACACTTTTTGACATCTATTTTGTCATCTTTTTGACATATTCCGTCATACATCTTATAATTCAGCCTCAAGTATGAAGATATTTGGATTTATGCAGATTCTGATTTATTCTTGTTATTTCACGTTTTTATTGATTAAATTCGATATTATGTGGAAACACATTTGATATATGTATGAATTTGTTTGTAGGTTATAATATTTTGATGGGCCAACAATTGGACACGCATCACGTTAGATACGTGCAAGTCACATCCAACTTACCATCTAGCTCGCCGATCAAACCGTGCAATGTTTGATGGCATATTCCAAAGCGTTAAAGCATGGAATGGTTTACAACTGTTCTGTTTCCACACTTTTGAATGGTGGAATTATCCTCATTCTAGAAGGCTAGCTAGCTTGCCTCCTCTACTCGACACCGTGACACCAGTCCACGACAAAGAGAATGGCCATGCCACATCACGCACAATGGAGAACCAGCACGCGAAGGAGAAGGAGAAGCGTTGTGTGTTGGAATTTGATCAGTTGGTTGTAGTAATGGTTGACTAAATTTAGGAGCGGTCGACCAATGAAAGGCTCAACCTGATCATCCCTGTAAACATTATATATAAAAACACCTCCACGCGAGAGCAATGGGCTATTTTTTACATGTAATCAATCAATATCAGAAAAACTCTGTAATATTGTTTCAAATATTAATATAAGCTACATTCTTGTTGTGTTCATGATCGTGTTCATGTGAGCGTTTAGGAAGCGTCACCCCTAATTGCTAAGAGGGCCCCTCATCAACCAGTGGTTTTTCATTCTTGTGTGTATTTTCGTTACCTCTTTCCTTGCAGTTAGTGTAGTTCATTTATAATTTGTTTATGTGATTTGATTTTCTGCAATTGTTCATGTTATTATTTCATGTAGCATAGGTTATAGTCTGATGCCGTGTTGTTAATCTAGTTCTTATTTCATAGATTAAAAGTGATTGGTTGCACACCTAGCTTTCTTTCAATTTCCTTTCTAGTCTTTTTCAGCTTATTGTTCAGTCTTATGTTGACAAGTACATGGGGTAGATTGCTTTGATATCTTAGAATCAAGTTACAGTAGGTTCAGTTTCATTCATTTTTGTTTTGTTATAAATTCATTTGGGTTATATTTCAGTTTGTTAAATAATGCAATAGATAATAATTTCCTTTATAATTATGAATTAGTTTAAGTTATTCTGTTATTGAATTTGGTCATTAAGTAGGTTTACTTACTGCTCCTTATGCATTTCGCCTTCATGTCCACAAAATCAGCTGATAAGTAGATCATTTAGGTTATTTTATACTGTTTTCTTTATACAATCTGTCCTTCAGACAACCTGTTCAGCCGGTCATTCAGTCCCTCATTCCAGTTTGTTATCCAGCTCGTCGTTCAGCCTTTAGTGTTCTTAATTTGTTTTAAGCCTGTTTAAAGCTCTGTTTATTTAGCTTTTGGAGTATGTTTTGACTGTCGTAGTTATATAATGGTTATGTTTATCATCGAGACTATATGTTAGATTGTTTAAAGTATTTATTAAGTTTTATTCCTATCTTTCATCTCCTTTCACCTTGAAGATGTTTTGAGTTATGCTTTGTGATTCTGTTTCTTTTGGTTTCTGATTTCCTTCTTCAATGCTATTGTAATGTTTTGTAATTATATTGTTGGTTTGGTTTGATTTATTTATTTGTACATGGAGTTTAGGGTTAGATGTGTTAATTTCTAAGGGAAGTATACTAGCACCTTGTAAATTGATTATAGCAGTAGGACCTGTTCCTTTCACTGTGTGGTTACTAAAGAGACTTGTAGAATATGATGTAAAGTTATCTTTATTAAGTTTTCTACTTGCTTCTTCTTAAGATTTCTTTATTAAGTTTCTACTTGCTTCTTCTTTAGCTATCTTTATTAAGTTTTCTACTTGTTTACAAGTTAGGTCCTCCTCTTTGTATTCTTGTTCCTTGTTTGATAGATCAGTTGTTCATAACATCTTTCTCAATTAAAAGTTATTTGTTTATGGAATAAATCATCATGTTTACTATCACCAATGATTGGACATTCCTTAGTTTGCACATATTTGTAGAAGTCAAACTAGATTTGATTCCATTTAGTTTCTTTACTTCTTTTGAAAGTTATTTTCACACTACTCCTCCTCTCGTTCCAATCATAGTGAACGTATATCCACAGAACAACCAAGGGGAGTGGAACTAGATAGTTCAGTTTGAACCATCATGTACATCTGTTAGTTGCACGTATAGTTTTTCTTAGAAGCATATTCAATTATTGTAATCTTGTTCCTAGTATTGTAATTATTTGTATAGTTAGTTTCTGAAGTTGTTAAGAAATTGAATAACTAATTAATAAGGAGTGGTTTACTTTTGTAGAATAGTATTATCTATATCTTTATTTTTCAGTAATTGTTTATAATGTACAGTAGTATAGCTTGATACTGCTCTGGCCTAATACTCTCTTTCATTATAATTTTCTTAATAGTTGAATTTATAGGATTTTGGCTTGGTTTTTCATTTTGAAATATCTTTCAATCTTTTCTTTGTTAAAATATTTCCATGACACCCTAGGAACCTCTCTACCTTCACATATACTTTGTGTCAACTCTAATTTTACCAACCTCAGTCGATAATTAAATATTATGTGGGTTATTTAAGACAATATAACACCCAATAGGGGGTAAGAGTTGTGTTGAGAGATTGATGAACACAACTGTCCTATGGTTGGGTGGAATATTCCAGCGACATAGCTAGTTACGGGACAACTTTACCTTCACGATAAGTATTCTATGTTGTATTATTTTTGCAATGTGCTTGCTTATGAATGTACTAAATATGTTGAATGCTTATTAAATATTTAAGTAGAGTTTACCGCTTTTATGTTTTATTGCATTTTACCTCTGCATATGCTTTTTGGTTTCCAATGCATTTTGCTTAAGTTCATGGAGGCTAGAAGCATGGTTCTAGAGTCAGAATGCATTTGACTTAAGCATTTCTACACCTCGGAATCCACTTGCGGAAGGTGGGAATCGGTAGAACAGGAAAAAGGTTAAGGCAAAAGTTGGTTTTTCTCACCTTGGTATCGGCCCGCGAAAAGCGGAAGGTCGGGATTCAGAAAGCAAGAAACTGAAAGATAAAGTAGTCACGTCATGGATTTTCACTACTTGAAGTTGGAAAGTGGAAGTAGGGAAGTCAGAAAGAGGAAAGAGGAAAAGTGAGAAGAAATCCTACCGCATTTCAGGATTTTCACTGCCCGAAGTCAGAAGTCAGAAGGGCGGAAGGTGGAAAGTGGAAAAGTGACAAGCGAGCCTACTGCATTTAGGATTTCCGCTACCCCAAGTTGGCAGTCTGAAGTCAGAAGCTTAGAAGTCGAAAAACAGAAAAGTGACAATTGAGAATACCGTATTTTAGGATTTCCACTACCCAAAGTTAGAAATCGGATGTCAAAAATTGGAAGTTGGGAAGTCAGAGGTAGGAAAGCGTAAAAGTGACAAGCGAGCATACCACATATCAGGATTCTTGCTACCTGATTTCAGAAATCGAAAGTCGAAAAAGTCAGTTTTAGTGCGGAAATGAATTTTCTGGTTGCAAAGTGGATTTGTCTATTGCGGGACGACACTTACAGTGGTGTTTATGCTTAAGCATGAATATTAAAGGATGAACATGACGCATGGTTGTGTTTAAAGAGAAATAAATAATAAGTTTTAAATTATTATGCATATTAGTTAGTTGTATGGGAACTTGGGTACATGTACAAAAGCTATAAGAGCGAGTGGTAAAGTCGCGTTCCTCCCTTATATGCTGATGTAGAGGGGAGGAGACATGACAATGTGGTATAAAAGGTATTGGTTACAACATTGGGCCTAGATGGGCCAAGTGAATAGTTTTCAGGGATATTGGTTTCAACATTGGGCCTAAATGGGATAAGTTGAATATTTTTGCATAGAGAAAACTGCAGTGAATAGTCGTTAAGTGGTTTTTAAATTTTGGGATTGTCACACAGCTAACAATGGTGTTTATTAACACATTTTGCAAATTCATAGTGTATTTTGGAAAATTTGGTTTTTGCTCGACCATGAGAATCAACAACATGAATGATGCACAAGATCCCTATGAGCTCAAGGAAAATGCTACAGGGGAAAGCAATCGAGTTTGAAATGATGGAACAAAATCCATTGGAAGAAGATATCAAGAGACTCCCCCAGATATTGCAACTACCATGAGAAGCCTAATGGTGGAGTTGCAAAGTTACAAAGAAGATAATGAAACAATGATTAAAACTCAGGAAGAGCAAAGTCAGTTGAATGCAACCATCCTACAGAGTTTGACAGACATCCAAAGGCAGGTAAATTCTGGGCATCGAACAATAAATCCAAAAGGAAGTAGGAGCAGTGCCAGAAGAAGAAAAAGGTCTTCTAGTGGATCATTTGACTCGGAAGGATCCACTGGGGGTTGAAGCTCTTCACCTCATAGGAATAAGAGATAGAGGCATTACCAGAATAGTTCACGTGATGAATTTAAGAAGGCAAGGCCTCTTGTCTTTAGTGGTGAGGTAAAGTCTGGTAAAGAAGCTAAATCTTGGCTTCTTGGGATGAAAAAGTATTTCTAAGTTCAAGAATACTCAGGAAATATGAAGGAAAGGGTATCCATCTTCAATCTGAATGGAAGAGCATCTATATGGTGGGAGCACCTCATGTCAGTGAATAGGAGCAATGACAGAAAGATTGTGTGGAAACAATTCAATAAATATTTCAAGCATAAGTACCTCTCTAATAGGTACTATGATGATAAGATCAAAGATCTCCATGAGCTGAAATTGGGACAGCTGACCATGGAAGAATATGCAAACAAATTCTTGGATCTGTTGAGGTATATCAGAGATGATAAAGTGAAAATTCAACATTTTCTAATTGGGATACCTCAATCATATAAAGATAGGATTGAGTTTGATGAACCTTGAACTCTAGAAGATGCAATAAGGAAGGCCAAGTATTGCTATGACGAGAACAAAGGTAGACTTAATTCCCATAAGGAATGGAAGGACAAGAAGAATGAAAAGTTTGACCAAAGGAAGAAAGGTTTCAAACTCTCTCACTTTCAAAGTTAGCAAAGGAAACCATCACAAGCTGTGACTAATCCAGGCAGAGTGATGGGAGACATGCCAAGAGATCCAAAGGATCCAAGAGAACCACTCCAATGTTTGGGATGTGGAGGAAACCATATGCATAGGAAATGTTCGCATGAGAATGAGTATGTAAGGAAAGATCACAACATCCAAGGAGTAGAAACTATGGGTCAAGTAGCATGGGCCGTCCCTAGACTTTATGCAGCACTGGAGGACCCTCAGGCAGATCATCAATCAGCTGTGGTTGAGGTTGAAGGTAAGATTGTTGAGCAGTTTGTTTCTATTTTGATTGACCCTGTATCTACTCACAGTTATATTACTCCTAGAATTGTTTAGATTTGTGCTTTTAAGAAATTAAAGCATATCAAATCATGGTTAGTTCAGCTAGCCACTGGAACCAAGAGAAAGGTTAGTGAACCGGTAGAAAGATGTCCATTAGTCATGGATGGGTTAGTCACTTATGCAAACCTAAATGTTTTTCCACTTGGTTCCTATGATATCCTCATTGGAATGGAATGGTTAGAAGCAAAAAGAGTTAAGCTTAAATGTTACAATAATACTTTTGAATGCATGGATGAAGAAGGGAACCCAAGGGTTGTAAGAGACATTCCAAAGGTGATTTATGTTAGGAATATTTCAACAATGTAGTTGAAGAAGTTTTGTAGGAAAGGTTGTAGATTGTATGCAGCCCGTGTTTTGGAGGCAATGGAGAATGAAAATCCTAGGTTGGAGGACTTTCATGTATTGCAAGAATTCATCGATGTTTTTCCTGATGAGATTCCAGGACTTCCTCCAAAGAGAGACGTTGATTTTACAATTGACCTTGTTCTTGGACCAGCACTAGTGTCTAACACACCATACAGGATGAGTACACCAGAATTGATAGAGTTGAAAATGCATTTGCAAGAGTTGTTAGAGAAGAAGTATACCAGGTCAAGTGTGTCCCTGTGGGGAGCACTAGTTCTATTTGTGAAAAAGAAATATGGTACACTCAAGTTACGTATTGATTAAAAATAGTTGAACAAGGTTACTGTGAAGAATAAATACCCTTTACCTTGAATTGATGACCTTTTTTATCAAATGAGAGGAGCAAAGGTATTTTCAAAGATTAACTTGAGGTATGGTTACCATCAAGTAAGAATCAAAGAGGAAGATATTCATAAACCAACCTTCAGAAAAAGGTATGGACACTGAGTTTTTGGTGGTACCATTTCGTCTCACAAATGCACTAGCTACATTCATGTGTCTCATGAATAGTGTTTTCAACAAGTATTTGGACAAGTTTGGTCTCGTCTTCCTAGATGACATTCATATTTATTCTAAGAATGAATAACATCTGAGAATGACATTGAAATTGCTAAGGGATCATAATATGTATGCAAAGTTTATAAAATGTGACTTCTATAAGGATAAAATTCATTATTTGGGTCACATTATCTCATAGGAGGGCATATCTGTGGACCTTGAGAAGATTGACGCAATTATGAATTAGCCAACCCCAAGAAATGTGATCGATGTAAGTACTTTTATGGGACTTGCAGGATACTACATGAGGTTCATTGAATGATTCTCCAGGATTACACATTCAATCACTTATTTACAAAAGAAGGGGGTAAAGTTTGAATGGACATCAAGATGTGAATAAAGCTTTAAGAAATTGAAGAATCTTCTTACAAGTGCATCAATTTTGAAGATTGCAGACCCAAGAGAAGACCTTGTGGTGTGTACTGATGCATGCAATCAAGGACTTGGAGGAGTTCATATGTAAGAAAACCACACGGTATGCTATGAGTCAAGAAAGTTGAAAGAACATGAGAAAAAATATGCTATTCATGATTTAGAACTTACAACCATAGTACATGATCTCAATATGTGGAGGAATTATGTAATGTCCCTTGTGAATAATTTTCCCGAAGTGCTCAAATTCACCAAATTTCAACTCTAGGTATATGGATACAATAGATTCCAAACTCCTCCAATTACTTTCAAGTTGGTGTGGAAGGTCATGAGGGGTGATGGGACAAATTAACACATCTATAAGACATATAATCAACTGATATACCCAACCATGTTCTGAAAATTGCAAGGGAATAATTTTTGGGACAAGACTAGTCAATTTGGGAGGTGGAAATCCCCCCTGGGTCCTGGAACAAATCTCTTCCAAACAATGTACAACCTACACTAATGGTTGGTATGAGACTTGGATCCATTATAAGAAATTAATTAAAGTTTATTTGCAGCATTATATGTGGTATTGGGGTTGAATAGGTTTCCAAGAGAACTCAGGGAAACTACTAGTAATTTTGAGGCTCGAACCCCCAATGGTAGATGGCTCCAAATAGATCCAAATGCTCTCATATTGTACCAAAATGTGTATGAATGATGTTAATACATAAAAATGGTGTTTGTATGTGTCTTTCAACCATCAAATGACTTCTACAACTCACTTTGGAAATCTAATCAGTTTATGGAGTTTTACAAGCAACTTGTGGTTCAAATCCCCTAAAGTTAGATGATGAAAATGAATTTCCAAATGCACTCAATCCAACTCAAAATTATGAATGGAATTAGGGGAAATAGAAAGGAGAGCAGTTTGTCTTCCTTTCCAACATTTCACTATGGCCAGGATTACGAACTGTCTTTCTCTCCAACATTTTGCTATTGTGTGATTTGGTTGTTTGGTGTTTGTTTTTTAGAGTTTTGGGAATTGTTGGTGTTTTGAGTTCTAGGAGTTTTATTTACATTTTTTTTCTCTAGTGCGGAAGTTTAGCAGGAGTGGCATCGGGTGCGGGAGTGGAGTAGGAGTGGCGTTGAGGTTGGGTGTGGGAGTGGATTAGGAGTGGCATTGAAGTGGGGATCTACATAAGCAGGTATGTTAAAACAAGTTGGCTTAACATATTTGTGTGCAATGATTCTTATAGTTTGACAATTTTTTAGAGGTGAATGATCTTTAAATTTAATTTCTGAGAGCTACTTCCATACGAATAACAATGTGCTCACCATATCTATAAATTCAATAAAATATACTGTGTACAAATGATATTTTTATCTGTATATGTCTAATGCATCCTTTCCTCTCCCCTTGTATGGTGTCTATCGGTTCTAGATTCATTTGCTTTTACTGGCCTACGGTTCAAAGTTCTTATTTCATGCTCAAATCAAGAGTGTTAAATATTTGTGCTCCCATTTATAACTGTTAATTTGTATTCTACATGTGATGGTTCTTCGAGCGAAATTCACGTCCTCACATTAGTTTTAATTTGATTTTGAAGAAATCATATGAAGTAGGTATTGTATAGGTTAGAGAAGAATAATGATTCATTTAGGTTGTTGTTATATTCTGGGAATAGCGGTGGTTTATAGAGTTTTTTAAAACAAAGTGTTGTGCGTCCCATTTGAGTAAATGGTCTCGTCCCCTTGCGTGCTATATCTAAGACGAAGGTATACTTTCTTTAAATTTGAAGGAATTTTGCTTGGTTTCTTTGACTATGTTCTGTGTTTTGGGACACCTATCAGTTACATGTTTGTCATGGTTATAATTTTTTGTGCTTTGTCAGTCACCCCGTGTTTTCTTCTTTCCTCCTTTGTCGAGTCTAGGGTTCTCTCTATTGGGCATATTTCCTTTAAAAAAATGTTGTTTGTTTCCTATTTGAACCTCTGCTAGGATGAACGAGTTATTATTCAATAATTTTCTTATAATCAAAGGATCTCTTTTAAAACCAGACTGCATTAAATTGTACGCATATGTGAATAGAAAGTGTGAATTTTGCTTGCAGTATACAGTTGTGAGGTATTTTTCCTATCAAAATGTTTTCTAAGGGAGGTGGGGTCTATTGTATCTGATTTTTCTAAGGATTTTTTTTTTAATGTTAGTGTGAGTAGTAACCTCACATCCTTGCATCATGCAAATATGAGAGGTTCCTTCGGCCATCCACATGGTTACTAGTAGATGCCCTATGGCATTGGTTCTTTTTTCTGCCACGTCATTGTCTGTAGGTTGTTTCCCATTTCAATGTCGTTGTCAAACTTTCCCATCTATTTTTCGGTTTCCATTCTCCCTCAAGCATTCTTGTTTGTCAGTATTCCTTTTCTTATCACCTGTAAGTTGTATCGATGTGATTTTGAACAAAAAAGTGATTCATTAGTGGATGTCTACATGTATATCATCTGCCTTGGCACCATGCCTGCTACGTGTCACAATTTACTAGTGCACTTGTGTGTTGGTTCAACCCTATGGTGGAAATGGCCTCCCTCTATGGGTATCCTACTTTTTTGGTTGTGAACGGTTTTTTTTCCCCTGGGTGACAACCACATACCAACAAAAAAAACACATAATCCCAAATACATAGTAATAAGTTTCAATTTTAATTAATGTTATATGAGGTTACCTCAGTAATAAGTTACTTAAGATCTCCTAACATGTCCTTTCAGCCTCACCAATTTAGGAAAGTTGCTATGGGGCTGCTCCTCATCATTGGACCAGTTTATTAAAGGGTTTCTAGGCCTCAAAGTAAATGGTCACCAAACAGGCTGGTCCTCCTCATTGTACCGTGTCCTATAGGGATTGTTCATCGAAGCAGATGATTCCCAATTTATCTTTGACTCATAAACCAACTTCTTTACATATTTAATGAGGCTACCTTATATATGTATTATGTGCTCCCATAAGATTAGTAGAGAAACTCCTTTTACAGCACCAAGAATATGCCTTTATTATGTTCTTATAGTTTTTAATTAGCTCCAAGTTTGGTTGATTGAGACATAATCTCTGCGAGTACCAATCTATCTGGCATGTGTTTTTGCAATATGTAGGGCATTGAGGTACTCTCATAGATCTATAGGTAATTCCCCTCCTGCTTTAGATACCAATATCCAATCTGGTCTAGCACAACTAGTGCTTCTTCATAAAACCTCAGGCAGGGCTTGTTTAAGACTGATTAATACAAAGAAGCAATAAATATTTGCATATGTGTTATATTTATTTGAGTATTTGTAATTCCATAACCTTTAAGAGTTTACTGGCAAAGGTAGGGGATATGGATGACACATGTCACATAGGGACAGGAAGGTGCTCACAATGCAGATTGCATCCAACAAGAAAGCTACCATGTGGAACTGGGGGAATTCATAGTCTGGGTTTTCTAGTCACTTTTTTATTTCTTTATTAATATTATTAATATTACCAGATAATATTTTTATCCAGTTCAACGTGATCCTTTGGTTTCAGTACTTGTTGCATCAATGGCATCTAGTGTTCATGCAATTTAAAGTAGTCCTTCTCCCTGTATAATCTGCTGACGAGCATAAAAAATTATTCATCAGTTCTCATAAATGAAATGGTTACATGTTTGAAAGACTCTTCCTTAATGATTTCCTTTCCTCTACTAGCTTTTAATCACTTTGACAAGGTCATGTTTTCTTTGAAATCCCTGCAATTTGCGTGCACAAGGAAAGATACGCCGATGCTATGATGGGAAAATGCAGATATATTATAATATTGATTACGACCCCCTAAATCCTATAAGGGCCCTAATATTTTTATTATAGCATAGGAAGGAATAAGAATACTTCAATAAATCAATAATGTGAAAATACCTATTATTCCTCATGCGGTGAAGCTTTGATTCACAGTTCAATCAGGGGAAGGGGGGCGATTGAGGCCCAAAGATGAAGTATACCTAATTTCATTTGGCCCTCCCCATTTTAGGATCCTTATTTGTGAGAGTTTAGGCCCCGATTTACTATTTATCTCTCCCATAGCAAGCGATACAGAAGAATGGTAATAATCATAACAGTCATAATAAGACGATGGAAGTGGGGTGGGGGAGCAAGGGGGTAGAACCATAGGCCAAAGAAATAAGTAATACAAATCCCTTATACGAGTAGAGCAAGTATGTGTGCTTGGCGGGTTAATAACAAGACTGAGCTCTCTTGATCACCCGTAGTGAGAAGCAGTTTACCCATAGTAGCCACATCACTTTGTTAACCCTGTTTTTATTTGAATCTCATTTCATAGTGATCAATGCAATTGAAACTAACTATGCTAAGCTTAGGTCGGACCCCATCATACGCGAGAGAGAAAGAACCCATGTTATCACCATATGAGAGAGAGCCAAGTTGTTACATACATTATATAGATAGATGGTTCCCTTGTTTCCGCCAGATGAGAGAGAGTCATGTTACTGTCAGACTAAAGGGAATAAAAGTGCTTATCGACAGACCAGAGACAAGGTCACCACCACACTACCCAATGTGGAAAAGGGAAGGATGATTGAAGTTGTTTAAACCTTTCCTATATTTCAAGTTTACCTGTTCATGATGGTAGTCCTAATGTTAACAGTTTACTTTGTCTGAGGGTTGGATTGTAGTTGAAAATCTATCTGATCTTTGATTAATGTTCCCATAATGATAATGTATATATCTTCAATGTATCTTTTGCGTTCTGAGATATTTGTTCTAGTTAATTGATAACTCACTGGGTGGAAATGAAAAAACCCGAACATAAAAGCTGTGAGCGACGCCTTCAAACATGAAGGTTGTAGCACCAGATGAATCAGGACCTTGGGATTCATTTGTAAAAAGGGGGTAAAGGAATCATCTGTCATATGATTGGAATTTTTTGTTCCCATTGGTATGCTCCTTCCTGGCCGCAGCATAAGTGTAAGAAGAATCAAATCAATATGGGTGTAGATTGAACTGAAGATTGGGGCGGGTATGCATACTGGAGAATGCACGTATTTTTTCCTCACAAAAGTAGCTTGGGGGTGGGTCTCGGGGTTGCGTGCAAATGTAACATAAATTGGACTTACCTTCTCTAGTATATGGCACTTTCCTAGCATATAGCACCGCCTTCTAGCCAGACAGCAACATTCATAGATAATACAAACCAACCATCACACTTGTTTTTTTAGGAAATCGCATGGGCATCATATATTTAATGCAGGATTCTCCATTCATTGCATATTTACTAGCATAGATCCATTTTAAACCCTGATCTATTTGAAGCATTGAGAAGGATCCAATTTCTTTTGTGTAATTTTTTTTCATCTTGAGTTTTGTACTGATCAATAAATGGGATCCCTCTTCACTGCTTAAAGAAATTGGATCCCTCTATAATGCTTGTAGATGGATAATACTAGTTTTAACTTTTTATTTTATAAGCTGACATGATTTTTTTGTTTTTTTTTGTTCTTATGAGCCTACATGATTTTTTTTTTAATTTGACTCTAAAGAAACTGAAAATTGTATAGCAAGCCACAAAGTGGACAAACTAGATGAGTTAAAAACAGTGAAAATTGAATGGATGTGCCAATATAGCTCGCCAATTTATCATTGACCTTCGTACATGTTTTGTGAAATATATATTTGAGTAAATATAGGATATACATATTAGCTTTTGTGGAAAACAAAATTTACATTGACAAAAATGCCCCCTGTTATCAAGTGCATTTTGACAAATAGTATTTTATCATAGATAATGTTGAAACCAGACTCAACTAATGATTCTCTTGAGGATGATTTATGTGCAACTTGTGATTCAGTGGCTTCTAAAGTTGAGGGTGAATGGCCATAAAGAAGTAAGGAGTTCAAACCCTTCTCTTCTAGATATGATGATTTGAACCTACCAAAAGAAGTTGAAACATTTTTCTTGGGATTTAGACATGTCCATCTCTTGAAATTTGCCAGTGCTTTTAAAAGGTGCATTCCCATGAAAGACTGACTATGGTGGAGGAATATCACAATTTTGTAAATGTTTTGCAGACTTTACAGCAACAATAGCCACCTAATTTCACCCTTCTCATAAGATTTTGCAGTTTTATAGTTTAGATAGTAGTTTATGGATCCTTCAAGCCTAGTACCATCCATCAATTTATCCGTTGTCCATGCTTGATCTTGACTTCCATTGGCAACAGACGCTGTATGATCTTTACTTCCATTTACTTTCTTGACTTCATCGAAGCCAGATTTTTCCTCATTCACTGGCTAGCGTATATCAGTTTGGTTTTGTTCACATGTTTGTACATCAAAACAATTGCTCAAATCTGAGTCTATACATGAAGGAAATTGAGAATACAATTTGTTGTTTCCATATCCTTGCTGAGTAAATTGAAATGTGGCATATGGATTATTGTTTGAGTGTAAATCTTCTTCAGTGACACTTGATTTACTATTGTACAAAGATTCACAACCAAAATTGACTTTCCCTTGAAAGTCAGGCTGAAACTGTAACCACCATTTAACATATAATAATTTAGTAAGTAAAAAAAAATAGATTATTATTAATTTAAAAATTGTAAATTAAATAATAATTTTAAAAAATATATATATTAATTTGTTTTATTAATTAAAAAATTGTACATAGTTAAATAATATTTGTATAATATTTATAAAGTTTGATTTAAATTGGGAACTTTTAAAAATAAGTTTTATATAATAAACTTTTAACTAATTTGATTTTTATACTTTTAGTGAAATATTTTTTTCTTATTTACAATCAAATTGTGATTTGTAATTTATTTAATTTGAAAGGTTTGTTGTTATTTGAGCATTTACAAAGTTGTTTATAATTTTAGGTGTTATTTATATAGGACATTTACATTCCTAAGTTTTGTGATGGAATGTGAGTGTCCATTGGGACATGACTTATAGGAAGAAAGTATTGGAAATTAAACAAATGGAAGCCCATCTAGAGTCCAACACAAACGTTTATGAAAA
Organism: Pseudotsuga menziesii; assembly: GCA_001517045.1. Lineage (NCBI taxonomy): Eukaryota > Viridiplantae > Streptophyta > Pinopsida > Pinales > Pinaceae > Pseudotsuga > Pseudotsuga menziesii. The sequence goes on from LPNX010632424.1 coordinate 230,251, forward strand.
GAAATTTAGATATTTCTAACAAGAGATGCAATTTCAAAGTTCCATGTAGGTATCTCTAGGGCTTTCCAACATGTGCATGTTGTAGAGAAGTAGGAGAGTAGAATTTGTTTCTTCACACACCAAAACATCTCTTTTGTTGATTTATTAAACACCAAACAATGTTACATATTTATATATCAAGCATTGATTTAATATAGAAATGACATCTTAGCACACTAACAACCTATTAAAAGAATATATCAATAGGATACAAAAGTAGGAGCCAACTAGGTGGAGAGAACATCTCATATCCAACTATATCTAACCACCTCCTAAAACATAGAAACAAACTTCTCATGTGGAGACAAACTCAATTCCGTAATGACCAATCCAATAATAAATGATAACCTTTAGTATGATCATGTATCACACATTTATTTATGAGTCAAACAAGATTTTCCTATTCCAACACCCCCCCTTAATGGGAACTTGTCGCAATCCCCATTAGGTTAGGTCGTCATCAACATCTTTAACTAGCTTCCTGATCAACATAATCTATATTTGGTCCAATCTAACACTTGCATCTTGTACCTTGATCATGTAGACATCATCAAAATGTCAGCATCCATATAAATGAACAACTTCCCAAAATAATACATGGGTACTTAACCTCTACAACCACCAGTTGAGTAGGATGTCCTTTAGGTACATGGTTCATCCAAATTCTTGATGAAACCCCTTGATTGTACAGAAAAATTTAGGCTTCTGAGAACCTACCATGATCTACTCTACTAACACTTGACTCACTCCTCCATGGGTTTAACAACTCTATAATGGAAGTTTTACACTATTGAACAAGTTATCCAAAATAAGGACACATGGAAAAGGGTTATGCATTCCTATCGAAGTCTTACAATGATATGCCTTTACATGTTGCATATAAAGATACAAGTACACACAATTTACATACTCCACCTTGTGGAGACACTAAGTACAATCTTTTAAAATATTTCCTAGGTACCATTACTATACCTCTCCTAAGTACCAACTCTAGGGAATATATAAGCTCAAAATTTTCAAATACCAATACATAGGATTTATGCATAACATCCTAGAATTGCTACAAATACAAGCTATGACTCACATTTTCATATGGTCAACTATATTATAGAGCAAAACACACAAAATTTATTAGTTATCTATCGCCATTTGATCTCAACTATTTCCACATGCATTAATACTAACATATTTTGGACCAAACTCCAACAAGAAATTTGTATTACATACAAAAAAAACATTTCTATCCTTCCCACTACAATATCATCTTTCCAAATCAAAATTAAGTCTAACATCAACCCTTGGCCTTTCCAGATAGAAAAACACAACTTCAATGTATCTTTAACATAACCAACCAATGATTATTCATTCAAGCAAGTTTCCTTCATTTATGAACCAAAGTGTTTGTGCTCCTCCATTCGCTTATAATGTTGTCATCTCAAGCAAGATTCCAATTGAGAATCAACAATACCTTTGGGCCAAACATTAGTACCATACAATTTGATTGGGAGCCTATTATACTCCAAGACCTAACATCGACCTAATTGTAAATATTAAACAATTGTCCATCTTATGGACTTATTCCCATCTACCAAGGAACCTAGGTATCCAACCATGGTGCTCATCAATTTTCTATGGAAATAATCTAGATATAGAATATATTCAAGTCAATTCAACATTTTATGCACCCTCTAATGAGGACTTATGGCGCAACATTTATCAAACAGTCCATCATCAAGGAACAACTGGAGGAAACAAAACATGTAGTTGTATTTCCCATTGAGCTTCGGCCTTGCATATTTAAGACTTCTTTTAGTACATAATCAAATCGATTTCTTCCTGTGGAGTATCAATTTAACATATTAATGATCAAAATAATCATTAAGTTAATATAAAATTATTTAAGTTTCAACAATTTAACATAAGTTATAGAACTAATTTTAAATATAAATAATATATATTTATTCTATTTTAATTTATATTTAATATAAATTTATATAATTTAAATATTTTCTTATAATGATTAGTGTATATATATTGATCTTGAGCTTGCTTACTTTGTATTTGTCATCTATAATGATATTATAGCATGATAGTTATGTATTCCACTATTTGTGTCTATTGAAATATGGTTTAGATATTTGAAATTAATAAATTATCATTTCTGAAAATCCATTTTTAGATGCCAAGGATACCTTCCCACTTGTGAGCCAACATTATCATAATTCCTTAATTAATTTATAAAAGGAATTCTTCGTGCATGATTTTAGGTTCCATTAATGTGTTTAGATTCTAAGGGTCCTTGTATATGATCATTTGACATGCATAGATAGTTCCTTTTACTTTCTTCTGTTATTAATAATTGCAAACTATTATAGGAAAAACAAGAAATATGACCTACTACAATTTCGACCCCCCACCTCAAAGGTCCTTCCCCTAATTCCTAATATGGGTTCATCAGATCCCCATTCTCCACTATGAAACCCCACCCTTCATTTATGAGTCACCTCCCCATTGCTCCGTTTTTTTATTTTATCAACATCATATAAACAATAGAAATTTGCATGCTCTCTATATTGTGTTTTTTTATATATATTTTTCCAGTCGTGCTATGCCTTTGTGTCTTTCAAATTGTTTTGTGTCTCGAATATAATCCTATATATTTTTATTTTTTTGAGCTTCACCAACTATTTCTCATTTTTTTAGTTCAATAAATTTCCTTGTATATAAATTCTATTATGGTTTGAATGTTTCGACATCACTTTAAAAAGTGTATGCTATATCAAATATTTTGAAAAATGTTTCTCTATCTTTATCCATTTTTATCTAAGGTACATGTGGATGGGAATGCAGATGAATACTAAAGATGATTTTGACTTTGTAATTGTATCTGGTGAAGAACATTCTACCCTTGGCATAGTTAGGTGTCAATCAAATGCCACATTTGCAGAAATCCCTCAAGAAATCATGCTTGATGGTATTGTTGGATATACTTTTTAGTTTACCAACAATCAAGGATATACTATAAATCCAACACAAGAGAAAAGATGGAAGTCTACAAAAACACCGATAGGCATCAAGAGGAAACTAGACACATTGGATATTGGAGCATTGCAATCAAATGTAATGGAAAGAACACCAAATATTGAACTTAGTTGAAGAGAACATAGAGGAACCTATGACTAAACAAGCGAGAATTGAAGTTGAGTGTGATTTGGTAGAACAAAACATAGGTGTTGGTTCTACTGTATTGGCATCTTGGGAACAAAAAGTGAATAGTTTAATGGAAGAGTTTGTTGAGGAGAAGCTTACTCTTAAAGTATATTCAGAAAAGGGAACACCTAAAATAAAGATCCATTGTGAAATTTGTGGTATTGATTATGGAACAGGGGAAATATCTTTGGCAGCACAGACACTTTGCAACTTCAAAAACGATCACATGAAAATAGGGGCCCATCAACGTAACATTTCAAGGGTGGGAAGCAGTGAAACTCCTTCATGTAACATAGAAAGGCAAACATCAATGGTTGGAGATCAATTTGAGATTGATCAAGCCATAAAAAACACTTGCAAATTTGATTCCTCTTCATATTAAAACCTCTCATGAGGTTCCTCCATCAAAGAATGAGCGATACCAGACTTATATGTGTGAATGGTTATGGTGCAAGGGGAATGATGTGATCCCTCCAATTCCATCTGTAGCTTCCCTACCTCCATGAAATTTTCTTCTGCATATTTGAGTGTAAGATCTCGATCCACTAATAGTTGCATGTAGGATTATTTCATCTATTCCAATGCTTCTTTTATGATGCAAAATTGGACACTAGTGACACCTTAAACAATTCTTCTTTTCCTTTCCTCCAACTGATTCCTCCAGTTGATTCCTCCAGATAATATCTTCAATAAGTTTTTGTGCACCACCCGATCTAACCAACACTTGCAATATATTATCTTCAGTGACTAAGAATTGGCTCCCTAAGCCACACAATGCTACATCAAATGGGGATTCATGCAACTCATGTGAGCTCATATCTATTGCTTCTTCTATTTCATTGTCTTCCTCCATTTGCATGGAGCCATATTTAACAGTTACATTTTGAGTATCAAAATCAAAATTTTCTACCTCCATTTGCATTCGAAATGGATGTTTCCTCATGGTCACACAAAGGAATATGTCTACTATACAAATAAGAAGTGTTATCATACCTTTGTGATTCAAATTCATCATATTCATGAAGTGGATTAATGCAAGCATTCTCTTCCACTATCATGGTCCATAGGAGGACTCAAATATACCTCTAATGATTCAATCTACTCCACATCCTCATGTGGCTGGGTAGAGATTGGAATTTCAGCCTCATTCTCCTCTTGGCTTCACAACAAATTTTATTTGTCTTTTGGTATTTCTCCTTCAAGTGAATTGATGGATCTTGCTCCTTTGTATCTTTAGGATCAAGATCCCTGCAATCTCTCCCTGAAGAAGATACAAAAAATTTCTTCATGTTAGAAACAATGGCATCCAATCAGGCTTCAATTTCGATTCCTATTTCTTCTTATTTTATTGAAGAAGTGGGACAACTTAATTCTTCTCTTGATGGTTTGCTGTCCTCAAATGATTCCTCGTCTACAGCCTTGGGGGAAAATCCATAGAGACAAAGGAGTATGTCTACTATACAAATAAAAAGTGTTATCATACCTTTGTGATTCAACTTCATCATATGCATGGAGTGGATTAATGCAAGCATGATATTTCACTATCATGGTCCATAGGAGGAATCGAATATACCACTAATGATTCACTCTACTCCACATCCTCATGTGACTGCGAAGAGACTGGAATTTCGACCTCATTATCCTCTTGGATTCTCAAGAAACTTGATTTGTATTTTGATATTTCTCCTTTAATTGAATTGATGTATCTTTCTCCTTGGTATCTTTAGGATCAAGATCCTTGGAATCTCTACTTGAAGAATATCCAAAAAGTTTCTTCATGCTAGAAACAATGGCATCCAATGAGGCTTCACTTTCGATTCCATTTCTTATTATTTTATTGAAGAAGTGGGGAAACTTGATTCTTTTCTTGATAGTTTGATGTCCTCAAATGATTTCTCATCTACATTCTTGAGGAAAAAAATCAAAGTTTCATTTAAAATAATCTTTGAAATGAATTGCCTCACGTATCTCTTCCCTCAAAGAAATATACTCTCGATAGTGATGAGGGAAGCTTTTACTTGTTTCTATGTTCCTTGTTAATTCCTATTTTGATCTATCCTTTGGTTCTTCATCCCATTGGTATTCATTGTACACTTTCTCACAAAAGAAACCATCCTAATCTCATGGTAATCCTCCATCAATATAGACGATCTCCTCTTCTTCCTACTATCCCCAATCTTCATCTTCAACTACTACTAGTACTAGTCTCATGTAACAATATTTTCCTTCTTCAATGATAAATGAAACTTTATAATTTCATATCATAGGTGCGGAGAATCATGCTTTGATACCGCTGTAATGTACCTAAATGGAGATTCAAGCATACTAAACTAGTTTGACTAGTATGAGGCTAGGGAATTAAAAGAAGAGACTCTAACATGACTAAACATCCCCGAAAGTACATGTTTTGGATATGATAAGGCTTAGGATATTTTGTAGAAACCTAAATCATACTCCCAACTTTAACAACTAAATACTATATGGGTGCTTCACGCTTGGTTAGACTCCTTTGGATAAACCAAAGGCTTCAAGGAAATGGTCCCAGGACTTATGTGGAACCCAAGTACTTTTGGTGCAGTTGGAAGTGGATGGAATGTATCTAAAACCAAAGCTACTATACAAAAAATGAAATAAATATTGGACTCGAATTGGATAGATTTTGGAATCTAGAAAGACAAATACAAGACTTGGACTACTCAACTAGTTAATTTCCAAGCAAATCCAAACAAAACTGGAAGGTGATGAATTTCAATACTAATTCTTGGGATGGGCTCTAATTGGGGTATTCTAAAAAAAACAACTCACATAAATAATTTTGGAGTAGTGGAAGTTAGATAACCACATACATTCTGGAAGCTATTTAGATTTAGCATTAAAACTAGCATAGGTGTAGAAATTCGTTAAAGAGAAGGATAAAACTTCATAACAGAAAGAAAATTAACCTAATTGGACTGAAGAGGAAACCATTTACACTTCATGGCTACAAATATATCAACAAATACTCATGAACTTTCCATACATGATCAATTAGATGGACAATTAAAAAATATTGCAGAAATACACTAAACTATTGTAGTCTTCAACACTACTGGAACAATAGATAGATTGTTTGGAAATGGTATGGATGGAGACATGATGAAACTTCATGGCTATTTAAGCAGCTGAAAACTACAAGAAATTAATATATGATATGAGCCATAGGACATCAGAAGAATTACAAAGAAGAGAGGATAGAAAGCTACTTTTGGAAGTAGTTTCTTCTTATCAATTCTTGAACTCCCAAGAAATAATTTGACCCAAGATTGTGATGGAAAATAAAAATTACATGAGAATACATGTAAATAACCCATAATGTGTGCAATAACCTCAATGAGATGGATAAGGTGTCCAACTCCTCAATCATTAGATGAATTTCTTCAACTAGCTACATTGGACAAAAGGGGCACTTCTCCCAACTAGTGACAAGGGACACATTTGCCAAGTCTCAAAAATCATAAAAGCTCTTCAATTTAGAATCAAAACTAGTAAAAGATGTGAAATAGAGTGCTAAACCTATTTTTTTAAGCCTCTAATGGATTTTTCCTTCCTTCTAGACTTCTCTCATGAAAATAATAAATTAATAATTAATAATTAATAATTTTTAGGAAAGAATATATTTGGTGAGTTGAATTCTTGTTTGGCAAGCCTTTGTTGCATTGGACTTACTTGAATCCATGAATTCACCCTCTATATCTAAAATTAGCCATTATAGCTGTCATGAATCCTTTTTTCTTGTTTTCCTGCTTTTAGTAATCTTTATTAAGCCTTGTTTTCAAAAATCTGGAAACGTCCCACCTTCTTGGTTTTTTCTTGTTTTTCCTATTTTTTTCTACTTTAGGTTCCTTTTGCTACATTATTTCCAAAAAAATTTAGGGAGACAACTGATCTACCTTATCCTCATCTTGATGCTCCCTCTTGATCCACGTAGACAAATTAAATATCATAAATAATAATTAGAAATTTAATTACTCCAAAATTTTGGCCCCCCATCATCCTTTAAAATTTATTTAATTACATAAAATAAGTAAAGCCAAAATTATCCCATTATTAATTACTTTCGTTCTCCACTAGAACCCATGGGGATCTCAAGGGCTAGTGATTACTCCACGGTGCTATTAAAAATGGGGACATTACATGTTTCATCTATCTATTCACCATTTTTGAAAAAGTATTTGAGATTGCAGATTGTAAACACTTATCTAGGTTTGATCTTTAATTTGTGTATCAAATGACAAATAGATACTAATAGTGGTGAAAATATTTCATTATATTTAGGATTCATCATATCATGCAGACTAATAATAAAGATCAATACTGTTGGTGGCTTGATAAATGAAATAAGGTAACCATCAAACCTTGTTAGAGAGGTTGTCTAGCCTGTTTCTATAGTGATGAGTAAATAATGTATCAGTCTTCTAATAAAAGAGGCGCATACACCTGAAACAAAATAGAGAAGAATCTTCGATGAAGTTAAAATCAAGAGAATTCGAAGAGGAGGAATGTGGTGTGTGCTTATATTGCTTTAAATTGAATCAGGCATGTATCCATCTTCCATGTGGCCCCAAGTTTCACTCATATTACATGATTTTGTGGTTGAATAACAATCAACATTGCCCATGTTGTAGGGCCAAAATTTCACCTTAACTATATTTCATTAGGACTATTTAAACTATTAAATATTTCAGTATACCATATCAAGGACACACATTTTGATATGTTGTTAGCATTTGTGGGAGTATCCAAGAGTTTGTCAATTGCATATATTCATAATATGAATTGAGTTTGTTTATGTTGCAATAGTTTATAACAATTGGATCCCTTCAATAATATATGTGTACATACATCAAAGAGGAATTTTTTGTCTATTTAATAGTGAAAATATTGGGAATTGATTCATGTAAGGTAAAAATTCCCTTCCCTATTTCACTTATAATTTTGCTGTGATTATTTGATGACTGATTAATCCCCAAGGTCCATTCTAAAAACAACTAGGTTTTCATTTGGATGTGTTACCTTGGAACTATTTAGTTTCAATTTTTTACAATGTAGAAATCCACATATTATATAAACAATGGCAGATTCTATATTGTAATCAATGAGTACTTATTATATTATAACGATTCATATAATGATTGAAATCAAGGGGTTTGAAAAGTCATTCTAAACTCTTTGTATTATGCATATGAAGTTGTTTTCTTTTGAAAAAGTGTTTGAGGCTGCAAATTTTAAACTTTTATTTGGGCTTGATCTTTTCTTTGTGTCTATCATATAATAGATTGATACTAATATAGTGATTGGTATACTATTGGTGGCTTGATCAATGAAACAAGGTAGCCATCATACCTTGTTAGAGAACGTGTCTCTCCTGCTTATGTAGCGATGAGTAAAGAATGAAAATGCTAACTGTGTTTAGTTTGTTTCTAACTTTGTCCACATTTAATATTTGAGCGTCAATTTGTTATATCTTGAAAGGGATTTTTAAAGTTGACCCTTCCTTAGCCTACCCTGCAAAACTAGTACCTGATTTGTGATGGTACTCAGGATACAAGGCTAGGTCTACACCATGGGAAAACTTTAGCCCATGTACTTTTTTGGGTTTTTTTCCCCCAAAACATCAATTCCATTTTAGTTTCTCTTTTTCAACCATTTCACCCTCCAACAATAACCTATTGGCATATTATTGCACCTTTTTTAGGCAATTGCTAGCATATGGTTTTATCAAGTATGAAGGATATTTGCTATATATATGAAAAACATTTTTTTTCAATTTTATTCTCTAAATTATTATTAATATTAATTAAAAATAGTTTAAAGATAACAAATATTAAAAACATATGATTAACTTCAAAATACCAAATTAAAACTCACTTACATTTACTTTTAAATTTGTAATGCAATCTTTCTTAACTAGCATAGATCAATTTTAAACTCGAATCTATCAAGCACCGAGAGGGATCCAATTTATTTAGGTGTACATTTTTTTACCATTTGGATCTGTAACACACCTAGAACTGAAAAAATAGATATTTATTATTTATTTCAGAAAACATTATGTTAAATTTATTGTAAAGTTTTATGACCAAGTTAGTCAAGGATGATTGTAATTGAAGAATTTATTTATTTTAACAATTAAATAGAAGAGACACCTATCCAAGGGAGACTGTTGAATGAGTGTTCACTGGCCCACTAGGATGAATGAGCAGCTCTAGAAGCCTGGTTGACAAGTGGCAGCACTAGCATTTCACTTTCTAGCTGTTGTAGGAAGCATAATCCCTAAAATTGTGGTCATGTTCCCTAGGAGGGGGAACTGAGTTGGTGGCTCATTTAATTCCAAAACTGGCCCAAATACCCAGGCAATCTTATAAATACCATCAAATTGAGAAGGAGGCTCACTATTCATTATGTTTCTAAGTAAATGAACCTTGTGACTACTGCAAACTAAAAAATTCAGGCACACAAGGAACTTTGATGAGGGGATAGCTAAAGTGGAATTGTTGAGTTAAGTATGCTACTGAGTGCTAAGTTGTAGCAAGTTTGTTGTGTGGGCTATATCCAGTGATCTTTGTCCTAGTGGTTTAGTGAATAGGCTCGTGGGTCTTAAGCAAGTAATCTTGGTTGCTTCAGGAGAAGGTTGGATGGAACAGTCTCCTTTGGGTGTTTGTCCCCTTTCTACATATTATCCAGGTTCTAACTATTATCTAATTTTAAGTTTGTACTTTTATTTGGAAGTATGCTTAGCAACTGAAAATAGGAATATTGGATATGTTGTGATCTCTATATTTGAAAGTTGTTCGGAAATTGTTCTAAGAAAAGATTATGTTTATTCAAAGTTAGGGTTAAATTTACCGACCTAAGTATTCTATTAAGTACACCTTTCAATGGATATTTTTCCATTCTCTTGTATATTTAGTATATTACCTCTACTTTAATTATCTCAATCTACTTTGCTATTAATATTCATGGAAAAGGTTGTTAGTCTAAATCTTAGAGGAAAACAACACAAATACTCAGTAAAGACTAGGAAAACCCTTTAGAAAACTATGGTAATTTGACAAATCATAACAGGGTAAAACATTTTTAAAGAGAGTTTTCAAAAATATATCTGTGTTTTCTCTTGTTGATAAACAATGCTTTCCCTAATCAATATATAGTTTGAATTTATACAAATAATATATATTTATATATCATAAATCTTATCAAAATAAACATTGAGATAATGAAATAAAATCCTTAATTAAAAATACGAGGTTTAGGCCCAAATCTGTGTACATTATAGTTATATTTACATTTCTTCTTCTTTCTATCTGAGTTCAACCTCATAACCAAAACCCTAATTACAGTTAGGGTATTTATGTCTCAAATATTTAAATAGAAGTTAAACTGGGTTTAAAGGTTAAGTTCAATTAAGGTTTCTCTTTTAAAACAGAGGTATCATATAATGCTTGAAGACTCAATATGTAACTTAATATAAAATCGAGATTAACGACAGGCTACAGCCCAGGTTACGGGCTAAAAGTCATTTTAATATTATCATCTGCACTTAAAACGCTTAGAGGAAAAATATTAAACAACCATTAAGGTTTATCCTTTTTATTCTTATCTTTAATCAAACAGTACTATCCGTCTAAAAAAAAAGTAGTGTATGTTGATGTATTTGTAACTTCAGAATGTATTCACTTGTATGTCTTATGTATTGTACCCCGATGTTTATTCCATGAAGTATCTATAATGTAATTGAGTCATGTCATGCCCCAATATTCAGATCGAGAGATTCAATAATGTAAGCAAGTCACGTAAAGTCATTGAGGTTAACCCTCCACTATAATTCGGGGCAATAGTCCCCACAATTGAGTCAAGGTTAACCCTCCTTGTTGATTGGAGGGAAAAGTCCCCACAGTTGTGAGGCACTAGGGTTATTAGACTCTCCTAGAGATGTCGACCCTGGTAAGTAATTCTTAAGTGAGGCCGACTTGTTGGAGTGGACATAAGTGAACGGGAGAATATAAATAGAAGTGAGGCTCTCCTCATTTATACACAACACACAACAAACACTCACTCAACTAGGGCGCATGAGTAAGAGAGGAGTTGGTATCAGAGAATGAGACAACTGCTTTCAGAAGATCATCTTTGTGTTTTCGGGTTTTAATTTTTCTATTTGTGCTCATTCTATCTCTGAGGAAGTTGCACGGTTTTCTCCTTTATGGTTTTATTGAGGAAAATTCTTTGTGTCTCTTGTCTCTTGCGATTTTTTTTGTGCATGTTATTCTCTCAGATAAGATCCTAGATCATATTGCTTAAATGATAAAAATATAACATGGTATCAGAGCTAACCTGAGAACAAGACATTGTGCGGTTGTGAAAGCTAGGGCTTCTTACTTTTTGGGTCTCTCTCCATAATCCATCAGCAAAATAAGTCTAGGCTAACTCTCCATTGAAGGGCGCATCTTTCTGTCGAAGCAAAAATTGATTCCAAGCATTTTCAGTTTTTGGTGCGGGAAATAAGGGATTTTTACAGAAGAGGAATTTTTGAGTGATCCCGGAATAGTATTGCTCTCCTCATCAAAATATAAGTTTAGATACCTGGTTTGAGATTTTTGGTTGGGTGAAACTCTAGGAAATTCAAACCCTAGTTTGACCCAAGGCCTAAAAAACCCTAAAATACTGAAACTGATAGTTTTGGTATATTCGCTATATCTCAATATTGGAGAAGTCTTGAGTACCGAAACTTTCACAGGTGTAATATAAATTCCTGATGTACACTGTGTATAAGTTTTAGCCTCATATTCTCTATATTCTAGGAGATATGATTCCTCTAAGTTAGGGTTCTAGCCTCTCCAAGGATTCCTTCCCAAATAGGAAACCTGGGGAGAATTGCTATATCTCTGGCCGCATGAAGGTACAAATGAAATTTACCAAGATGTTCCAGAAAGGGTACCAACTTTACTTTCTGTGATAAAAGTTTCAAACCCTGAATATGAAACAGTGACACGTGGCAGTTCGTACAACTTCGCTATGTTGAACAATCTTGAAACAGGTCACCTTGGGAAAATGATCATAAGTCCCAAGTGGTAAAACCAATGCTAATGAAACCTATGGTGTTGGAACAAGGATAGATGAGGATATCTCAGTACAAAATTTCAAACACAAAGAAGTATCATTTTTGGAGATACCATAGAAACAGTATCAAGAATTTATGTAGAAGAAATTGTAAAACTAGGGCTTCCTATTCCGGGAGCTTCCCTCCATTGTTTTCAGAAAAGGAGTGCATTGGATAGCTCACCTTGAATAGGTATATATTTATATCCAATCATATATGAAATATTCTAAGTTTTTAAAATTAGTGTTTCTCTGACAAACCCTAGATCATCCAGCTCCGGAACCAGGATGGACACCTCAAATCGGTAAGATCTAATCTTTTACTATATACAGTTGAGCTTCTCATTTCAAGATGACTAATCACACCAGCTTGATGAAAATATTGGTGAGGTTAACAAATTCCAAGCATGTAAGTATAGGATCTCACTAGTTATTGAAGGAAATATATTGGACACCTACATAAGTAGAGAGGTTCCAGTTCAAGAGGGAGATGAGGCTAAAATCCTTACATAATAAGAACTTGGTCAAGGCCAAGAAGATCATTGCTGATTCAATAGAGTATCACCTTATACCACAAGTGTCTTCCCTAAAGACACCAAAATAGATGTTTTATTCCTTGACCAAGCTATTTGAAGAAAAAAACCTAAATCAAAAGATGATTTTGAGAAACCAGTTGAAGAATGTGAAGATCCAAAATGCAGAGACCATACAGTCATACTTTACGAGGGTCTCTCAAATCAAAGAACATCTTTAAGCAGTAGAAGAAGAAGTGGAGAATGCAGAAGTTGTGATAACCACCTTGAATGGCCTCCCAGGATCATGGGATTCATTCATTCAAGGAATGTGTGCTAGAAGGAAGTGATTACTTTCAGCAAACTCTGGGAAGAGTACACATAAGATGAAGCTCAACTCATAATAAGAGAAAATAAGATGGGAGAAACTGAAGATCAATATTTCACAATTCAAAGAAGATACCTAAAGCGATGAGGAATATGAAGAACTCAATTCTTGAAGAGCCTCTTATCCATATTGAGCATTTTGATAAGAAATGATGTTGTTGTGAATGAAGAAGATGATGAAGCTGAAAGAAGGAGCCTACCCATGAAACAAATAAATATAAGTATTCAATTGTCATTTCATGATATTGTTTTGTTATGCATTTGTTTATATTCGGTTGATGTATTATGCATGATAGAATATTTGCATTCATGATAGTATACTACTAATATGCATGTGATGGGTAAGTAGCCCATGGTGCTATACAACTCTCCATTGCTACTAATCTAGAAGGAAACCTCTTTGCTGACATATTGGATTAGTGTACAATCTTAATGTTCTCCTGGTAGAGATGGAAGGCATCTAGAAAGTTTCTGTGAGATATGGATGAATGTTGTATTGGCTAAAATAGTTGCATGATCATATATTTATGCATAATAATTTTCATTATGGATATACTTTATGAAATGTTTCTAACCATACAACTGGTGCATATGACTTGTAGGAAATATCGTGTACAATCACCTACAAGCAAAGAAGGTTGAGACTTGTTCCGAAGAAAAAGTGATGACAGCTCGAGAAATAATCCAAGATGAAGAATAGTATGATGAATGCATCGACATCATTGATGAAGAAGTATCCAAGAAGAAAGGGAAGACTAGTTCAAGAAGAATGATGTCTAGGATGTAGTATCAAGACCTGAAGGGAAGTTTATAGTTCCATCATGCAGTAGATGGAAACATCATGGGATACAAGGCAAGATTTGTAGCACGAGGCTTCTAACGAAAAGAAGGCATAGAATATGAAGAGACATTTGCAGCCATTGGAAGTTAAGACACATGATAGGCAGACTCATGTGTGCAAATGAAAGAAGGCCTTGTACGAGCTCAGAAGGAACCCATGGGATAACACATATATGAGGAGCTTGAAGATCACCTAGATTGATGAAGATCTTAACCTTTGCTACAAGGTTGAAGATGAAATCCTATAGAGGATGACAAGCTCAAAGATGGTTGTGAGAAGAAAGTTTTCAAGATAAAGGATCTTGGTATCCAATGACCCTAGATGGATACATAGAATATTAGTAGCAAAGGAAGCTACTTGTCCCTCTAGTATAGAATGTTTTAGTGCATAAAGTACGAAAGGCAGAGGGAGAATGATGCCCTGCTTCAGAGGGAGTAACTGCAGAAGATCCCAAGGTTCGACATGGTATGACAAGATGGATAGCTTATTGATGACTCTAGTATTTACTGAGAGTAAAGCAGATTCCAACCTTTTCTTCAAGGTTGAAGGTGGAATACCAGTGATGCTCCTGTTATATGTTGATGACTTGTTCCTATCAGAAAAGAGGAACTCGTTAAAGTTGCAAGAAGGAGACTTGCTGCCGAGTTTGAGATGAAGGACTTGGATATGATGCACTACTTTCTAAGCATGGAGGTGTAGCAGAATGCGGATGGAATATCCCTAGGACAAGGGAAGTATACAGCAGAGATCCTGAAGAGTTTCAGGATGATGGACTGCAAGGCCATGAACACACCTATGGCATCGAACCTGAAGCTATTGAGTGTTGCTTCATCAAAGACGGTTGATGCCACGATGTATCGTCAGATGATTTGTTCCTTGATGTACCTAACAAATATGTGACCAGATATTTGCTTTGCTATGAACACATTGAGACATGTTCACCTGATGGTTGAAAAACATGCAGTGAGGTACCTGAAGGGTACAGTTGAGTATGGGCTCAAGTATTATAGGAATCATAAGATTAACCTGTAGGTTTATGTGGATTTGTTTTGGGCAGGCAGTGCCGTTGATAGGAAGAGCACCTCAGGGTGCTGCTTTAGTATGGGATCAGGTGTGATCTCTTGGTTTAGTAGGAATAAATCCTGCGTAGCACTGGGTATAGCCGAAGCAGAGTACGTCACATCTTGTTCAGCTAGTTGTGAGGCAGTATGCCTTAGGAACCTACTATCTGAGTTATTTGATCTCTCGTTGGATGCTACCTGTATCTTCTGTGAAAACCAAAGTTGTGTGAAGTTGTCTTAGAACCCAATGTTCCATGACAGGTCAAAGCACGTCGATATCAAATATCACTATATCAAGGATATGGTGTAAAGAGGAGCAATTAAGCTCCAGTATGTTGTGATGGACGAGCATATAGCAGATGTGTTGACCAAACCACTAGTCAGGGTGAAGTTTGAGTACTTCAGAGAGAGGCTTGGTGTTCTTCAGATAGAAGATACTTCGAGGAAGAAGTGACGGGGCACATTTGCAGGATCTCTTATAAGCATGGTAGGAGGATCCTTCCCATGGATGTGGATGTAAGCGATGTACAATGAGCATTGGGATGATGCTTCAGTTTTTGCTATGATGATGATCAGGATGATCATATGATGATGATATGCATGAGGATGATGTTCTGATGAGTATCAAGATGATACTTCGTGGATAGATTGTACAAATAACATGTAAAAGATCATGAGAGATCCGATAGTCTGTGCTCGAATGCTCTTTCAAGGTTTTGCTACAGGTTGGTCATGGACAAGTTGTGCAAGTAGCATAGAAAAGATCCTAGGAGATCCTATAGTATGTGCTAGGATGCTCTTTTAAGGTTTTTCTATAGGTAGCATAGAAAATATCCTGGGAGATCCTATAGTCTGTGCTAGGATGCTCTTTCGAGGTTTTTCTACAGGTAGCATAGAAAAGATCCTGGGAGATCCTATAGTTTGTGCTAGGATGCTCTTTCGAGGTTTTGCTACAGGTTGGCCGTGGACAGGTTGTGCAGGTAGCATAGAAAAGATCCTAGGAGATCCTATAGTATGTGCTAGGATTCTCTTTCGAGGTTTTTCTACAGGTAGCATAGAAAAGATCTTGGGAGATCCTATAGTCTGTGCTAGGATGCTCTTTCGAGGTTTTGCTACTAGAGGCATGTAATCAGCCCTGGAGATCCGATAGGTTGAGCTATGTGCTCGTAAAAGTCCCATTAGAGGAAATTTCAACTCAAAATGGGCCTTCTAAAATGAACTCATAAAATAATAGTTAAAATAATAAAATAATATTTATTAATTTTGTAGGAAGAAAAGAAAAAAACTACTTTTTTGTTTGTATTTTAAACATATCTCCCCTTGCTTTTACTCAAATTTCGATTGGGAGAGCTTGTTGGATGCGGAATTAAATTCTGCATCCAACGAGTACCCACTCGGCATACTTTTTATGGACCCATCTACCCCAAAAATAAGAAATACCTGAAAAAATGGAATGATGACATCATCATTCCATTTTTTCAGGTATTTCTAGTTTTTGGGGTGGCGGGGTCCATCAAAAGTATGCCGAGTGGGTACTCGTTGGATGTGGAATTTAATTCCGCATCCAACGAGCTCTCCTGATATAAATTTGAGTAAAAACACGGCGAGATATGTCAAAAATACAAACAAAAAAAATAGTTTTTTTTATGATACCTATCCCCAAATTTATATTAAAAAGGTGTTTAAGACCTATACGGTATTTCAAATTTAAATCAATTTCATTGGCTAACACATGATGACATGGAATTTGAATAAAAGTTAAAAGGCCCATTTTGAGTTGAAATTTCCTTTAATGTAGGATGCTCTTTAGAGTTCTTGCAGGTTGCAAGACACTCTTTTAAGGTTTTTCCTAACCATATAGAAAAGATCCTGGGAGATTCTATAGTCTATGCTAGAATGCACTTTCGAGGTTTTGTAGTGGTAGTCACATAGAAAATATCCCGAGAGATATTATAGTTTGTGCTAGGATGCTCTTTCGAGGTTTTGTGACGGTCACATGTAAAAGATCCTTGGATATGCTATAGTTTGTGCTAGGATGCTCTTTCAAGGTTTTGTTGATGCATGTAATCATTCCTGAGGATTCCACAGTATGGCCAAAGATGATAAAGACCTACAGAATCCATTCTCTAGGAGAATGGAGGCACCTGGTCAGTTACCAGGAAATTGATGCAGTTTGGGACTGAAGCTCAGCTTAGTGCTAAGAGGCCATTCTCTAGGAGAATGGAGGTAGTTGGTCAGTTACCGAGAATTTGTTTCAGTCTGGGACTGACACTCAACCGAGATTTGATAGCCATTCTTTGAGACCGAAAGATGTAAGTGTTGGGCAGGCCATTCTAACATGGTTTTGGATGTGTTCCCCTCATGGTCAGATATAAGCGCTGAAGAAGATGAAGACCTACCTGGAGGTTAGGCCTACAACCAGCATGAAAAAGGGATGGCTCTATATAACTTCCTATGACGAAAATAATGAAGAGATAACACCCTTTGATTGATATAGCGGAAGCAATGATGATGATGATGATCCAGATCAAGTGATGATCCAGTTAAAGTGATGATCTAGACTTGATGAAGATGACTTGACGATGAAGATGACTTGACGATGAAGATGACTTGAATATGAAGATGACTTGAAGATGAAGATGACTTGATGATGATCCAGATGATACAGAGAAGAAGAATTGTGTTGATAAATTTTGTCGAGAGTATACCTTCCTAGTTAAGAGGGAGTGTTGCTGTATTTGTAACTTCGGAATGTATTCACTTTTATATCCTATGTATTGTACCCTGATGTTTATTCTGAGAAGTATCTATAATGTAATTGAGTCATGTCATGCCCTGATGTTCCAATCAGGAGATTCAATAATGTAAACAAGTCATGTAAATTCATTGAGGTTAACCCTCCATTGTAAGTCAGGGAAATAGTCCCCACAATTGAGTCAAGGTTAACCCTACTTGTTTGTCGGAGGGAAAATTCCCAACAGTTGTGGGGCACTAGGGTTATTAGACTCTCCTAGAGATGTCAGCCCTGGTCAATAATTGTTAAGTGAGTACGACTTGTTGGAGTGGACATAAAGTGAATAGAAGAATATAAATAGAAGTGAGGCTCTCCTCATTTCTACATGGCACACAACACACACTCACTCAACTAGGGTGCATGAGTGAGAGAGAAGGAGCTGGGATCAGAGAAAGAGACAACTGCTTTCAGAAGATCATCTTTGTGTTTTTGGGTTTTGCTTTTGCTATTGTTTCTCATTCTATCTCTGGGGAAGTTGCGGGGTTTTCTCCTTTATGGTTTCCCCGAGGAAAATTATTTATGTGTCTTGTCTCTTGTGATTGTTGTTGTGCATGTTATACTCTCAGATAAGATCCTAGATCATATTGCTTAAATGATAAAAATCTAACAGTGTAGTCAACCTAATAATGGTTTTCACGACTTATAAAAAGAGAATGGCCTTACGGCGTCCATTAAAATGAAATATAGATACAGGCTCATGATTGACCTAGTATTTCTTCTCAAAACTAAAATATTTTTATAAATTAAAACAAACATCGATATCTTTAAACAGAGGCTCTACGACCTTCTTAAAAACCAAATATGTTAGGATAAAGCCCTCACGAATGCATTATATTTCATTGCAAACAACGCAACTGCAAATTCAAGAGAGGATTAAATACTGCAACCATAACACCCCCACGGATCTCTTTAAAACTATAAAACCTTTGCTCAAGCTAGGTAACAAAAATTATCATTAACAATGGCTTACTTCCTTTTCCAAAACAAGTTACAATATTGCTAGAACTCAACAGAAAGTGGTACTTTATAAATTGAAAGCCCTCACGTGTTCCATATAAATTGTAAACAATCCTTACAATACTGAAGAAAAACGACAGAAGCTACAACTATTCAAATTACATCATAGGGACCAATTTAACCCTACAAATAAACAATTGTGGCATAGTCTATCTGAATCCACAAAGGAAGGGTTATCCCTTTCAGGTCAAATACCAACACCCTCACAATACCAAAGACAACATTATCACCTTCATGCAATCAAAACGAGGGAAGGTGCCTCAGAAAACAAAGAACAAGCCATGACAAATGTTTGACCATAGAGCCACGAAGGACCAGGCACAAGTCTTACCTGATTGTAAGTCCTTTTAATGCAGCTTTCAACTAAAAACTTGTAGCTGTAGAGCATGCATCTGGAACCCTCTGGCACACGCAAAATCAGAGGTCAAACAATGTATCTTATGAAAGTGATCTATGGTGTAATAAATTTGTTCACCACGAGTTTAGGAGAATATTTTACCTGGTTATGCGATTTCTTTTCCACAAACGTAACCAACACCACCAGCAAAGTCTCACAAATGTACAGGTAAGGAGGAAGAGCGTCGAGGAGCAAGAAACTTGGCTCCTCTACCTCTGGAAACACCTTCGAAACTACATAACATAGCAAATAAAATAAACCTAGCAGAGATCCATAGAGCGGGAAACAAAAGAATAAGGCTTCACGGACAAGTTCCATTGTTTTTGAAAAAGAATTAAACCCCTAGGATTCTTCCTTAATATTCTTGACCACCAGCTGGAGAAGTACAGGCACCCACATGGCCTGTGTATGGGAGCATTCAATATGCAGCTCATACACTTTTCCAACAGTCACTTCGACAATGTCTATTCAACCTACTTTGCATTTGAGATCCTTATGCACTTTTGTATAGTGCATTTTAATATTAACTCGCTTTTGAAAACATAGCATAGTATATAGTATGGTGGGGTGATAATATTCTAAGATTTGTTTAGAGTTTTTTTCAAACTTTTGCATCCCACTTTGTCTGCATAGGATTTTAATGCCTTGTAGTTAGGATTTTGTTCTTTAGCAAAACTTTAGGGGTGACCTCGTTCATCTGCACAAAGCGAAACAAAGGTTCATGTGTTAGCCTTAAAGGTAAAGTAAGACTGTGGCCTTTTCCTTTAATAGCTCATGGGAAGGACAAAAAAACTGAAAGAATGAAAAACATTTTACGAATTTTCAACCAACAGAGCTTTAAAAGCGGTTTTAGCCACAAGATAAATAACATAGAAAAATGACGATATATTGACTTTATGACAAAAAAAGAGACATGCTAATAGAAACACTAAGCATAGCCATATGAGTTTGAAGTTCAACTAAAATATTTGTTTATTGTTATCACAACAAGAAAAGCGTGAAGTACAGCATCTCATAAATTTATTAATCTAGGAATTTATAAAGTGTACATATAGTAAATACAATTTATTTATTTATTTATGAAAGCTTAGTGTTGTTACATGTGGTATCAAAGCAAGTTTCCAAACACTAGGCCTAATTGGCTCACTCGCATGCAAAAAAGAAACAAATATACTAATCATATTTTACATTTAGTTATGTACATAAATAAAAATTTTGTTTCGCAGGAAAATGGAAGGTGTTGAAACATCTGCTGAAAATGGATCTCAGCACAGTAATCCAAACAACATTTATGTTGAACTGAATAATCCACCTTTAGAATTACTACAAATAGTTAAAGAGTTAAAAGATGAGCTACAAACTGTAAAAATGGATAATGAAAGAATTCTGGAACTGAATCAGAGGTTATTAGACAAAATAAATAACAAAGGAAAAGATAAAAGAAATGTTTATGAAACTAATTCTGAAACAATGTTCTACAAAAATAAAGGAAAGAAATCAAAATATTCTGATAGTGAATCTTCTTTGGAGGTTAATGCAAGGTCACATAGGGGAAGATATAAATATACAAGTGAAAGTAGTGAACGCGACTGTAAACCTAGGAGAAGGAAGTATAAACCTTATGAAGAAATTTATGGGGAAATTAAAAAAATAAATCCTCCCATGTTTAACAGAGAGGTAGAAAAAGGTGAAGAAGTCAAGGCTTGGTTGTCAGGAATGAAGAAATATTTCCATATTTATAACTATTCTGACAAACTAAAATCTCAGATGGCCATCTACAATTTAACCAGAAAAGCTGACATTTGGTGGCAAGACATAAAAAGAGTCAAAAATATTAAGGAGAAGTACTTAACCTAGAGACGTTTTAAAAGGTATTTAAAGGGAAACTTTTATATGAACAGTACTACGAGGAAAGAGATAAGGAATTATATGAATTAAAATTGGGATCAATTTCAATGAAAGAATTAACTAACAAATTTCTAAGTCTGTTAAGATATGTACCATACATAATTGATGAAAAACCTAAAACAAAAATATTTTTAAGCTTTCTTCCCAGTTGCTTCAAGGACATAATAAAGTTTGAAAAAACAAAAACCCTTGAAGAGGCTATGAGAAAGGATGATTTCTATTATGAACAGGGTAAAAAGAGAAAAAATTTACCTAACTGGAAGAATAAAAGAACCATAATTTTGATCAGAAGAGAAGGGGATTTAAGTCAAAAAGACACAATAGGATTTGAACCCAAATTCCAACGACAGAATATGACGACATCCGACGTAACGCACAAATGTGTCAGATTGCAATGACCAAAAGTATTGTACTTTTCAAAATATTTTAGCGTTGTCAAATTTTCAACGGACACAGCGTAGGATTTTCGATGGCACATTGGCGTCGATTATACGACGAGGACATGTCGAATTTGCGACGAAACTGGTGTCAACTATCCGAAAAGCACATGTCGAATATCCAACAAGCATGTGTCAAATTTTGCACAGTGTATATTTTTCGACGGCACATTGAAGTCGGTTATGCGACGGGGCCATGTCGAATTTGCGATGGCACCGGTGTTGAATATCTGACAAGCATGTGTAGGATTTTTCAACGATAACTATGTTCATGGCGTCAGATTTTTAACAAGTGTGAATTTATAAATTTAAACATTCCAACATGTTTGCTATAGAAGCAACGGATGGTTTCAGGAATTGTTTTACTCTTCAACGAGTGGTTGCAGGAATTTTTTTTTTCTTCGACAGATAGTTTGCAGGAAATTTTTTATTCTTCGATAAACATTCGTTTGAGAAAATTGTGATGTGTGGAACTTTATTTTTTAAGATCGTCGATAGTATTCATTCATGAATTTTGTGACAAAATGTCAAATAGAAATATCCCTAATCCAAACAAAAATAATCAACAATTGCTTGCTAGACTATGGGATGTAGCGAAACGAAGGGGTGATGGAAAATGCTATTGTCCATGTACTCAATGCAGGGGATTTAAGAGGAGAATAATATTGATCTCAACAGCCACAAAACATTGCAAGGAACATGGACACGCTGAGGGTGGGAATGAATATTGTCCATTTGTAGGTTTAGCATTATAAAGTTTTTATATCGTTTGCTTTGGTAAATGTATGTAGTTTTTTAATATTTCCTATACTAATGTATATATATTGATGTTTCCATGTATTTATAAAGGAAAGACACCCAACGACATATCATCCAAAGGAAGTACTTTTAGAACAAGTTCCCAATCAGGATCATGGAGCATCTATGTTTAATGGAGAACAAGTGAATGATCATATTGAACAAGATGATCATATTGATAACGTAGTTGAAGATGATGGTACAAATACATTGATCCATGATTCATTTAATGTTAGAATGGATGATGATGATGACAATGATAATGAAAATGATGATGAATTTAATGATGTTCACGATATACATCTTCTCGATAAGGCACATGAAACCCTTTATGAAGGCTCCAAAACAAATCTTCTCTCTGTTGTATTGTTGATAATGAACTTGAAGGTTATGAATGGTATTTCAAACATATCAATCACATGGATGCTAAGGTATGTAAAATAATCTATCACATATATAGGATCTTCATAAAGTTTATCTGTATTCCTCTAATAATTGTATTGTTAACTCATTATTGATCATCATACGGATGAAGTGTGTTTTGTTAATATTATTTATTTATTACATTAACTATATTTTTTATGTAGCCCGTGGGGGGGCAGAGCAAGTGGTAAATGGAATTGTTTGTGAATGGAAGGTCATGAGTTCAAATCCCCCCCAAATTAACCCATGGGCCATGGTTCAGGGCGTTGTGGTTTCACCTAGGTTTATAGTGGTAGTGGGATTGGATCCCTGGACCCCATGTTACGTGAGTACCAGCCCGTCCCCAGTTGCCGATTCCCCTAGTAAAAAAAAACTATATTTTTTTGTGTAGCTTAATAGCTGAATTTTTGTTACCACCATCAAATATCTTACCTCGCACATATCGATATTTATCTACCATCATGAAATAGATTGAAATGCATTATGAAGCAATTCATGCATGCCCCGATGACCATGTTATATATTGCAATTAGCATGAATTTGCAACAAAATGTACGGAATGTCATATAATTAGATATCAAACTGATCAAGTAACAAAAAAGGTGCCTCTAAAGGTTCTTTGTTATATTCCCATCATTCCACGTTTGCAACGAATGTCCAAGTGCTAAAACATAGCGCAATTTCTAGATTACCATGCCATGAACAAAAGTCAAGATGATGTTATTCGAATTCCTGCATATGGTTCTGCTTTAGAGATGTGGAGGAAAAATGGCCTCACTTTAAAGAAGAACCACGTAATCTTAGGATTTCTTTGGCAGCATATGGTGTTAATACATTTGCACAGATGAAATCCATTTACAATGTGTGGCATATTTTTGTTATCAACAACAACATTCCTCCATGGTTGTCAATAAAGAGGGAGCACATAATGTTGTCAATGATTATTCCAGGTATTTCGTGTCTACAACTGTTTTATTTCTAATGTAGTTGTGGCATCTCATTTGTCATATTAGGTTTCCTAATTTCATTTATATATTTTTGTATTTTAATTACTCTGGTGCATGGTTTATATAACTTAATGGTTCTCATAATTATATATTTTATATGTACTTCAAATCAATCAGGTAAGTTCCAAGTCAAAGATATGAATGTATATATCGAGCCTCTTATAGATGAGCTATTGAAGTTATGGAATGGAATCACTATATATGACATATCTAGACCAATACAGGAAATACAATTTCAATTCCATTCAATGGTTGTATGGACAATACACGATGCCCCTGGGTTAACCCAATTTTGTGGTTTGTATTTTTAAGTTCCACTTTAATTGCATTTAATTATATGAAGTAGTTAATATAGTTTATATATAATTATAATTGACATAGAGATTCCATATCTATATATTGTAGGTCTTCAGACAAAGGGTAAATTTTCATGTCCAGTTTGTGGACCTAAGATCAAATCTTGTCGCTCAAAAAGCTTAAGAAAGGAGGTGTTTGATGAGTATAGGCGTTTCCTCGCTAAGAATAACAGGTATAGAACAACTGAAAAAATATTTTCATTGGGAAGCAGGAGACTGCATTAAAACCACGGAGAGTGACACCTCACATTTGGAAGATGCAATATAATAGAAATCATCATCATGGTACATATGGATCATCGTATATGAATTGTTATGTATTTTAATTTTTATTGTGAGTTGTTTACTGTAGTGGCCATATTTTTTTATGATGTAATTTATTTATAAACCAATATTCATGATGTCCATCTTGATCATGAAGACATTAATGGGATTCCACAAGGAATGAAAAGTTATCCTATATAATTCAATAGGTTTGCCTACTATGAGCACCTACAAATTGCTCATTTGTTTGATATAATGCATATTGGAAAGAATGTGACTGAAACATTATGGCGACTACTGGAGCTAAGGAGGGAGAAAGAGAAAGTTGTGAAAGCTTGCAAA
Source organism: Pseudotsuga menziesii (assembly GCA_001517045.1). NCBI lineage: Eukaryota > Viridiplantae > Streptophyta > Pinopsida > Pinales > Pinaceae > Pseudotsuga > Pseudotsuga menziesii. The sequence continues at coordinate 255,179 of LPNX010632424.1, forward strand.
GACATTCAAGAAAGCAACAATGCAATGAAAGGCGTCAACCAATTTCATAGCGATGGAGACCATGTTAATATAAACTCAATTCCATGGATGTTTATGGAGCAGCAAAGCAATGTTGTCAAAGAAGTAATGTGGAAAATTAAATTTCCCACTGGATTTTGTGAGAACTTGAAGAATATAATAAAAAAAAAATGTGATTTTGTGGGGGTCAAAACACATGATTAGCACATGTTCATCAAGGTAATTATTATTGTTATGTCCATATAATTTTTTTTTCATTTTATTGCATAATTTTTTTTCTTGTTTGTATACTATTTGTTTAATAAATGGTGTCGGTTGTATATTGATACAGTATGTTCTACCTCTATCTCTCTCGGACAAATTCGACAACAATGTCAAACAAGTTATATATAATCTTGGTAAATACATGAGGTAACTAGTGATTAGTTGCTTTTGCTTAGTGTTTCTTTAATTCTCCGTATAATTTATATTTGTTTTTTTGTGCACTATTTCATGATATGTAATTTAATGTTTTTTTTGTTGAATATTGTTATTGGTTTGTATCACTTGTAGATGGTTGACATCTAAAGAAATCCATAAAGAAGATATAAAGTATTGGAGGAGAGAAATTCTTCGTCTCATGTGTGAAATGTAGAAGCATCTACCTTCAGCATTTTTTCAATGCATAGGAACACTACCTCATACACCAAGTTGAGGAGATTGAGTTGTGTGGACTTGCGCACTCAAGGTCCATGTAGATGATTGAGAGGCACTTGAAATTTATGAAGGGTTTGGTGAGACAACGAGCACATCTTGAGTGTTCTATGATGGAAGGATATACGATATACCAAAACATGTTGTATGTCAGTGAATATATTCCTTTTTTAACGTCAAAGCTCAATTTACATCACATTTGTGATTCGGACTCCAATCACAAATTTGAAGGGGAGCAACTGAAGGGGAAAGGTAGATCGAGGAAGGTGAAAGGTAATTATTATCTAGTGGATGTTTATAAGATCATTCATATTCTAATTGAATTTTCTATTTATTGCATCAATTTAGAGCATATAATACGTTGTCCAGGAAATTTACACCTGTCATTCATTTTAATGATTATTTTCATCAAGCAGTTGGTCGAGAATGGGATGCAATTCATTTATACATTGCAAACAATATTGGCTGGATGAAGGTATATATTGAATGATGCAAACAATCGAGTCATGGAATATCATGGGAAGGTATGGCTTCATTAGTAAAAGCAGCACATCGCAATGGAGATAGAAATATTACAGAAAGGGAAATTGATTTAGCATATGGTTTACAAGATCAAATAGCAAGCATGCTAATCAATCACTCTATATATTTTATTTTGCAAATTACATTTTGACGTACATGTTGTTCTTTTCCATGTATTGTTGCATAACTATTGAATCGTTGTGTAATCTTTTCGTGTATTACTTGTTGTAGGTAAAACACCATAAGGATATGGTTTGCAATGGTTGTAGATATCACATCAAAAAATTGGATGAAACAAAGAAAACATCAGATTGTGAGATATATGCAGTCTTTGAGGTGACCAATGTTTCATCTAGAAGTGATAGACATCCAGAAATCTCAGAAAATCGATACTATGGGTATTTGGAATATATTCTACAGTGTGACTTTAAATCCTTCAAGGTGGTTCTATTCATTGTCAAATGGTACAGGTTACGATTGAATCAATGTGATCTTGATAGAACTATTGTTGAACATGATAATGGATTTACCATGGTACATACAAGGTTGTTTGAGCTAGGAACAGATCCCTATGTTCTTCCAAGCCAATGTGAATAGGTATTTTACTCAGAGGTTCCAGGTAAAGCAGGATGGTCATTTGTTGTGAGACACGATCCAAGGGGAAGGCCAGTAAAGTATAACCTAGACGATGGTAATGAATAGGGTTCTCTGGAAGAAGAAGACGATGATGAAGATCATGATCAACATGAATTAGATGATGATGATGATCCAGCAGAAGATGTCCAAGAATAGTTGAATCAGATGACTTAGCAGACATTGCCCATGAATATTATACCGACAATGACACAATGAGCGTAATTGACTTATATGATGATGATGATATGGCCAATCCTTACAATGTTGACTCTGTATCTGATGATACGGATGATGACTTGGATGAAGATGACAATGACGTGGATGAAGAAGACGATGAAATATATTGAAAGGTAAATATTTAATTAGACCTATTCTTTTATCTTTTTTAAGAGTTACTAACATCATCATAATCACCATAATCTTCATCATCATCATGTTGATCATCATCATCACTATCACTATCATCATCATCGTCGTCACTAACATATTCTTTCAATGTTTTTTTAGGTATTGAAAGATTGAATGGTTTGATGAATGATTTAAAGAATGATTTAATGAATGCTTCTTTCAGCTATTGAGTGAAATAATTTGCATTAAATTGTTATTTGTAAGTAGATACATTGGTTTGGGAATTGAGATTGATGTGAGGAGGGGAAGGGGTCATAAGAGCTTCCACCTTAATGCGGTTGGTCCTGTTTAGTAGAGAATAGTAAAATATTCTTGAAACCGAGAGGAGATCAATGAATGGTAAGGAAGAATACATTAAAAACAACTATTTCTATAATTTTAGTGTTTAATTTTCACTATTGCTATTTGACTCCTCCATTGGAACTTGTCACAGATAGCGTTGAGATACATGTTCATATTTAAGAGGAAAGAAATGGCGTTTTGATGTGATCGATGGCCTCATATACATAGTGTTTTTGGTTCTCCATGTTTTATCAGGTGATCTACATATGTTTGATTGATTCATTTAATGGTACAAATACATTGACCCATGATTCATCATCATCATCATCATCACCATCCACATCACCATCGTCATCATGTTGATCATCATTGTCTTCATCATCGTCACCGTCTTCATGTTCATTATGTTTGTCTTCATGATGATGATGATGATGAAGATGATCATCATTATCATCATCATCATCATCATCACCATCATCACCATCCACATCACCATCATCATCATGATCATCACCATCATGATCATCTTCATCCTCATCATCATTATCATCATCATCTTAATCACCATTATGTTCATCATCATGATCACCATCATCACTTTCCACATCACCATCATTAAGCTAGTGACATATTGCAGTGACCAATAATTTTAAAATAAAAAATCTTGTACTATAATGTATGTTTCAATATGTTTTATGTACTCGTTTTCTATGTTTTTTTATATTGTAATGTTAATTCTAATTATTTATCACTAGATGGTTTGGGTATGAGGAATTGACAATGGTACGAGAAAGTTGGGTGGTGTTTGATGAGCTTCCACCTTCACATGGTTGCCATGTTTAGTAGAGGATAAAATTACTTTCAAAACTAAGATAAACTCGACCATGAATGTTTTTTTTATATTTTATGTTTTTAATAGTATTGATATAATGCTAAATATGATTAGATAAATAATGTATTTGTGAGTTTATTAGACATTTTACGTCTTTTCCAATGATTCAATCAGATGCTATTGCTAGAACATTATTCACCTTATGTATTATTGCAATTTGTTTGGTTGTTTAAACTATTAAAGTATTCATCTTCACTCATTTTCCAATCTCTTCCATGATTCATGATTCTGTGTTTGTATCTTTACCTAATTAGTTTGTCAGATAAACTTGTTATATATTTCTTGCAATTCCTATAAGCAATGCAAACAAAACTATTGTTCAATTTCTATCATAAAATCTCAAAGATTATTCTAAGCTACTACCATATGCCACATTTATCAAATTTGCAATCATGATCCCAACCATTGGGGTTCTTCATAACAAGTCCCTTAACACTCCTTATGATTTATGGGAAAGCAAGGGCATTGAATATGTTGATCACTTAGCATGAAACAAAGGCCACTACTTCAATTTAATGACAAGTGTGATACAAAAGAGGGTGTCTCTTTTCTTAATTTGATGCTTTTAGAGACAAGTAAACCTTCCTCAAATGCCAAAAAAAATACAAAATGTAACCCATAAAATTTAAGGGGACCAAGGGGCATATATGGCAACAAGAAAGCTACAATAAATGGAAATCATATTACTTGGTTTCATCTCAT
>LPNX010632431.1:0-11640 GCA_001517045.1 Pseudotsuga menziesii
CTAACCACTATGCATCCTTTCTTTACAATCTTTCCATGAACCTTATTCCCAAGCTCTGTATTGAATATGGAGCCCTCACCCACCTTCACTCCATGTTGTGAAAGATCTACTTTATCTCCAATATAAAATATTGAACAAACATTTACACCTGTACACCAAACATAACAAACTTAGTATTTTCTCAAAAAAACATTCAATAAACTATGAATAACTCTTAACACATGCTTTGGTATTTGATTTACCTATGGTGTGCCTTAAATCTGTAGTCCTCCATGGATGTGTGTCCCCTTCATCAACATATTCCACAATCAAATGTGGTTGACTGACATCAATTATCAAAACCATAACATAACCTGCAACAACCCTTCCTCCACCATAATAAGTTCCAACTTCTGTAGATTCAACCTTTCCTAGCCCAATAACTTGACCATTAACCAGGAGGTCAACATAGTCCCCTTTTGTGAAAATTATACTTTCCATTATCGCTCCTACAAATTTTGTAACACACAATTGAATTATAATTTGTAGTTAAGGTTAAACCATGTAAAGTGTGCTCTTACATTTTAGGAAAAGCACAATCTACAAAAAAATAATATAGTTGTAATAGCTAAAAAGGGTATGACATCATTTTGTTGTGCAAACTAAACATTGTTCCCCACCATTTAGTCCCCACTTCCAAAAGGGACCTTACATATAAATTATGATGGAGCTACAAAGCGTAATCCAAACAAGATTGGTTATCAATGTATATAATCTTAATACAAACACAAAACTATTCTTAGAAAAAATTTGTAAAAATGTTTAAAAATTTTCCATACTTAAGAACTTGTAATAGTATTGAAGGTAGTTATTAAGTAGGTTGGAATCCAACCATGATTGATCATGCAAGTTTGTATAATCATGGAACTTTTAATAGTATTGAAGGTAGTTATTAAGTAGGTTGGAATCCAACCATGATTGATCATGCAAGTTTGTATAATCATGGAACTTTTAATAGTATTGAAGGCAGTTATTAAGTAGGTTTGAATCCAACCATGATTGATCATGCAAGTTTGTATAATCATGGCTCACTAAGATTTATTTTTTGTATCAATTGTTCAAAGTAAGTTCAAATATCCTTGATTGGAGTCATCCCTATTTTAAGTACTCTCGAAAATAGTTATTTGGTGTCATCTAAACCTATATTGTGGACTAGTGAAGAATAACATCTATATGGAACTAGAGTAATACAAAATCTCAAGCAATGCTACTTGATGCCACTATTAGTATACTAATATATAGTAGAAGTTTGTGGAATTATAAGCGACTCCTAGCTTAACGACTACTAATACATAGCGACTACTAGCTTTCCTTCTAGCATAAGCACACATGCTTATGCTAGAAGAAAAGCTAGCACTCATTAGCTTTCCAGAAGAAAAACCCTGGGCATGGTGATTGGTGGTTGCTAACTTATACCTTAAGCTTGTGCCATTTTCTCTATTTTGAAATAAGCACATGGAAAAAGATCAAGGAAAGCTAGCGACTGCTAGCTTCCCTTCTAGCATAAGAACACATGCTTATCCTACAAGGAAAACTAGCAGTCGCTAGCTTTCCAATATAAAAACTTTGGCATCGTGATTGGTGGTTGCTAGCTTATACCTTGATCTTGTGCCATGTGCTCTATTTTGAAATAAGCACATGGCACAAGATCAAGGAAAAACATCAACTGTTAGCTTTCCTTCTAGCATAAGCACACATTCTTATGCTAGAAGGAAAGCTAGCAATCGCTAGCTTTCGAGTAGAAAAACCCTGGGCATGGTGATTGGTGGTTGCTATCTTATACCTTGAGCTTGTGCCATGTGCTCTATTTCGAAATAAGCACATGGCATCAGATCAAGGAAAACTAGCGACTGCTAGCGTTCCTTCTAGAAAAAGCATTTCCTTCTAGGATAATAACACATACTTATGCTAGAAAGAAAGCTAGCAGTTGCTCGCTTTCCAATAGAAAAATCCTGTCCATGGTGACTGGTGGTTGCTAGCTTATACCTTGAGCTTGTGCCTTGTGCTCTATTTTGAAATAAGAACATGGAAAAAGATCAAGGAAAGCTAGCGACTGCTAGCTTTCCTTGTAGCATAAGCATTTCCTTCTAGCATAAACACACATGCTTATGCTAGAAGGAAAGCTAACAGTCACTAGCTTTCCAATACAAAAACTATGTCCATGGTCATTGGTGGTTGCTAGCTTATACCTTGAGCTTGTGTCATGTGCTCTATTTTGAAATAAGAACATGAAAAAAGATTAAGGAAAGCTAGCGACTGCTAGCTTTCCTTGTAACATAAGCATTTCCTTCTAGCATAAACACACATGCTTATGCTAGAAAAAAGCTAACAGTCGCTAGCTTTCCAATACAAAAACCCAGTCCATGGTCATTGGTGGTTGCTAGCTTATACCTTGAGCTTGTGCAATGTAATATATTTTAAATGAATGGTACATTTCCTTCTAGCATAAGCATTTCCTCTAGCATGACACACATGCTTATGTTAGAAGGAAAGCTAGCAGTCGCTAGCTTTCCAAGATGTAATTCCTATAATGACATTAAAGGGGTTAAATTTGACAAACAACCCTATCCAAGACGTAATTCCTATAATGACATTTGATAGACATGTCATATTTATTTTTGCCAACATGTAATTCCTATAATGACGTTAAAGAGAGACAGTACAAAGCAGCGGCCTATCCATAAAATAATGATAGTTGTTATGAGTCATCATTGTTATGTATGGATATTGATCAGTGTATTGTTTTGATGATCCATTTAGATGAAGTTGTAAAGACAATAGTTTGATATATGGGCCATGGAACTTGTGAGAAGTGCCCTGGTAAAACAAGACTATTTAACTTGAGACTGGACTTTGAAGGTAGATGGCACGCTTGTCTGACTTCGGTAAGTATTGTTCCCTTCAAACTTGAAAATTTGCTATAATTACTTTCTTTCGAGTGTTGAACATATATATGCAGATGAATAAAACTCATCCGTTATATATTCACACGAAGTATTGGTTGTCCTATGATCTATCAATGGGAGCATTGAGTACCATGATCAGTCTTAATGGTCCCATTTCTAAGATTTGAAAATCTATTATACAACAATATTTAATCTACCAAGAGCTTGAAATTCAATTCATGCTCTATGCCGGGCATTGCCAAGCATTATTAGTGCACAGTTCCTATGCTGACTATTCTTTGATCTATGGCCTGACTTTGCTGACTATTCTTTGATCTATGGCCTGACTTTATTATTATCAATATTTTTATTACAAGGCGATGATCACTAGTTGAAATCATTGTATAAGGAGTACTCAAATACTTTCCTTTCTGTCGGCATACTCTATCCAGAACTGAAATATGTTATTTTTGCTTTGATATAAAAACTTTGTTCCACAGGGCTGATTGATTTCTTATGCAGATTGAATATTTGTTGAACATATATATAGAATATTCAATTTTCTTGAGCACACTGGGAAATAAAAAGATTTAGAGCATCTTCTTTAGGTTTGGAGATTGCTGTCAAAATAATAATGCAATGATCAAACTAACTTGCAAAATCAGATCGTTATAAGCCCAAAATTTAACTTGTAAGACCAAGACTATATTTGTGAATGGTTGCTATGGATGTTTCCTTTTTCCTGCATGTTGAGAATATCATTACCAGGATTTACGAGTTTGTATTGTTATTGGCACTCAGACCCCACATTATTCCATTCAATTCAACGCAGTGACTACGTTTATTTTCAAAATAAATAATTAGTAGACATATTTTCTTTCGTTTGTACTCCCAATCTGCTAGAAGACCGACCACTGCTCACTGATTCCTGGGTGCATTCCTGGTCGAAAAAATAAAGAGATTGAGCTGTATTGGAAGATGAGAAACCTAAGTACTGTACTTCCTTGAAGCCTGTACCAAGTCGCTTAAGTAGTCCTAGTCCCCTTGTTGTTACAACTATGTTTTAAATTCATGCAGGCAAGCATTCTTTGACATTGGTGTTCGTGGAAACAAAAAAGGGATCTGATTCATTGGAATATTGGTTGTGTTCCAATAGGTTTCCACTGTTCTAGCAACCAGTATTCATGGAGACAGAAGCCAAAGGAGTGTGAGAAAACATTGAGGTATTTCAAGATTGGGCTCACTCCTATTCTTGTTGCTACAGATGTTGTTGCTCGTGGTCTTTATTTTCCACAAGTTGCTCATGTTCTTAGTTTTGATTTGCCAAATGACATTGATGATTATGTGCATCGCATAGGGAATACAGGTCGTGATTTGTTTATTGCCTTCCTCCATGAAGGTAATTTTAATATAGCTAAGTCTCTTGCTGAGCTTACGCAAGAATCAAACCAAGAGGTACCTTCATGGTTTTCAGCTTATGCTTCAAGATGTGAAATTACATAGATGAATGGCTGGGAAGAGAGAGATGGAATAGTAGAGCAGAATAGTTTACAGAGAGGCAGAGTTTACAGAACGAAACAGCACAGATTAAATAGAGCATAACAAAATGGAACAGGACGGGACGGAATAGAGCACATAGCTCTTCAATTTAATTCTCATTAGCATAATCAAAATGAATTTAATACAATCATACATAAGAGATGTCTCGTTAAGCGAGATACTCAACAATTACACTTGTCATATGTCAGTGATGCAACTTCATGCATTCAATGCTGATAATTTAGAAGACCAGAGAGAAAGATCCAGGGCTCTTACTAAAGAATCACAGAATATCGTAGGCATGGGAGATCATATTTTTCTCCTTATGAATATCATATTGCAGAAAGATGGATGTCAATTCATTTCCCTTGTGGGTATGGGGGGGCTCGGTAAAACCCTTCTGGCTCAAAATCTATTCAAAAGAGAAAGGGTCCAACACGGTTTTGACTACTTGGTATGGTTTGCTTTATCACACAGCTTTGTAGTTGAACAAGTGTTGCTGGAGATGTGCATCCAAATCAAACTTTGAGTGAATTAAAATCAAGATCAGACAGAGGATGTTATAAAAAAAAATCATCAACATTTAAAAGACCGTCGTTGTTTAATTGTTCTGGATGACGTGTGGCATAGGGATGTTTTGGAGAAAATTGGTTTGCCATTGGAAAAGGAATCTAAAATTAAGATCCTACTCACAACACGTAATAGAAAAGTTGCAGAAGCTATGCCGCCTCCTTATGACATCCAAACCCTAGAGTCTTTATCCTCGGAAGACAGCATGAAGCTGGTTTGCATTCATGCTTTCCCTGAACGGTGTACAGACAAGAGTCCTCCAAACACTAAAGCCACCATACTACCCCTCCTTCCTATTAAGTGAAGTAAGCTATTAAGGGATACGGAAGAGGAAAGGATATCGAGAGGGCACGGATATAATTTTGTTATGCTTAGCTTGCTGGTCCCCTGAATAATATCCAAATGACTATTGAAATGGTCAACAAATGAATCATATATCATGGGTTTTAATGTCGTTTGAAGCTCATAATCAAATGGGGATCCAATTGGAATGCTCATAGCGACCATCATAGGGAAGCTACTTGGATCAGTTATTCCCCAATTATCAAAAGGCCAATGGATACACAGAATTTAGAATTGAAAGGTCGTAAAATGGAATGGGGTCTCACAAAGGAGAATCCCTTAAATATTAAACTATAGAGGGGCTCCTCCAAATATAACCACGCGGCGGATCTGGTGTTGATGTTTATATAGGTCTGATCATCCAATATAAAATATCAATCCTTATCAATAGAGGATGGATGATTTTCCCTGTTATAATATCCTATCGATCTTTCGAAGCATATCAGATTGATAGATCTGAAGCACTCTTTATTGCCGAGCCGGGTGGTCGGAATATGTGACTACCAGGACGTAATAGAGCGTACATAGGGCTATATGAGATGGGCTCGAACCATATACCCTATTGTGTTTGAGGAAGCCATCCGTGATTAAAAAGGTTCTTCTTATGTAGGCCTTGCTCGGACATAGATTAGCTAAAATTATGATAAATAAATAGGGAGGTTCTCTGCTTTACCAAGAAGGCTCTCTTACCAATAAGGATACTCCAGAACCATACTGTCTTTCTATCACTATTCTATACAACTGATGCTTCGCTTACCACTCCATCCACTTACTACAAATCCCAAAGCCACCCTTGATATATGCTTTTCTCTTCCATCACCTAGTAAAGGAAAGAAAAAGGGAGATAAGGCACTGGAAAATAGGATGGATCGAAAACCAGCAGCAAGCAGCGGTGAATCCCATCCAATCTGGAAACGAGAATCGTCAAGTGGCGGTGCGGGTGAATAATTCCAATATTACAGAGAGAAATAAGGGTCAAGGTATGAAAAAGAACCCATATGCAGCAGGGGAACCAAATGAATAGGAGAATAGGGGGGGATCATGCAGCAGGTAGAACAAGGAGCCAGACCTGAAGAAAAAGGAAAGGTTATGGGACCGAATTGCGTAAGGTTCAGTCAGTATTAAAGCTTGCAGTACTTTTAGATTAAGGGGTTGCTCCCCGAGATGGCAGGGTTGAGGTCCCTTATCTGGAGAGATAATTTTACTAGGATAGGGGGTGCGACTTTTAGGCTGAGCGGGACCTTGGCCTTGCTGGCTGTTACTGGATTTTTATTCTTTACTGGCGTCTTTACTGGCAGGCTGGGAGAAGAAATGGGCTTGCTTTATTATCTCTTCCGACAGGACTTACCGCTTATATAAATATTGATGGCTGCCCTATACCTTGGCCTCATATAGATCCACTTCAACTCTAAACGTTCAGTTTAAAGCCAGAAATGAATACCAAGTTAGTTTGTGAGGTAGTTTACTAATGAGGAGTGATTCATTAGATCAATGGAGAACATATACCAGGAGTTGAGGAGTACGTACAATGGCTTACTGCTCCAGCAACAGCACTAATGAGAGCCAAAGCTTGCTTCTGGTGGATACTGTTCGAGAAGGATCTAAGGGGATAACGTATTTCAAATTCGTCCGAACGGTTATTTCAGTCATGAATTATATTTGATATTATGCTAATGGGCGGCCAGGGAATATTAGTCCACCCACCATGAGATAAGTCCGCCAGACGAGAGAGGGAAACCATGTTAATTCTAGATGATAGAGATACAGGTTGTGTCAACAGACGATATATTAATTTAGTTCCCCATCACATGAGATTACCGAAATAAAGTTACCCATCAAATGATACCCAAGAGATAAGGTACTCTTCATATGTCATTAAAAGTAAACCGTTAAAACACTTATCCTGTTCACCATACCCAATAGATATTTCCCCCATACCCCGGCAAGGTACTATGTGCAGCTAACAAAGGAAGGCTATCTACATGCAACAAGGCTATGTGAGTGATACCTTCTTCACAACAGCAGTGAGTTACTACTGCTCATTATATATGATTAAACATTCGGGAATCATACACAATGGAAGGGTCCTCAGGGAGGGTAGGTAGGTAGAGCTATTTCCCAAAACTCAAAAATTGCAGCCATGTTACCGACAGACGATGAAAGGATAAGTCCCCATCACACCATACACACGATATAAGTCCACCTTCATACGCGAGAGGGTAATGTTTCCCATTTCCCACCAGATGATATTAAGACAAGCTGTTACCATATCTGATATCAATATGTGAACCAAGTTTGCACCATACAAAAAAAGGATAAGCCCCTATCACACCATAGTCAATAGACTTCCCAGGTTGTTTCCACCGAATAATAATAAAACAGAAACCTACACGACAAGGCCAATACCTTTGGGCGTTCACCAAAAGAAAGCCCCTGTTCATAGCTGCGAGCAGTAACTCAACGGTTACAAAATAATTCAGTTTACAACTGCCCATGGTGAATTAGGTATCATAACACCCAGTGAAAACTTATGCTGCTGTTCAAGCTCCCAAGCCCCCCCATTGATCCACCGAACAAGAGGGAAGTAGTACCCCATACTGAATACAAGCCAAGCACACCACAGTAGATAAGTATAACCTACACCAGTAACTACACAAACCATTCAACTGAAGCATAGAAATATACCACCAAGTCCAACAAGTCCACCAGAGAATGCACAGAAAGTCACACCGAGTGGGACGTTCACCGAAAGCCCGATTTTAAACCTTCAGCACACAATAACCTACCTGCTAATTCATCAAACTTACTACTTGAGAGATAAATTTATATCTGGGCATCCTCTCCTTTTTCTGGGTCCTTCTCATTTTATGTGTTGCATTAGTCACAACGTCATTTCGATGGGTGAGATGAAAACCACCACCGACACACTCATCTGGGAACATAAAGTGGATTTTATTCTTTATGAACTAGGCCATCTCAGGATGTAACATATGATAGGCGGGATGTCCAGTAAGAGGCGGGATGTCCAGTAAGAGGCAGGATGTACTACTAGCAAGGCTAGGATTGATCCAATTTATACTTGCTTACTGGTTTATTAACCAAGAGCTGGATCGGAGAACTCAAATAAGCTGGTCAAATGCGGCTGCCTTATTCGTGGCCGACTGGAATCATTATTACTCAGGTGCGTAGGGTTGATTTCAATCCTAATATTATGAGGATAGGAAGGAGGAGGAATAAGATCTCAATGGACCAAATCGAGCTATTGATAATGGGGATTTGGTGATTCTCCTGAACAATAGGTGATTTCCCTCCCTCAATCCCTTGAATTAAGTAGCTGAGCCACAGAGTCAGTAGTTTCTTCTTGATAGCTTCAATATCTTTCATGATTTTGTCAATTTCAGCAAATAGCCTTCGCAAAGCTCATAATCGAAAAACGGGAAATTTATAGTAGTTGTATGGTTTGTGGAAAAAAAATGACAGCTACAAAGAGAAAACCTACTATTCGAAAAAGGTAATGCTTATGAAGGGGTTTAAAAATGAAATTGTTTTGGAAAATGGCATTTTCTGTCTCTGTTTTTTACTATTTTTAGATCGTTTCTGCTAGCAGAGCCAGAAACCCATCTCATGAGCATAGTTGCTGACAAGCTCTTGGAGAAATTGCAGGTAGACGTCGAGCAGAACTGCCGAAAATCTTTTCGAGAATTTGCAGGAAGACATCCAATTTTTTAGGAAGACATCGAACGTTCGAGAGAATTGAGATTAAAATGTGGCGATTGTTTTTTTTTTTGGGTTCATCTCCGGGTTATGGCACCGTATACAAACTGTCTACAATAAAAAGGTTTTTTTTCTCTCATTTTCAAACCAGTCTACCTCTGGACTAACCAAGGAAAATTCTCCTCCAAGGTTCAGATGAGAGACATTCGTACATAAGACAAACCAGAACAAATTCAAACATATAAAGCAAGTACAGATAATTGATTCCCAATATAACATACTGAAGAGTCAATGCTTGATTTTTATATGCATTCCAATAGAAAACCAAGAGGCGAAGCCAACTTACAGTGTAACCACAACGAAGTTGATATTATTGCAGGTGACACCTCTCGAGTAGCAGTGATCAGTGGACTCAGCACCAATCCAGTTGTATAGAGCGGTATTAGTATCATGAAACTGAAAGACGAACCTGGCGATCCAGCAAGCACGAACTCTAACAATGGCCTGCATCCTGGGTGGGTTAGATTCAGATTTGAAACTCCCCCTCGCACGGATTGAATTCAAATTTCAAATTGATGTGGATGGTCAACGGGTTAGATTCAGATTTGAAATTCCCCCTCGTGCGGGTTGAATTCAAATTTCAAATTTATGTGGGAGGGTGGCATTGGGCGAGCCATATTCAGCATGTGTGGGTGGGAGTACCAAGATGCATGGCCATCTCCATGACTTGACCACTCTGACATCTCCATAGACTTGCCCTCCCTTATTCAATGCTGTGCCCGTATCTGGTCTTCCTGTGCCCTGATTCTACTTATGATTTTTCGCTTCAATTAGTATTTATTTGAAACACTTCTGAACTCTATTTGGAGGAGTAAATCAGGCGTGGGTTCTTGGATTGCATATTTTTTATGGTGATAATCTTGATTGATTTCTTTCCGAGGCATAGCTGAGATTAGATTATTGTTGTTATTCCTTTTCTGTTTCCAGTCTTTAGCTCGATAAACTGGATAGCCACCATAGTAAGTGGAATCTTGATGCATAAATTTTCTATATATAATAAGGATGGCTAATTTTCGTATAAATTTTGCAGATGAATGTTTTGGCATTATATGACCTTACTGTTTGTCTAGGAATGGTATTGAACATTCAATTGTAAGAAATCCACAAGTCTGATCTTCAGTGATAAATTCTTTACTTAACTTATTTCCTATTAGGGTTTATAAGAATCCAATTATTTTTTATAATGCCGATGATGGCAATTTTTATTATATTAAAACCTAATTTTTATAGTTTGATGAGTTAATAAGTTTTGAGAAACTAAATATTATAAATATTTTGAAATTAAAATGTAAGATAAATATTCTGAATAGTTTAAAATATCATTTTCACTTTCATCTATATATAATAATGATAATATATATAATAATGAAATACATAATCATATTTTAGTCATATTCTTGATGAGTAGAAGACAAAGTCTGTAAAAAGAAGATGGGATACATTTATTGCTTTAGTTTTATTATTATAGATTATGCTATTTTTGTTTTGGTCAATTTCTATGCAATTCTATACATATGTTTTGGTCACTTTTCTTTAAAATCATATATATGTATTGCTATTCCAAACATCATTGGAATTGCATTTTAAGATGTATTAAATTATATTTTTAATATCGAAATAAACTTTAAATTTATCATTAATTATTTTTTAATATTATATTTTTAAGATTATAATAAAAATTAATTTTTTATTATTTGAATAAAATTATTATTATTTCAAATTTACATAAAAACCAAGCATTCAAAATTTTAAAATTAACAATTAAACCTTCTAAAAAAATCTAATAATAGTAACATACGAAATATTTTTAAGGTAATCTAAACTTTAATACACTGAAATCCAAAAACAAATAACAAATATCACTATGACATCATTCTTTATAGCAACAAATATTAAAAAATTATCGTAAGAATATTAGGGATCATCCAACTTTAAGTTAAGCTATATGATCTAGATTCTCTAAGCATCTTCAATTTAATGAATCATATTGTTTTCAAAAAACTATTATTCTTAGACACAAGTTCTTGCTTGCAGATTTAGTGATTCATGGCTTCCTAATTACCCTTTACTTATGCCATGATGCTCATCATCCTATCTCTAATTGGTTTTTCTTCTAAATATATGTTATCTTATAGTTCTACGCATACCATTAGTGGTAACTTTGCTTTCTAGTTAGGAAGTGTCATTCCTTATGATTCTTTTGTGTTTGCTAATTTTTATTTTCATTTATAACTAATTCATTTGGGTGAGAAATCCTACGATGCCATGATGACGTTACCCCATTTTTATGCGGGATTAGTTAAATTGGCCTGTGATGTCATGATGACTCCATCCCATTCTTGTGGTTATTAGTTAAATTGGATTTTGGTATTGTTTTTGTACTTGATACCTCGAAAAGATATGACTATTGGTTTAGGTATTTATTTTTGTGAGGTTCCCTTTTAGTATCTAAAAAGAGATTATTTCCAAATATGTGTTTTTTTTCTAAGAA
>LPNX010632434.1:0-14915 GCA_001517045.1 Pseudotsuga menziesii
ACGGAATTTGCATGAGCAATTGGGAATCTGTACAATACGATGTTGGAATTTGTAGTGAGTCGTGACAAAGTAAGACTCAGCAAGGTGTCTTGAAACTTATAGGTAAACTTATAAAATCCAATTTGGGATTATAAGTGAAATAGTGACAAACTAAGACTCAGCAAGGTGTATGGTGCAACCAACTGCAAATCAGTTCAACGCTCAACTCAGATAACCTCTACCGGCGGTTTTAAGCCTGTGTGTTATCATAATATGTGTTCTCTGATGTGTTATGTATCATAATGATAATATGTGTTATCATACATATTTTTACTTCACCCTTCGTGAATCGTATGTATTGGCCCACGTATCCAAGTTGCAAGAGAAATATCATTTTCAAGAAAATGATAGAAACAATACCTCATCACCCATTTCCCGTAGATATTTGAAAAATTCTGGAAGCTGTTTTTGTATCCTGAAATGTATCTGCAAAAACGAAAAAAAATATAGTTGAAAACGAAATGTAGCCGGCCGGACTCCAGGGGATTGCGTGGAATGGCTGTCAGAGTTCTTACCCTGCACAGTCCCGAGTTCGATTTAGCGTCCAGACTCCACGGGCTGTTGCTGCAAGCGATGAACTCTTCCACCGTTCCACGATAAGGGCTGTTGCTGTAAGTGATGAACTCTTCCACGATAAATCATAACCCACGGGCTGTTGCTTGCTGCGAGTGATTGAGGTTACGGAGGGTGGCTTCATATTTATACATGTCCAATGCCAAAAGGCCGACACATAATAAGAAAATAAAATTTTAATTCCATTTAAAATAATAATAAAAAACACGTTAATTATGGCTTCCTCCCCTGCAGGTCGGAACCGGCCGGTTCAGGCTTAAAACCGCCGGTTCAGGGCAAAACCGCCGGTTCAGGGCAAAACCGGGCGGTTCACAAATAAAACCGGGCGGTTCAGGTATAAACCGGCCAAAAACGGTTCAGGTGTGCGATTTGAGCCGGAATTTGCTGTAAACCGATCCAACCGGCCGGTTTTTTCAAAACCGGTCCGGTTCCGATAACATTGAATGTAAGTTTAGAGGTGAGCACAAAAAATAGAGCCTACAAAATACTTTGTAAGATCCTATCAAGCTACTCACAAATGAAAGCGGAAAAACTTCTGCTTGCAAATCTCTCCACAAAATACTTTGTGGAGAGCTATATAAACTAATACAAATGTAACTAAAACAAATACACAGTAGGTTACCTCACAAAGAAAATGGCATGTAGACAAGACACCAAAGCTTCCTCCAAAGATTGCTTGTATTATGGCCCAACTAGGGCAAGAACATTACAATGGCAAGAAGAAAGTGTGAGAGAAGACTAGAGAAGAAATCCGGCAGCATAACAATAGCATGAGAAAGCATGAGAAATGAGGGAGTGAGGCCCCCATTTTATAGTTGAGGAAGACCCCCAACCCCTTGAAGATCAATGGCTGAGATTAGATCTAGATCTAGGTTAAATCTCCACCACTAGATCTAGGTTTTTCGCTTTGCATTCCTCTCAATCAATCTCAACCCTTAGATTAATTCTTCATCAACGGCTTAGAAGCTTGATCCATGTCAAACCAATATTCACCCTTAGATCTAGGTATTTGACCAAGATCCTCTTCATAATCAATGGCTTGGATGAGCTCTTGGGTAAAAACGTGGGCCCAAGGAGGCGCCCCCTCCAAATGTAGCTTTGACTATCCAAAATAGCGCCCTCCACCAAAGTAGCGCCCTTCTAAATCCTTGTAGCGCCCTTCTACTTCAAGGTAGCGCTCCTCTAAACAAGTGGCGCCCTTCTAAAATGGTGGACGTCCCCTTTACAAATAGCGCCCCTCCTCCAAAATGGGGGTTTTATATTGGCGCCCCACTAAACTAGTGACGTCCTCCAATCTAGATAGCGCCCTCTCTATTTAGTGAGGGCTTTAATATATGGACGCCCCTTTTAGTGAAGCTTTTAACCCACGTTTTGAACTTGGCCCCTTTAGCAAGGGTTTTAAACCACTAAACTTGGCTTTGACTTGGACGTCCCCTCCATTTATAGCTTGGACTTTAGCCACTCCAAAATACTCATCCTTTTGACTTAGGATAAAATACAAAATTCATTTTATTTAATTTTTAAAATTTCCCAATTTTTAACTTAGGAAAAATTAAAAATAATTTCAAAAATTAATATCTTGGCCATGGGGGGGTGGAAAAATTTGGAATAAATTTTTCCTAGGCTTAACAACCCCCAAACAAAATTACCATGGCATTATTTGATTTTTTTCTTCAAAATCAAATAATATGAATTTTTGACTTAGGAAAATTAAAAATTTCCCTAGGAGAGATAGACCCCTTCTGACCAAAATTGGTCGATCTCTTGAACCACTTATCAGAACGACATGGGACTCGAAGCAATGGCTTAGGGGGTTTCATAGCAATTTTATTCTGCATTCATAGCCCCTATTACAAAATGCCATGCTTGAGCAATTACATTATTACATCAAAACTCAGTTAATTAACCACCAAGGGGTGAAATTAATTAACTGGAAAAAATTAACAAAAATAACAACAACATAACGAAACTCCGCAAGACTCTAGACAGGTGCCTAGCATGGTCATGAATTACACTTTAAAGCCTTAGCCACCTCATGGACTTGACTGGTAGAACGCCCGTCACCACTTTGGAGGATTTTGAGTGAAAACCAAACCGATTAAACTCGTTTGTTCAACAAGATCAATTGGAAAGGGAAAAACACTCGATGAGGGGACTTCCCTAACAACCAGTTCCATGGTGTGGCATCTGTATCATACATTAATTTTCCCACGCAGGGGAGCGGACATTTCGTTTTACAAAGGGGCAATTGCCCTGCAGAAGTGAAAAAATCGTCAGATTTTTCCAAGGTATAATTATGTACACTTCATGTACATGGAGTTGCCACCTAGTCGAAATAGGTGGGCAACAGATACCATTCTTAGCTCATCTCTTTTGATTCTTAAGTATATGATCTTGTGATTAGAAGGCTAACAATCTACCACAATATTATTTGATCAATGCTTTTCTCTTAAGTTTTGTGGCTTTTAGGTATTATTCTAGGTGCAAGAGCTTTTGCTTGGTTTATACATTCATCCTACAAGTTCCTAAAGGAGGCTTCTACTTCAAAAAGTCAAGTAACAAAGCTTGCTTGCCTCATCCATGAAACAAATAACTTCAAAAAATCTCTTGGTAAAATCAGTTACTACAAAGCGGATCTACTACACTCACAGGTTTTATCTTTTGATTTGCTTTCCAAACAGTGCAATACTCTCAAATCTTTCATATCTCTAGATCTTGCATGATGATTGGCTAAGTAAATCAAAGTTTCATACTTTGATCAACTTGCTTTTTGTTTAGATCTACTATTTTCAATCTTTAATTTTTACTAGATCTAAGATCCTAGCTTCATTACAAACTTCTAAATCCATTATTTCCTTTTACTCGGCTTGTTACTCTTTCATTTTCCATTTTTTTAAGTGCCAAACATCTCTAAGTTTTATGCCCAAGACCATCATTCTTTTTGCCAAGCCTTTGTCTTGAGAAGTACTTTGGGATTTGTTCCCAACTGTCGCATTGTTTTGCGTGCCACTTCTCTTTCCCCAATATCTCTTGCGTATTTTCAACTAGCTGAAAATTTCAAGACTAGTGCTTAAAAGTCAATTTTTTTACTTATTTTTTGCCTTGAAAAACGTGTACGAATTTTCTCGAAAAACGTGCAAATTTTCTACTTTTAGGCTTGTTTGTTTTTCTGTGTTTTTCATTAATTTTCAATTCTGGAAATTCATTTAAAAATCAGAAAATTTTCCAAAAATTTATTTTTTCAAGTTTTTGTACTTTTTCTCGAAAAACGTGCAAATTTAAGCTTGTTGTTTTTTGCTGATTTTTTGACATTTTTCAGCGATTTTCCAGTTCTGGAAATAAGCCTAAAAATTAGAAAAAATTTCAAAATTTTTCAAAAAAAAAAATTTAACTTTTTTCATCATTTTCTCGAAAAGCATGCAATTTCAAGCTTGCTGATTTTTGAGTGATTTTTTGCAATTTTCTGTTATTTTCAAGGCATTTAATTTCAAGGCATTTCATTGAAAAATGCGCATTTTGCATCATAGAAGGCAAGCTTTTCCTCTCATTTCCAACGTCTGATTTTTGGTCTTGTTTTCCTGTTTTGGGCTCTTATTTATCTCATTGAGCACTTGTCATCTCGTTCACTTTCATTTTTTCAAATCATAAGTTGAAATTTGGTTTCCTAACACTCTCACTAGCTGTTGTTTAAAGCTCTTACTTACAGGTGAACCAAGAGCAAAATAAAGCAAGAAAAGAGCAAGCAAAGCTAGATCCAAAAGACAAGGATCTGAACCCAAAAAACCTTTATCCTTTGTACAAGTCATAATAAGGCTTCAAGTTCTCTTGCTTAGCCACTTTCTTCATTTTCAAGGGTTAAATTCCCTTATCTTGTAAAATATTAATGAAATAAGGCTAAGTGGGATAAAGCCTCCCATAGTTTGTGTTTCTTCCCCATTTGGGGAAGAGTATCTTGGTGTGTTCTTTAGCTTAGTTTCATTTTCAGTACTTGGATAAGCTTTTCAGTTTGCTTTAAGAACACTAATTGCTAGCTTAGATTTACTTTCCACTAATTGCTAGTTTCATTTTTTGCATTTGTTATTATTATTTGAGCCATCACTTGTGTTCCTTGTGTATGCTTTATCTATCTTTAAAAGGAACCAAAGACTCTTGAACTTGTCATAAGACGAGTCAAGAGCACTCTCTGTCGGAGAGCATAAGCATTGCATTTTAGCATATAGATTAGTTAAAGTCTCTTGAACCTCTGTCATAAGACAAGTCAAGAGCACTCTCTGTCAGAGAGGTTCATCTGTGTGCTCTAATTAAAATTCGCAACTCATCACTCCCCTTTAATAAAATTTGAATTTATTCGTTGTTTCCTTGCCAGAGTATGCTCTGACCAGCCTAAAAAAAAACTGGAGTACACTCAGAAACGGTATTGGACTGATTAATCTGGCAAGATTCAACATAATAAAACTTTCAACCCGATAACCAACGAACCAACGTTGATTCAATAAATACTCAGGTAGTGGGAAAATTCTCTGTGGGGACGCCGGACTGCTCAATCTGGATGCTTGCTGGTTAAATTCTCTGAACACCTAGATTGTGAGCCAGACCGGCACTGACATGTCTTCGAACGAAGCCACTGAAAGTATTTCAGGTTAGATTTCCATAGACACCTAAAAACAAGATTACTTAAAATACTATAAAATCAACCAAGAACAATTTAAAAACAATCACACAAACATTATATCGATACTTGTATCTACAGCGTCCCAAGCACTCATTGACTCCATTTGGCACTGGTCTTCAAAACTTACATGTATCACCCTGATTTGGACCATTTGTCCTTTAATTCTTAAAATCATTATATTGTGGATGCTTATTTAAATTCCAAATCGTCATATATTGTTTCATCTTGATATTTGTGTTTTATAATTGCAACGTGGATTGTGTATTTTATTGTATCTCAAAAAACTCCTAAACAACACCAAAAACACTCAAAAACATAGAGCCATAGAAAATTCTTTGTTAGGGACTACCCCCCTTGGCTTCGTTAAGAGTTAGCCTAAACGGAGGAGCTGGGATTCAGGTGACAGTACCTGCCTCATTGCTTGCCCCCAAGGCCGCACCTTTCTTGCTCAAGGAAACAGCAACCCAAAAGATTTCTGCTGACGGTGTGCATTTGGTGGACAACAGGTTCTATGTATCACTTGTCCCCATCCATCCAGTTCATTCGTAGTTGTTTTTTTCCTCCCATGACCTTGGTTGATTGAGACTTGTTAGATTGAAGATATTTTCCCCATCTTGACCCCTGTGCATGATAGACTCCATGTTGTTATGTGTCTCTGGCTATGAAGTGTGTGGCTTGGCCAGTGTAGCTAAGTTCATCAGGTAGTCTTCCTTTGGTCCTCAAAACAAGTGCTCCACCCAACAGTGTCTTTAGACACTAAATCATCGAAACGCATAAATGTTATATCTAATGATGCAAAGTATGAATGTTAAAGAAGTAGTCAATGGCCAAAGGATGAGCACTCATTCCTTGTATAATGTTAGGCTCATTTGCCCTCCATAGGGGCAACAGGGTGAGGCAAACCTGTCGGGTCCATGGATGCTCGCTGGTAGTGGGGCTAGGCCTTAGTCATTTACTGGAGCTTTCCATGGCACCTGCCTTTATAAGTTGGCTATCATCTTATGTGAAATTGAAAGCTAATGAAAGGATCAATGGTCAAAGGATGAGCACTCATTCCTTGTATAGTGTTCGGCTCATTTGCCCCTACAGGGCAACAAGGTGAGACTAACTTGCAAAGGTCGTGTCTTTGTCATTTCCTGGAACCCAAAAGGCTTTCCAGGGCACTTGCCTTTGAAGCTTGACCAATGTTCCAAAGTAATGAAAGGGAAAACTTGCTAAAGTTTGAAGTAAACAACCCCAAGTACTTTATCCATTTGTGAGACACCACCATCCCCTATTGCTATCTGTCATGCATATGTCATTTTGGTTGAGTGTATCTGTTATCATTCGGAGAGATCACATTGTCAAAACCAACAAGAGGTCATCACCCATTAACTTAGCCTTGTTTTCCACCTTCACCCAGCACTAGCAAATGGTTTAAGCTTTGTAAGTATGGCATACACGTGAGACTTCCAGAAGGTTCAATGATTCTTCAAAGGCACAGGTATATCTTACTAGTTGTTACTATTTTATTATTATTGTCACCATGATTCTGAATAACATTATTAAAGTTGGATTTTAATATACATCTTGGATCAGTTCTCACCCTAGATGCATGCAGGATCATCTTAGTTCAGTATCTCACCTACAGTTTGGGTACTTTGAACTGGTCAACCCATTTGACCAAGTCAAATACGGTTCCCAATGTAGTGGCTCAAAAAACAACAGTGCCTATATTTACTCCAAACATGCCCAAGACGAATATTGTGGTTCTAGTTTTCAAAGTTTGGCCTCAAATTGCATGATCAGTGATTATTATCACTTTATTATTGGCTAGATTATTATTATTATTGCAGTGATTTTGGTTCTAGAGCACCAGATTGTTCCAGGGGGTATGAGTAGTCACTTATGTCATTCTTCCATGTCTCGAAATACTCTGGTGCAGTCTATTTGCCCCAGTTCTCAGCCTAAAGGAAGATATGATGACTTCTATGATTTTCAGAGGTTGCACCCTCAAAAAATGAATTAGGAAATCACTGAGAAAATCGATTTGGCTAGGAAAGTCAAGGAAATGGCAGGAAATTTATCCAGTTGATGTATTATGGATCTCTGGACACTTCTTCATCAGTTTCAGTCAGCATTTGGTCCGATATTATTTATTTTGGCTTAGCCAGTGAGGACGTCCCCCAAGGGGCGCCCCTCAACTTGGCCACTTGATGTATTACATTGATATATCTTATGATTTGAGGATGTAATGAGGCATATGGTAAATTAAGCCCTTAGTGACCCCCTTTGATGTATTATCATGATTATATCTTATGTTATCGTATATTTTGACTTAGACAAGGTATCATTGGGGAAAAAGTGTGCCCCCCTTGATCTACTCAAATTGATCCATGTAAAGTTGATCTCCACCATTGATGATGTTATAATCTCAACCGTTGGATGTAAAAGTAAGTTAGGGTTTGTGTCTCTCAAAAGCTATATAAAGACGAGACCCCCCAATTGTAAAGCATGAGTTATGGCATTGGAACTTGTAATAAAGAGATTATTCTGGGATTCAACACTTGTGTCTCTGTACACAGATGAATATGATAATGAATAATATTGCTTATCTCTTGCATTGAGATAAATCCAGCATAGTTCTTGTATCTTTTTTGTACCCAGTTATATTTGCAGGTGGAGGAGACGAATTGAAGGAAACGCATTGGTGGGGAGACTCACCCTATGGACGTCTTTTGGTTTGGTTTATAAGGGAGTGGTTACTTCTTTATGGTTTTTCATTCTTCTATCTTCTTTATTTGCAAATCCCATTTATCTGTCTTCGCTAATTGATTTCCTTGGTGTGCCAGGTGGAAGGGGGCACAAGGGTCACCGAGCAAAGCATAAATTCACCAATATTTTGCCCAGATCTCTCACTTGATTTGCAAGGAAGCATTCTTCATCATCTAGGAGGACATCCACAGGTTTCAGGTATGTCTCTCAGCTTATTTCTCTATGTTTCAATTTTTATGCATTGCACATCGCCCAATTCACTTAGAAAATCACTTGTAGTAATTAGGAAAAGTCACCAGAACATTTTGCACTAGGAATCTACAAAATCGGCAATCTGGGTTTTGTTGGCCCTCATAAAAAAAACCCTCTCCCTCCTAGGCATCAACATTGGACTTCATTTTCCCACCTTAAGGCAGCTCTGATCCCTGGGAGAAAGCGCCCATCTTGGCTTGTCAGCCTGTTTCCTGTGTGTTCTTTGTTTCCGGTATTTGCTCGGATTTCTTCACAAAGTCAATTCTTTCATCTGGGCAAGTGTGTTGTAAGCCCTAATTTTCATGCATTGCACATCACCCACTTCACTTAGAAAATCACTTGTAGTAATTAGGAAAAATCGTTAGAACATTTTGCATTGGGAATCTACAAAATCGGCGATCTAGGTTTTGTTGGCCCTCATAAAAAAACCACTCTCCCTCATAGGTCGTTAGCATTGGACTCCATTTTCCCACCTTAAGGCAGCACTAATCCCTGGGAGAAAGCGCCCATTCTGACCTATCAGTCTGTTTCCTATGTGTTCTTTGTTTCCGTTATCTGCTCGAATTTCTTCACACAATCAAATCTTTCATCCGAGCAAGTGTGTTGTAATCTCTAATTCGTTGATTTAACCTCACCTTAGGAATTTCCATTTTTCTAACTAAATCCCCAGGGTCTCAAGTTTGATCAATTGAACAAACACATTAATCCTAGACATGGAAAGCTAGGGTTACACTACTATTTTTAGCCTTGACATGTCAAGTTGTCATAGGTCTGCAATGAAGTCTAACTTGTCATAGAATCTTCCATCATTATTGTCATAAAGTGCAGGGAATCTAGCTCCACATGGCACCTAGTTTCTTCCTAGACTCTTCCTCTTCTATGGGGAGTTACTCCTACTCACCCATTCGAATCCTTAGGGTCATGATATGTCATTTGATGACTCTTCACCTTACAAGAACATTCCATCACTCATAATTTCGAATTTGGGGTTAAGTCTGTTATACACTTAGTTGTACCATAGTTGGATTAGCTGAGGAGCCGTCATTTGACAAACATGATGAATGTTTGTGTTCCAATGTATCAGATGTTTGTGTTCCAGTGTATCAGATGATCCGCCTTTGTGCCTAGCCAGTTTTGGCTAGTCAGTTTTTGTTTTGAATAATTATGACCATGGCCTCGCGAGGTTTGTAATAAAATGTGCTAGTAGGGTATTTTTGAGTGGTTCGATCTCCTAAGACATAGAATTTCAATTAAGGTATTCCAGGGAGTTTTTTGCCCTTAACAATTATGCTTTGCCTATAGCCGAGTATAATTAACAAGGTTTTCTCCCGCTTCCTCCAAAGTTGGAATGCCCGATTTTGAATTCTAGGGCTCGGGGGGTTATTAAAGCCCAACTGAGTATATATAAACCTACTAGACATTGTTAAAATAGACTATGGTCATGTCCTAAGTCACTAGGACCCTCAGAAAAAATTTGAAAAAATTTTACCAGACACGTCAAAATTTTTATTTTTTAATTTTTTAATTTTCCCTTAATTTTTAATTAAATTTTTCCATAATTTAAATGGAAAAATTCAATTTGTAATAAGTTAGTCATCCAAAACCCGAATTCAGTGATTGAAGACTCTAGCCTTAAGCCAAAAATCATTCATGATCAGCCGACCATCTATCTCCAAGTTTCAGAAGTCCATTCAGCCTCATAATTAATAATTTCTCAAAAAAGTCATTTACGGAGAAATTATTAATTAAAATATTAAAAATGAATATTTTGGAGAAAATAAAAAACTCTCCAAAATAAACCAAATTGAATAAAATAAAAGGCTAAATGACATGGCAAGGAGCATTTATGATGATTCCAATCAATATCGATCAATTTCAGATCAAGTATCGGAGTGTAGCAGTTGAACTATCAGTCAGAAATTTGCCCTCTTTAGTCAAATCCGTTTTTTGTTGAAGTGTGAGTTATCTATTGGTTGGGTGATCATTACGAGGGAAGATGAGCCACCTCACCCCCCCTCATTACTCCAGCACTCAATTGCAGCTCAGTTCAACTCCAAATCATCATGCCGAGCTCATTCAATTACTTCGGTGTTACTCTTAGTTTGGATTTAGGGATTTGAGCCCTATTTTCTTTCCTTTTTGTATAAGCAGAGGCTCTTTTGAGCTCTACAACATGGACTTTTGGGCATAGAAACTCTGCAAAAATTGTAATCATTATTTATTTGAATAAAGCTTTTCGACTTTGGAGGTCTATGGGATTGTTTCTTCATTGGTGGATGTCTATGTTATGAGGTGATTTCTTTCCTTGTTTTAAATTTGCTACTCATATGGTGAATCAAATAACTAGCTTTAGAAATCTATTGTTAGAACATAAGATCTTCCATTTGCAGCTGTCAATTTGGATTATTATGCAAAGTTTATCTTAACCTAGATGAGTACAAGTATTCAGTTATATGAAGTATTCATCATGGTTTAATATTCATAGCATACTAGTTATTTTGTTTGATCTCACTGGGTTTCGAGTTTGATTGTCTTAGCAAATCTTGCCATTTGGAGAAGGGTGCAAGCTCAATTGCATCAATCTCATCTCCATCATCATAAGAACTTTTCTAACACTGTTGTCTTTCAGGATCTACAAAGTTGCACTTTGTCCAAGAGGAAAAACATAAGGAGATCTCACTCCAAAGCTCCATCTTCAAACTTCTACCTCTACCTTTCCCTTTTTTAAATTTTTTGCATTTGCTCATGAAATAGATCCAAGTTTCAATATTCATTATTCAGATCTGTTTGTAGGGCTTTTGCTAGATCTAGTTTCCTTCATTAGATCTAGGGAAAATTTATGCTTTGCATGTGAATGTTCAAAATTTTTTCTAAGTATAAAAATTTTTCCAAATTTTTTTTTAAATTTTTATTTTTGCATTGTCTTTCCTACCATCTTTTAACAATATATGCTTGCTGATTTTTTACTTCTGTGACAAGTACAGCGGAAATGCTGGCAAAATTATGAAGAATCAAGCCCTAAAAAAACATAATTTCCCTCTTCTTCTTTCCCCTTCTGCATATTGCTCCAAAGGCCTTCCAGGAATAAGAAAATAAGCAAAAAAGGCAGCAAAGGAAAGCACTGTAAACAAATTAATAAAGAGCAAGTGGGATTACGGCTCCCACACCCCTCTTCCCCCATTTGGGGGAAACTTGTATCATCTCCTCATTTTCATGCTTTGTTTCACAATTTGTTAAAAGTAGGATAGAATAGTTTCAATTGTTAGAGTTTTGTTTTTTCATTAAAGTTAGATAGTTTATTTTTGAAAAGTTCATCATGCATAAAATAGAAAAGTAAAAAATGGTTTCTTTGTTTATTTACTTAGCTAATGCAAAGTGTGTTTACTTTTTTTTTTGATATAATTATACTTACCCCCTTGCTTTCCTGATTAGGGCCTATAAAGCCTGAAAGAGACTCTTGGGTAGTTTAGCTTTCTTTTTCTTAAAGGTTTAATCAATTAATTAATTAAGTCTCTTGAACTTGTCATAACCCAAGTCAAGAGCACTCTCTATCGGAGAGCATAGTTAGACTTGCATATCCTTGCATTAGGCATTTAGATTAGCTAAGTCTCTTGAACCTTTGTCATAAGACAAGGTCAAGAGCGCTCTCTGTCGGAGAGTTTTAATTAATTGACTTAATAAAATTTGCAACTCATTCCCCCATAATTAATTAACTTCATTGTCTCCTTGCCGGAGTATGCTCTGACCGACTTCAAAATCAGAGTACCCAAAAACGGCATTGGATTTTTAATCTTGCAAGAGAAACATAAATTTAAACCCCATAACCAACGCACCGGCGTTGTAGAGAATTTCCTAAGTTCTTCTTAGTAGAGGCGTCTGAACTCCCCGCTGTCTAAGCTTCTCAGCTAGCTGGTCAATCTTCGCGATACCAGCCTGGGATACTGGGCGGGCCGTCATGTCTTCAACAGATTAAACTTGGAACATTCTCCCGGCTCTTGAAAAACCTTCGCTGACACCATAAGCAAGATCACTTAAAATATTTAAAATATACCAAGAGCACTTGCACAACGTAATATTCACTAGCTTTATTTCAAGACTTGCTGTTAATTTCTTAAAAGCATTACAGAGCTCTGACTCCATAAAGGCACGGGTCTTTTAATCTTTGCATAATTATTATATCTGGATCACTTGTCTTTGGAACATTTTAATTTCCATCTGTGAATGCATCTTTATAAAGTCTTGAATTATTGTTTATCTTTTAATTCTCTTGATAGCAACGTGGATTGCTTTGTCTTATGTGTTGAATTCATAATAAACAAACACATTTAATCACAATAACTCCTAAACAACACCCATCCACATCTGTAAGCAATTAAAAACACTTTAACAACATTGAGCCATAGAAAACTCTTTGTTACGGACTACCCCCCTTGGCTTCATTAGGAGTTAGCCTAAACGAAGGAGCTAGGAGTAGGTGACAGTACCTAGCTCTGTGCTTGCCCCCAAGGTCACACCTCTCCCACTTTCCTAAGTGAAGAGACAGCTTTCGGAAAGTTTTTGCTGCCGGTGTGCAATCGGCGAACAACAAAGTCATGACATGTGTAAGGAAGCATCTAGACACCCAAGGCCCCCATGGACCTCCAAATGTCCTTATGAAGCAATGCCACTTTATTTTCTCCATATTTATTATTTGTAAGACGCAATTTAATGTGTAAATGATAAAATAAGGTTCTCTTGGGTCCCATAGCTCCCTTATTTCAATATTTAATGCCTCCTCCCCCAACCTAGGGAACTAGTAGGTGGGTGAACATTGTCAACTAGTAGACCTATTGGAATCGGGGCATGACAGTCCTCCCCACCCAATATTGCTTGTCCTCAAGCAATGCCAAGTTTGGATGCTGCAAAATTTGTTCATCTTCCCAAGTGGCCTCCTCACTAGGCAAATCCTTCCATTGTACCAAACATTCTTTTATTGTTCTGCTTCGTAGCCTTCTCTCCCTTGTTCTCAAGACTTTGATTGGAATGAGAACAAGTTGTCCTTCATCATCCAAAGGTGGTAAAGTATTTGAAACTGAAATATGCTGCCCTACAACCCTCTTTAGACAAGAAACATGAAACACATTATGAATTTTGCTTCCCATGGGAAGCTCCAATTGATAAGCCGCTTCTCCAACTTTTCGAATCACTTTGTAAGGACCATAAAATCTTGGTTTGAGCTTTTCTGAACCTTTACCTTTTATGGTGGTTTGTTTGTAGGGCTGCAACCTCAAATACAGCAAGTCATTCACTTGGAATTGTCTCTACATTCTATGTTGGTCTGCATATTATTTCTGCTGATTTTGAGCAACCTACAAGTTATCTCTCAAGGCCTTCAAAATTTCTTGACTTTCTTCAATCCAATCCTTAGCCTTTGGAGCTCTACTATCACCAAAAATGTGGTCAATAAAAGTGGATGCATCATAACCATAAAGTGCTTTAAAAGGAGACATGCCAATGGACATATGGAAAGTAGTATTGTAACAAAACTCACCCAAATTCAACCATTTTATCCATGTTTTTTGCTACCCACTAACATAGTTCCTCAAGTAGCCTTCCAACCAATGATTCACCGTCTCTATTTGGCCATCAGTTTGGGGATGATAGATTGTGCTAGGTGTCAAATTTGTGCCCACCATTTTGAAGAGTTCTTAACAAAATGCACTCAAAAATCTGCTATCTTTGTCACTAACAATGCTCTTAGGAAGCCCATGCAATCTAAAAACTTCTTTAAAAAATAGTTCAGCCACTTGTGCAGCAGTGAAAGTGGTAGTAACAGCAAAGAAACGAGCAAATTTAGTGAGTCTATCAACCACCACAAATATGCAATCCTTACCAAATACTTTGGGCAAACCAGTGATGAAGTCTATGGAAATGCCCTCCCATTTTTGTGCTGGAACTGGCAAGGGATGTAAGAGACCAGCTGGATGAGTGTGTGTAATATCCCAAATACTGATATTCTCTAATGTTCTATGATAGTGCTGACTCGCACACTCAATCTCATACAAATTTGCAAAATAACTGTGCATGCAAACTCGCCATGCAAAAATGCCTAAAATATAGCTAAATTAGGGCTAGGGTTTTGCAGAGAGAAATTAACACTTACCACTAATATTCTGGCTGATAATGACTCCAGAGATAGCTGTATGCATAAGGATCCGGATGGGTGGTCTAATAATGCTATTTTCCTCTCGTGTCACCGCCCCACAGCACCGTAAAAACCCTCCAGACTGAAGGTGACGTTTTTGTAAGAGGAGAGGTTCGTTTGGGCTGAAACTTTCTGAGCTTGTCCGTCTGATGATGCTGGAGAGAATGCCTGATGCATGCGGAGGTTCTGCTGAGATCTGAAGGCCCAACAGCTGATTAGGGCTTTCTGGCTAAAAACCCCCTCTTACGGCTGCACACGTGTCCCTACAACGATCTATACCATGTACTAGATAACTGATGAATGAATGAAGAACAAGTGGTGAACCTGTATGGCTTACCCGAGATAAGACTAGGACAGATGTTTCACTGCCGAAATCCTGTTAGCTAAAGACTCCGTCTCCAACCCCAACTGCTGTGCTGCACGCTGTGCTGCTATCCAAGA
>LPNX010632434.1:17531-64208 GCA_001517045.1 Pseudotsuga menziesii
ATATGCACTTTTATTCAATTGCCATGTGCCCACAGCTGGCCAAGATTAAGCTCTGATACCACTGTAATATCCCAAATACTGATATTCTCTAATGTTCTATGATAGTGCTGACTCGCACACTCAATCTCATACAAATTTGCAAAATAACTGTGCATGCAAACTCGCCATGCAAAAATGCCCTAAAATATAGCTAAATTAGGGCTAGGGTTTTGCAGAGAGAAATTAACACTTACCACTAATATTCTGGCTGATAATGACTCCAGAGATAGCTGTATGCATAAGGATCCGGATGTGTGGTCTAATAATGCTATTTTCCTCTCGTGTCACCGCCCCACAGCACCGTAAAAACCCTCCAGACTGAAGGTGACGTTTTTGTAAGAGGAGAGGTTCGTTTGGGCTGAAACTTTCTGAGCTTGTCCGTCTGATGATGCTGGAGAGAATGCCTGATGCATGCGGAGGTTCTGCTGAGATCTGAAGGCCCAACAGCTGATTAGGGCTTTCTGGCTAAAAACCCCCTCTTACGGCTGCACACGTGTCCCTACAACGATCTATACCATGTACTAGATAACTGATGAATGAATGAAGAACAAGTGGTGAACCTGTATGGCTTACCCGGGATAAGACTAAGACAGATGTTTCACTGCCGAAATCCTGTTAGCTGAAGACTTCGTCTCCAACCCCAACTGCTGTGCTGCACACTGTGCTGCTATCCAAGAGCTCCCAAAATAATAATAATCCAAAGTGAGTTCTCCTCTTGCTTTACCCTCTATTTATAAAGTTCAACTGCGCAAAACCTAATCTTTGACCTAATTAGGTCACTTTATCTTCTAATTTGCCGTTGACTTGCATGCAAAGAGCATGGTCATGCATGAAGGTGGCCTTTGGCCCAGGTGGCCCTTCTTGACCAAGTGAGGATGCCGTAGATCTTCTATGGATGGCATCAGTCCTGATCTGATTCCCTAGTTATCAGTAACCGCTCGAACCCACAGGAATCACATAGGTTAACGGTATGGGCCTCAGGGCCTAAAAGGAAGAGGACATTACAGTGTGCTCCACTTTATCTTGCTGACATGTGGGGCATTCATTAACATACTTCAGAACATCAGCCTTCAACCCTTTCCATGCAAATCTTTCCCTCAACAATTGGTATGTTTTGAAGAAACCGAGGTGACCTGCTAAAGGAGAATCATGAGCTTTTTAAAAAAAAACCCTCCTTCAAACTTGAATTAGGGACCAAATATATTCTACCTTTGTAGTAGACGATTCCTTCCAATACCTTATACCTATCATCATTGTTAGTCCCATCAAAAAGTTCACAAGAAAATTTATCTTTGGCACACTCTACTTCTAATGTGGCTTTCCAATTTTCTACTACATCCATGAGAGAAATAGAAGGTCTTCTAGATAAGGCATTAGCTACCACATTATTTTTCCCCTTCACATATTTAATATCAAAGTCAAATGATTGAATCTTACTCACCCACTTTTGCTGCCTTTCATTTAAATCCTTTTGAGTGAGGAAGTACCTTAAGCTGTTATTGTCAGTTTTGACTATAAAATTGTTTCCCACCAAGTATTGTCTAAACTTGATCCAAGCATTCAAGATGGCCAACATTTCTTTATCATAGATGGAGTAAAGCCTCTCACGTGGTTGTAACCTTCTACTCTCAAAAGCTATTGGGTGTTGTCCTTGTTTTAGGACTGCTCCAACGTCTTCTCCCGATGCATCACATTCCAAGACGAATGGTTTAGAAAAATCAGGCAATGCTAGAATAGGACAATTGCTTATTACCTCCTTCATTCTTTGGAAAGCTTTTTCAGCCCCTTCATGCCCTTGGAAAGCATCTTTCTTTGTCAAATCAGTGAGAGGTGAGATGAGTTGGGAGAACCCCTTCACAAACTTTCTATAGTAGGTGCAAATTCCAATGAACCCTCTTAATTCAATGAGACTTTTGGGACAAGGCCACTCTAAAATGGCTCTTATTTTCTCCATATCCAACTTCAGACCATCTTGACCACTGATGTGTCCAAGATACAAGAGCTCTGTCAGACCAAACTCACATTTTGACAGCGTAGCAAACAAAGATTGATCATGCAGAATTTTTAATACCTCTTCTAGATGATGCAAGTGTTCCTTCCAAGTTTTATTGTAAATAAGAATGTCATCAAAGAAAACAAGTACAAACTTACGAAGTTTCTTGTGAAGATGTTGTTCATGCATGATTGGAATGTGGCTGGTGCATTTATCAAGCCAAAGGGCATGGAAACAAACAAAAAGTGACCATAGTGGCAACTGAAAGCAACCTTTGGCATGTCTTCTTCTCTCATTTCGAATTTGATGATAACTTGATCTAAGGAAGGTTCCATTTTTCTTTTTTACAATTACAACTGAAGAAGCAAACGGGCTAGAACTAGGCCTTATTAGACCCAACTCCAAGAGTTCTTTAATGGCCTCTTCAATCTCATCTCGAATCCTTTTGGGATGCCTATAACGCTGCATTTTGATAGGTTGTGTTCCTATCTCTAACTCAATGATATGCTCAACACCTCTATCTGGTGGTTGTAACGTCCCCGACCCTCCGAGCGGCGAAGAGGACGCTACCACTGCTGCTATCTACCCGGGCAACCAGCCACATGAACTTACGATGATAAAAATTGAAATGCATTGAAGTAAAGCATGCATAGATGCATAATTATTCATCATACAGTGGAAGCAAAACCATACATTCAAGCATTCAGCATGTTCATTGTAATTCATTATCAAATGTATTTGTAGGGATTTAAGCACAAGAATACTTATCTTATGAAGAAGAACGCCCCGCAACCAGCTATGTCGCTGCAATGTTCCACCCAACCATAGGCTAGTGTGCTCCTTAACCTCTGAGCAACACTGCCACCCCCGATCTAGGCATGATTCCACATGGGGTAAGGGGAAACTAGCAGGCTCATAGGTATCCAGGGGTACACAACTCATCCAAGCCAACACAGTTGGTTTTAACAGTCCATCAGGGAGCTGAGAAAAGCTGACTGCTAAGCTGGTGGGCTCATTGAAGAGCTAAGGACACCTATACCAGAACTAGCCTGACTTCTAGGACACCCACACACACCCAACACAAGGAATCAGTCCCTTCTCTGCTGCACAGTCCCTCAGGCCCTGACTTCCCTTCTAGTGCTATTCAGGGGGTGGGGAGAAGAAAGCCAGCCCTCTAGATCTGCCTATGTGGCTCCCGAACACACCAGGTTTATCAAGTAGACCAAGCCTTCATTCCCACTCCAAAACAGTCCAAAGACCAACCACTGCATGCACACAGCAAAACCTAGCCATTCACAGCTCCGGGGAAGAAAAAGGGAAACATTACTACAGCCAAAATGGTGATACATAGCTCAGACTGAGCAAGACGATCCCAGAGTTGTTCTTGGCCCTAACGTGGCCAAAACAACTCAGCAACAACCCACACTCGTGGGGAAAACAAGAGCCACGATTTCTCCACTGAAACAACGGGAAAGACGCAGCCCGATTGGGAAGGGAATTTAGACACAACAAACTCTCAGCATGGAGATGGATTCGTATACACAGACCACAAAACCTGTAAGGTAACTACACACAGCAAAATCCAACAACGAGATTTACGCACAGGAAACTTCCATCCGTTTTTTAGGGAACCCAATGTGGATGTCTAGTGATGAGGAAAACGTCCCAGACCCAAAATCGTGAAGATGAGAACCCACACAGCCAATTCGTGAAGGTAAGGCCACTCCCCCAGTTCTATACGCGAGAAAAATATGAAGAATACGTCCTGGTCTCTTCCTACCCACGTGAGGGTGAACGTGCTCCTTGGTGGAGTGTGCATGTGGGCAAGGACTGACAGTCCTGCCACACCATTGTCCATGAAATAACTGCCCCGGCTAACATCAAAGGATTTAATTTGGTAGTTGAAATAGGAATAAGACAAAAAGGTTGTTGAATGAGACAATGGATAAAGGGTGAGTAAGACAAAAGATAGGTGACAACTAAATGGGTTTATTAATTGACACTTGGCTTTTCCCCAATGGCTTCCAAGATTAGAAAATTTCCCCCTCCTTATCCTTAGGAAAATCATTCCCTTTTCATTATGGTTGCATAGACATAGTTGGTTGGGGTTTTTAATTAAACTGCATATTTACATGATGTAAAAATTATAATGTGCTGGCTAGCACGAAATATACCTTTGGCAACGATCTTAATCGTCGGAACATAAAACGATAAATCGATGGTGGGGCTTTTGCCTTTAGCTCCACACCACGATTAATTACAATATATATATCATATACATTTTAATGCAAATGGGGTCAAAATCAGGGTGTTACAGTGGTCTTCCTAGGGAAAGGTCTCAAAAAACCTTCTCATACTTACTCAATAGTTGCTCTGTCTCCTTAAGATGCTTGGAAATGTTTGAGTGGGGTTGAGGAGATGTAATTAAACGTTCAGCATCCCATTCTATATCTCCATGCCTCAAGATAGTCCTCATGTTGTGAGAAGACACCACTTGATTTGGGTAAGTGTGCATTCCCCTCAACAAGATGGGTTTCCCTTCTGAATTTGGGACTTGATAATTCACTGTATGCTCCCCTAAATAATACATCCATTGTACTCCCACAGCCGCATTTGTATCAGCCACATTCACTACGTAAAAGTTGTCAGTGATAGTATGATTTCCTAGAGTAACTTGAAGCTTTGGAATCCATTTAGTGCAGTCCACAGAATTGTTACCTGGAATGATGACTGTGAAACCATCAAAAGTTTCAGCGTGTAACATTCTCCTCTCCACCAAGGTTGCATCTATGAAGTTGTGAGTGGCTCCACCATCCACTAGAACTGTGACCTTTTGGCCTTGTATGTTGCCCTTGAGCCTTAAGGTGTGGAATCTAGGTATACCCAAAAGTGCTGCAATTTTTCCTGTATCAGGAATGGGTTGTTCTTCTTCTGTTGTTTGATACCCTTCTTCTTGGGCTGCAAGTTGTGCCTCTTCCTCCTCCTCCTCCTCTTCAGAAAAAACTTCCATGTAATGTGCCTTCCCCTTGGCACATCTATGTTCTGGGACCCAAGGTTGTTGGCATGTAAAACATAGCTTCTTTCTTCTAAGCTCTTCTTTGTTTGCTCCTCCTTTATTTTCTTTGGTAGAGGAGTCCTTTTGCCATGGTTTCTTACCTTCCTTGAACTTGGAAGGGAAATTTGGCTTAGGAGGGTATTTGGCTCTTGGCAACACATTCTGCAAATCCCTTGTCAAATTCATGGAAACCTTCAATGTGGCTGGCTTGTGGGCTTTCACTAGCCCTCTCAAAGGTTTTGTCAATCCTTCAGTAAACAATAAAACCAACCTAGCCATAGATACATCAAAAACCATTACTGAAAGCTTTTCAAATTCTAACATATATGCTTCAGGAGTTCCTACTTGCTTTAATTGCGCTAGTTCTTTGAAAGGAAGTTCAGAGTCTTTCCTCTCAAATCTCTCCATCAATGCATTGGAGAAACCTTCATAAGATAAAATCTAATCATGTCCCAAGGTTCTAAGACCATGGAACCACCAATCACTAGCTTCCCCTTCAAGATGCAGAATGGCCATTTTCAATGCATCTTCTTCAACCATAGGATTTAATTGGAAGTATACACTTAACCAAGCACTAGCAGACATTTGTGAGGAACCATCAAAGGAAGGAATGGTTACTTTTCCCATGGTGTATTTTAATTCAATGTTAATATGGGATGCCCTATTCCCATTTCCTCCTTGCTTGAACTAAAGAGAAGCTCTAATGAACTGATCAAAAGGTAGGACTTTCCTACATTCATCACTTAATTGTTGCCAATCATTTGTTGCTTCTCTAACATCATAGGTAAGGGCCTTTTTTGGACTCTAAAAACTTAGGTATTGCAGGTCCATTCTGATTTTTGAACTCATGAGATCTGTTATGTGGTCCAGTCTTCGAAAAAATGGTTTCTCCATTGGTCTTTCCCTCATCATGGGGTGTACTACTACTACTCCCGAGTGTTGACTTGCTCCCAAGTTGGCTAGCCAACAATTCGAATCCTTGCATAAAGTGTTTGCTCATGCCTTCAAGAGTTGATTTAATGAATGTTTTAAGGTCCTCATTGTTTTCTTTGTCATCCATAACTCCCAGTTCTAATTTTCCTTAATCTTCTTGTAAAAGGAACTAACCTCTCCACTTCCTTCCTTTTCACTGTTAAGATCTTTAGTCTCAATTTCTAAGGGAGGGAGGTCAGAATCAGATAACATGAATAAAGAGCTCTATCAGGTACCAAGATCATGCTTTGATACCACTTGTAATGTCCCAATCCGAAAAATCCCAACAAAGGCAAAATTTTGGAAAAAATTGTCTTGACTAGCTTTGACTGTGGGGGATTCGAATGGCTCAAGTGGGTCTCGAATTTGATAGGGACTGATGTGCGGAGTCTTAAGAATCTTCAATAAACTCTTTGATGGTTTTATTACAGGTCATAGACATCTGCAACTCGATTTGGACATGATGGCAAAAAGGGAAAAATTACTAGCAATTTATGGTGCAATTCCCCCTAGCATGTGGGAAGAAATGGCTCTCCAACTCCTAAGCAACCCTCCCAAATTTCAGAACAGAGTATGGGGACTGTAATTAGACTTCATTTACTTTCATTATATGTGGTTAAGAGTTCTGCAACAAAGGATTTAAAGCTTCGTATTCGAATGCACAATTTCAGTGATATTTGCTTTAAGGGAAATGACACAATAAAGCTCAACTTCGACTCATAAATGGTGCATATAATGGTTCATAACAGAGCAAGATGAATATAGACCATTGACAGCATTTCAATAGCTCACTAACAACATATAACATTGACCGAAGTCGCAATATACATCAAATACACAATCTCCATTGAAAGGGAAAATCATCACATGGAAACTAGTCACAAGAAAGCTTGGAAATGTGGACATTTGCATATGTATTTCTTTTGATTTCGACTTACAGAGCATGTGAACATGATATTACAGAGCCATACAGAACATGATATTACAGAGCCATACATCATACATCAGAGCTTGGGCATCAACTAAACTCAATGGGGCGCAATCACCATTCACACTAGTGTGCCTTCATAGAAAAACATGGAAATATGGAAGTGGAAATTGAT
The DNA here is from genome assembly GCA_001517045.1 of Pseudotsuga menziesii. Lineage (NCBI taxonomy): Eukaryota > Viridiplantae > Streptophyta > Pinopsida > Pinales > Pinaceae > Pseudotsuga > Pseudotsuga menziesii. The sequence goes on from LPNX010632434.1 coordinate 24,694, forward strand.
AGAATGGGAGGAGAGATGGGTCACAAACAGCAGCAGCCTCCTATTTGCAATAAAACACTCCATGAAGCTCCAAATGAGAGGTCTGAGTGGCCTCTCCCATGGCCAACTTGGATGAGAATCTCACTCTCTCGAAATTGGCTCACTAACAGGGTAAGTGTGCACTCATCGTGCAAAGGACAAGCTAATGCTCTCCAAATGCCAAAGGCAAATTCACAAATGATCAAAAGCCATTTCCATTCCTCATGACATATTTTTATAACCCTCCTAAGGCCCTCCAAGGTCGAATTCATTCCTAGAAGCTTCCTCCACCTCATCGTTGATGTTTAGTAACCTCCATGCCACTTGGTCTTCTCCTCAACCCTTCATCTTCCACTCAATTCGAATGGCTTCCACCTAGTCCAAAATGCACCCTCTTGGAGGCTATTTTTAGCCCTAACGTGTCAGGTTGTCATAGGTCTGCAATCAGGTCTGACTTGTCATAGAATCTTCCATCATTGCTGTCATAAAGCATAGGGAATCTAGCTCCACATGGCACCTAGTTTCTTCCTAAACTCTTCCTCTTGTATGGGGAGTTACTCCTACTCACCCATTTGAATCCTTAGGCTCATGATATGTCATTTGATGACTCTTCACCTTCCAAGAACATTCCATCACTCATAATTTAGAATTTGGGATTAAGTCATGACGTGTAAGGAAGCATCTAGCCACCCAAGGCCCCCTCTCCAAATGTCCTTATGAAGCAATGCCACTTTATTTTCTCCATATTTATTATTTGTATGACCCAATTTAATGTGTAAATGATAAACTAAGGTTCTCTTGGGTCCCATACCTCCCTTATTTCAATATTTAATGCCTCCTCCCCCAACCTAGGGAACTAGTAGGTGGGTGAACATTGTCAACTAGTAGACCTATTGGAATGGGGACATGACATTCTTTTAATTTGTTGATGCAGGTTTGGGAAGCTTGCCTTACTGTCAAAGGCACTTTTAGGACAGAATACTTCGTTCCTAACTGTGTGCTTCAAATTTATTTGGTGAAGTAACCTTTCACAAGGCTCTACTTTCTGCTTTGTGGAGAGTTTTCCTTACAAAAATGTCACTTGTTCATGTAGATTTCCTGAAGATAATACTGCCCAGATTTCCTCCCTCTATTTCATCATTGGCCTGTGATTTTCCTTTTGCACAGGTCTAGCACTGTTTCTTACCTCAACACCTCTTCACCACCAAACTCACACCATCATCCTCATTGCTTGCTTTAAGACTTGAGATTGAATCTGTACCTGTTACACAAAGAAAATCGTAATAATAGATATGGCCAACAAAAAAGCAAATAAGCAGTCCCATTTGGACTTGCTTCTTTTACAAACCCCTCATGCATTATTATCCATGTCCTGTGGTCCTCCTGATCAATGCGCATGCCTGGATCAACGATTAATGTGACCAGCCTGATGGAATCTTGCTGGATCTGAACCCTCCAATAGTGTAGGCACAACTGGGGGGTTAACAGGGGGCAACACCTGGGTTCAGGTCTTGCATTGATTGGGTGGAAAATTTCACCCTTATTGGCATTTCTAGATTGAAGCACTGACTTGGACAAGGAGGTTGGTCATCAGCAAGGCATAAGGTCACAAGTACATTTATTTCTACTACTTATTGTTTATGTTATTGGTTTACTTGTTTGATTTGGCAAGAAAAAGGAAATCTAAGTAGTTAACCACCCTCACAGCCAGATTACGTTGGGTAGGGCTGTTACACTAACTGTTAATATAACCTTGGATTATTGAAAGATTTTGCTGCTGTTATTCTCTCGTTAGGGCTGTTTCATATCATTTTGGTGGGCTGTATTAGCTATGAAGGAAGGTTAGATGTAACCTATTCAGTCCTCTTGATCTTGCTGTGAAATCAGATTTGAAATGATGCATTGTTGGTTGTTCATTCAATAAGAAGGCTGTCCTACTTTGTCTATTTCATCTAGGGTTTCATATTATGGCTGTCTTTATCTTGTTCATGGGTGCATGTTATTTTTGAGTCGTAATTATGGCTGTTACACTAACTGTTGATGTAACCTTGAATTATTGAAAGATTTTGCTGCTGTTATTTTCTGGTTAGGGCTGTTTCATTTCATTTTGGTGGGCTGTATTAGCTATGAACGAAGTTTAGATGTGACCTATTCGGTCCACTTGATCTTGCTGTGAAATCAGATTTGAAATGATGCATTGTTGGTTGTTCATTCAAGAATCAATAAGAAGGCTGTCCTACTTTGTCTACTTCATCTAGGGTTTCATATTATGGCTGCCCTTATGTTGTTCATGGGTGCACATTATTTCTGAGCTGTCATTTCATGGCTGTGATGGTGCATCTTGTTTAAGGGCTCTCACTTCTTCTTGCACAACCTGAAAATCTGTTTTAAAGTGATTATGGCACATTAGTGAATGGCTTAATTACGTTTCCTCCATCATATTCAAACCCTCTTGCTCTTTGATCTTGACTCCATCCCCAAATTGGATCGACATTGGTCTTATAAATCCACCATCCCGTTGATTCTAAAGAACATTATAAATTTATTTTCTAAGGTTTTCCCTCTTCTGCCAGAAAAGAACTGGCCTAAAGGGAGAGGAAGAGTTGTGGTGGTGACGATAGGTAACCTTCCTAAGTGCCCTTAGGCTTAATTTCATTCAGGGACTTGAATTATCTTTGCACGTATGACTTGGAGGTAACAGAATCCATTTGTTTCACAACATATCCAAACAGGTTTAAATTTAAAAGGTCTTAATTTCTTGGATGTTTGCTTCACAAGCTAAAAGCCCCACAAGCATTTCTTGATAAAGAATAGCATTTTCCTGCTTTGTTTCATGGAGAGTTTAAACTTTAAACCTTATAATGTGGGTAAGATACCATGTAATGACTTGCATATCACCAGCATTGATCCATCTTAAACCCAGATCTGTCAAGCACCCAGAGGAATCCAATTTCTTGAGCTGCAAAATTTGTTAAACTTCAAAAAAATATTTACAACTCAAAAAATTTAAGAAAAAATTTCTTGGTGTAATAAATTTAAGATAAAAAAAATTTACAGCTCGAGAAATTGGATCCCTCTCGGTGCTTGATAGATCCAAATTAAAATGGATCTATGCTGGTTTTCACTTTTTTATTTTATGAGCCGACATGAATTTTTTTAACTACTTATTATTTTTGGAACATTACAACTCCCCCCTACTGGGCTGTAGAGAATCTCGCTAATCTCGGTGCAATAACCTCTTACTTTGACCTAGGGCAGGACGGGGGTCAGTCACATAATGACCATCGCTGGTACAGATTGGAATTTAACTTACATCCACAAATAGCCAAACAACTTTAAAGATTACCTTAAGTTACAAATTCCAAAGAATCAGGTATTCTTATAAAGTGCTCGGCTAATTATGGATTGAAGTCCAACTGACTACAGTCATATTTACAGAATTAAAAAAGGGTCTTAACAGGACAAACATGATCAAAACAGTCATATTACGAACTCTATTTGAAAACAAATATCACCTGGGATAGACCAACAATGTTGTACCCATCATTCAAGTCTGGCATGGCTTTCACCTGACAACGAAGGCAACTGGAATTAGAATGTATCTACAGTTTGGAAGTTCTAATACCGATCAGTGATGATAAGAACTAACATAAAACAAAGAGTAATCAATTTCTCACCTGCTCGCACACAATTTCAACCTGCCATAAAACAGAACAGCTAGTTAAGTATTCATCCACTATGGAATAAATATGGCTTATTTTTATGAAGACTAAATCTTTTAAAATTGGCCACACAGTAATATTCATGTAATCATTTTACTTATTTTAAATCTACAAGCCTTGGATATTGCATGCCCTAAGTATTCTGATCTCACCTGCTTCTCTAGAGGCATAGTCCAGGAAGTCATTGAACCGTCTCCAATTTCGCTAGATAGCAAAATATAATAGCAGTAAATAGTAAGTAAAGATCATTAGGAAAACAAAATCTATTTCACAAAACAGACCTGCCTGGCAGGTAAAATCATATAAGCAGTTTCACCCAATAAAAGAGATTATAGGTAAACAGAAGAGCCTACATGCATGATCCTGAAGAGCCAGACCAGTTGCTGAGTAGCTCAGTGAAATGGCTGACACCTTTGTTTTTGCACTTGTCACCAATGCCTGTAATTTTCGTCACAATTTGAACCTCAGTCTTCAGTAATTGTATTGAGGAAAGGAAAACCATATAGTATTTTTTGCCAAGATTTGTATTTTGACAAAATTTCCGAAAAGTAGTCTAAGTAGAATATGTCCAATATTCATTAAACAACCAGAATTAAAGCTCACACTTATCATGTGCTTAAAGCTCCTACAAATAACTGCTGTAATAAAATTTCAAGGTGTTAAGCTGTGTTGGAATTTGTGCAACTTTAGAAGTTGTACTTGTATTGTATTTCCTTGTACCTCCTACGGGAGATGACACTGTTGATTCACTCATGTAAACCCTAGAAAGAATCAATGTAAACCCTGGGGAAAGAATCTACAAGAAAAGAATAAAATATATTTATTTTTGTATTTGTAAGTCGGCCCCAGTAATTTTTCACTTGGAAAATCAGTATAAATAGGAGGCGCCCCTCCTCATTATTTCATCCATTCACAGCAAGTTGCTCCAACAGAAAGGTGCGCTATTGCAGTCAAGGAGAGTGTTTTCTGGGGTTGTATCTTAGGGAGATATTCTCTCTTTCTTCTTCTTTCTGCTCTCAATTGCTACTATCTCTATACGAAGGTTTGCTGGGTTTTTCTTGATTGGGTTTCCTAGGATAAATTCTTGTGTTCTTTGTTTATGTGCTTTGTCTTTATTCTAGAGATCCTATTATTTGCAATTAAGTTATACTGCTATAATCTTGTAAAAACTAACACGCTGCACCAGTACCCAGTGCACCTTCAGATGTGCCCCAGGGAGAGAGAGGCTATTTATTTACTAGGAGGGGTGTTATTCAGTAGTGGTGGTCATGGTCGGGCACTTTGGTCCTTCCTTTAAGAGTACTATAGCTTAATGGCATTGTTAACTGCCCTTTGTTGGGTTTTTTAAGCCTAGGGTTGGTGTTCGAGGCTCATAGGGGTTGATCACTGTGACCCCACACCTTGTTTCCTTGCACTGGTGGTCGTTGCTTCAGTTACGAGACCTTGGTCTCCCTTCACAGCCACCTCAGACACCCTCCTAGCCCTTTAGCAAGGTGTTGCTCTCTCTCCTTGGTCTCCTTCCCCAGAGGACGTCATCTTTCCTCCCAAGTCGTACTGCTACTTTGAGGGGGGGCATTTAGGGATTTACAACATTTTCAAGGTTAGATGAGGCGTGATGCCTCCCTCCAGGTTACTCCAGCCTTTCTTTCAGAGTGATTCGCTTATTTTTAGCAGTTTTAGGCACCTAGGGCAAAAATACCCCAAGTAGCCTACTATAAGCCTACTGTAGGCCCTTTTTTGAATTATTTTATATTATTTTATGTTATAATTTTAAATTGACATTTTAAAGCATGTCGGCTTGGATATATTTGTAAAGTGAGTGTGACAGGCTATAAATAAACCTCTCATCACTTCATTTGGACATAAGACAAGTGGGATCAAATATTATGTAGTTCTTTTATCCAAACTAGGGCTCTTTGGATGTGATGAAGATATTTTCTGGGTTTGCAAGCAATTTTTTTGAAGTTCTTTGGTTCAATACTCTTGCTAAAGGTGATGCTCTAATTTGTTAGTTAAACAGTCGCACAAGAAGATATCTAGGGTTTTCTTGATCTCTCTTTGTTAAATGTTGATGAATGATGTGTGTTCATGGATTGAATGGTAGCTTCTAGAGCTACATTTTATCTACGCTAGGTCATTCTTTCAGCCATTAGTCACCTTAGCTTACGGGAGAATGTCTTTTTGTGGGAGTTCTTCTAGGGTTTGAATCTTAGGTTTCTAAGGCTTTGTTGTAAAGCCTTGAATAAGCTTCTCTTGGGTAAGCTCGTCACTTCCCTAGATGCCCTAGGGGTTGGAGTAAGCCATAAACCCTTCCCCTAATATCCTAAACTAGGACTAGCGGCCTCTTTATTCTTCCTTCTTCTCCCTCACTTTCCCTTCCTTCTTCCTCACTCTCCTTTCCTTTCCTTCCCCTACCCCTCGGCCCTCTAGTTTACACCCTCACCCATGTTGCCTCAGGCTGCTACAGCCCTCGGCCTTCATTTCTTCCTCTCCCTCTCTCAAGGCCCAAGGAAGTGGCCACACTCTTTCCACCTTGGCTTCCATCTTCATCCCTCTTCCAAGCCTCGACCCCATCCTTTGGAGGCCTAGTAGCCTTTCAAGCAACCTCGGCCTACCTTAGAAGGGTCACGGTCTGTCCCTGTGGGGTTTGGCTGTGCTTATACTACCCTAACAGCGAGCTGTAACAGCTCTCTGTGGCTGCTCCTCAAGTCTGTACCTTTATTGCAGACTGTCCACTAGCAGACAGTCCTCAAATACCTGCAATTTGTACACAAACAGAGGTTGAAAGGTGAGTCAACTGGCAAGTTAATTGGTGTTGAATGATGATTTAAAGATAATCTAGATACTGCTGTTAGGAAATTGCATCTCTTACCGTATGCATTAAATGATGAATAATCGCATAAAGGATTTGCTAACAAACGTTGTCATATTGGCATGAAAAGTGTGAAGATTGTTTAATACATGAATGCATGATTCATCAAGACGAGAACGTTGAATACATTGTACTCGTTTCTTATTCTAACTCTGCTATACTGCCATATTTGGGCTGATATACTTGTGTTGCGCTTGGATGTATGATATCTCATACTTGTTACATAATATAAGCATATTCTATAGCTGAAGTTGGTTATTAAATGAATGTACTTCTGGAAGTGGATATACTGATTGCACTTACAAGTTTATACTGGTTTATATAGTATGTATTCTTCATTCCATAAGCCTACTCCATTAAGGCACTGATCACTAACCCTTTCAAAGAAGATATTATTTGGTGTTTTAGTGTCCTGACAGACTTGCATATAAGTCTCTCCCCTAGGAGATTCCAAAGAAGTTTGGGGAAGTGGCTAAGGTGACAGTGGTCACTTTCTCCTATACGTGCTTATCCGTGACTAACCCTGCTAGTTCACCCAGTAACACAAGGCAAACTCATGCAATTATAGACTCACTTCACAGTCTTAGAGAACTTATGGTAAGTTAGACAACTTTTTTTGCATATGTTTTGCATATTTTGTCAATGCTTATACCAAAGGGGTTTTTTTGAAAGTCTAGAGGGTAACTTTGACTTGGAGCAACTTTTATGCTTTTATCTCAACTGAAACACCTATTAGAGCACTTTTAGCCACTTGCAGGGATTTTGGGTAATATGATTTAGAAGAGAGTGCTTAACAAGATTTCTACAATATATCAGTCAATACAAGATGTGCCTGACATGGGAAATTCTTGTGTCGGGGATGCAGAAGAATTGCAAATAAGTTATTTCCACAGAAATTATTCATGCATAGATAAAAATTCCTATCACATATATCCATTATTCCAAGTGGAAAGAAGATAACATAAGATAATATAAATTTATTAATGTCGGACTAATGACCACAAATGCAGGTCAAAGGGAGTGCTAAATACAATGATGTCATTACAAAGCGGGAGTACCAAAGGTCTCCTATAAAAAGGCATGTGCAGAAAGGAAAGTAATGTAAGATAAAATTGAGTGAGAGCAGGGCTGAGATATGGAGAACTCTCGGCTCCAAGTCCAGAAACTCACACTAGGACAGATCCAAGACCAAGATCAACCAAAACTTAAAGTAATGAGACAGGGTTGTCATGGAACAGACCCATCTCTCTTAACATCTGAGCCTGAATGCGGGAAACTCAGTAAAGTAAGATGCCTATAAGAAGAGTTGGTGGGTCTGGACAGTTCACTGCTCTGTTGTCTAGACGAGCTGGTGCGCCACTGAGGTTTGGGGGATCTCGTCTGCCTCTTGGGGAAGGATCTGATCTAGTCATGCTGCCGAAACCTCATGGGACGGGAAAAGGACCTACAAGTATGCACTGATCTGGAGTCCGGACCTGTACTAATAACAGTTTGTCGCTTGGCGCCCCCTCATGAAGGTAACACCGTAAAGAAAAAAGTGATCCATTGTGTAGTATATGGCCTAGAAAGAGGCTGAAGAATATGAGCTCGGAGCTTAGGGCCTCCTGCATATATAAGGCCAACCATCTCTAGTTGGAGTATCTAAAGAAACCAGCGAGGGTCTGGGGCCCCCTAAATAAGTAATGGAACCTCCCCTTGATCTCATAGTAAATGGAGCAGTGAAAGATGAAGCACTCCTTAGTCTCTATCTCATGTAGATTGCATAGCTGGCAGATCCTGTCTAATCGATCGATCTAGTGGTCTATCTCGACTTGAAGTCTCTGAGAACCCACTCTGAACTAGCCTAGGAGAATGCAAAGGGCATGCATCCAATGACGGAGTGTATAGTGGGGTCACACAATAAGCCTATCCCTCGGCTCCAAGAAGCTCAACATAGAAGGCCATCATTGGGCACATCCCACCCTACGGGATGGCCCAAGTGATCTAGATGAACTGCCTATAAATGCCATCCCCGATGATTATGTTCAACTCTTGTCTGGTAGGTAGAAAGTGACAAGGTGCATCCAAGGAATATCTTAACGAAGGGAGATGGTCCAACTAAATGCCACGAACCCCAAAAGATTTGAAACCCCTGCAAACCAACCGCTAATCCGCCCTGGAAGCCTAGAAAGGGCAATAGTCTCTGAAGAACAATTGGCCAAGTATGGGTATCGGTCCCACCCCTTCACCGAGTCAGCAAAGCTTCGGATGCGATGTAGAAAAGAGACCAATCTAAACATTGTCTCAAGTCGGAAGGGACGTGCCCCAAATTCTGCTAGGATGATGTGATGAGGGACAGACTTCTTGCATCTAATGATGTGTCGGAGGAGAAGAATATGGACACCCTCAACTAAACAACATATGCTACTCCCTAGATGGGGTGGCAAGTATGCAATGTGAAGTCATGGTATCATGTCAACAAATCATGGGTTGGGAGATGTACATCCAACACGTGGCTCTGCATGAAATTGATTTGAGAGATCACTTCAATAGGTAGACCTCACCCCTCGATAAATTCATACATGTGCAAAGAGAGCCTAAGGTATAGGCCACCCCTTGCTACCATATATGTTCAGACAGAACAAAGGACAAGAGGAGAACCAGGATGCGTTTAATGGCAATCATTTGTAGTTTGAGTATTCATCTTAAAAATTTGAGTGATAATTGTTATAAGTGTTGCCCACCTATTTCAACTAGGTGGCAACCTCATGTACATTGAAGATGTACATTCTGTGCAGTTTGTACCATGGAAAAATCCTAGGGATTTTTCACTCAGCAAGGCAATTCTGCCTCTTTTGTACACGGAATGTCCGCTCCCCTGCGTGGGATAATTAATGTAACTTTATATGTTATCATGGGTCATTCCTCTAAGGATGTCACCATGGACTTTATTATCAGGGAAGTCCTCTTCACCGAGTGTTTTTTTTCCCTTCCAGTTAATTTTGTTAATTAACAATTTTAATTGGTTGGGTTTTTCACTCACAAATCCTCCAAAGTGGTGAATTGGCGTTCTGATAATCAAGCTCATGAGGTGGCTAAGGTTTCAAGTTGTTGTCTATGACCATGCTAGCCATATCTTGTAGTCTTACGGAATTTCGTTAGGATTTTAATTTTTATTTTGATTTTTTCTTAATTAATCAACTTTACCATTTGGTGATTAATTAATTAAGTTTCGATGTAATAATATAATTTCTTGAACCTTGGCATTTTGTAATAGGGGCTATGAATGCAAATGAAAAAGCTATGACACCCCCTAAGCCATTGGTTCAAGTCTCATGTCATTCTGACAAGGAGATGGGAAGTTAGCCAATTTTGGTTAAGACAAGGTATTTTTTCCTAGGAAATTAATTTAATTTCCAAGGGTGAAAAATTAAACTATTTGATTTTGAAGGAAAAAATCAAATAAGGCCATGGTAATTAAGTTTGGGAGGTGGCTAATCATAGTTAATTTTTATTTAAATAAACTTCTCCATGGTCAAAATAAATTTTTGAAGATTTCCCAAGTGGGGTGCCCCTCTTGTCTTAATAAAAGATAAAAAATAAAAAATAAAAATAAATAAATAAATAAAGAATAAAAAGATAAAAATAAAAAATAAAAGATTAAAAATAAAAATAAATAAAGAATAAAAAGATAAAAATTAAAAATAAAAGATTAATAAATCAAAATAATAAAAAATCCAAATTTGAGTGAAAGGAAGCCCCAGATAAAAAATAAAATAAAATAAGATTTAAAATAAAAGATAAAAACAATAAAAACAATAAAAAATTAAAATTTGAGTCAAAAGGGGGCCCCACTTGAGTCATGGAAACCCTAGCTCTAAGGGTTAAGCTTCATTATTACATGGATCTATCTTTTTTACCATTGATTTGAAAAGACACCCTTGCTTATGATTGGTGGATGGCTTGCAAAGTCAACAAACCTAGATCTAAGGGTGGAGGAGAGCTAAAGTTTAGATCTATGTTTTGAACCCTTGATTTGGGAGTGGGTTTGAGATCTTTTCAACTATAAAAGAGAGGTCCCTCCTCTCATTTTATCATCATTTCTTTGGAGCATGGTTATGCTGCCAAAAATACTCTCTTCTCCCTCTCTTCTCTATTCTTCTCTGTCAAGTTTTCTTTGGCTACTGTAATGTTGTTGCCCTATTGGGGTTTATAATACATCAATCTTTGGAGGATACATTTGTTGGTGCACCCATTTTGTGGCTTGAAGAGTGAGGTAACTGTTTATGGTTGGTTATTGTTACATTATTTATCATAGAAGCTCTCCACAAATGTTTTTGTGGAGAGACTTGTAAATAGAAGTTTTTCTATTTGCACTTGTGATTAACATTGTAAGATTTTGCAAAAGTTTTTGCATGATTTATGGTGTTCTCATCTCTATGTGTGAGTTTTGCAGCTTTAGCTAAACTTTTTGCAGGGATCCAAGCTTGGAAAAGTTCTCCCTCCAAGGCCCTAATCTCTAATCTTGTTTTCTGTTTTAGGAACTAGTATTTTTGTTATTGTTTAGTAGCAAAATCTAGTTTCCTTTAATAGATCCATGTTATATTTTTATGATATATTTCAGATCTGATTTCTTACTGTGTTTTAGGTGGCTGGAAATGCAATTTTCAGCCCTCTAATATTCAATTTTCTGATATTTTAAAACCCAGATTTTTACTGTAAAATTTCTGTATTTTTATACTAACATTTTCTAACTTCCTTTTGAGTTTCTTGTCATTTTTCAGCTGGTTTTTAGCAGGTTTTACAGTTTACAAGGGGAGGTTATGCCCAAATCACATCTAAAACACCTCAACTTGCAACCGGTTTCAAAAGGGTTCAACCTCTTATCTTCTTACTCTATTTTCTAGCTATTTGTAAGCCTCGAGAGAGTCTCCTCGTGGGTATTCTCTAAAGACTTTCAAAGTAATTTGTAATCATATTGTAATTAGGTAGGAAGTAGATAAGTAGTTGTGGTTTCATTTTCAAGAAGATCTAATATTTTTTTAGCCTTTTTTTTTTACCCACCTTCTATTTTAGGGAGATTGATGTGTAGTTAGTATATTTTGTTTAGATTAGTTTCCTTTCAAGCATTTCTTTTTCAAACAAAGCATTTAGTTAGATCTTTAATTTCTGTCACCTAGTTTACTGTTTTGAAGGAATATACAACCTAACATCCGTCCGTGTATCCTCTGCCCTCCGTTATCTCCCTTTAGGGAACTCGGATCAAGGGTATGAAAAACGGAGGGGTTTGGGGGCTTTAGTTTAATAGGCATCCATCTTCCTTTTTTTCCGGTTGATTAAAAAGGCGTTCTACGTCCTCCTTGTTGAGCACCGGGGCATTGGGGTTTGACCTGGGAGCTACAGGTGGACTTGTTTCCACTGTTTTGAGCGCACCAGCATTCCCTCTTTGACTTGAGAAATACTAGATTGGGGTAGTCACACCACCGGATCTAAAACTTAATCAATGACTTCGACTTTAATAAAATTTATTAAAACGAACCAAGAGACATTGCAAAACATCTTACCCACATTTCAGTTTCTGTATTTGCTTCAAAGTCCTTGCTTTTCAAGGCTTTCATTTTACAAGTACATCTTGCAAGCATCTCAATTTCATTTCAGTACCTTGCACTTTCAAGTATAATATCTTTAAAGTACTGTGGCATGCTTGAGTAAAACATTGTTTAATCTTGTAACTTGAAAGCAATCTGTTGTTTGATCTTTAACATAATAACTTGTTCATTCGGTGTATATCTTGTTTCTTTTCAGGTATCATTGTATATTTGTTTAAACCATTCTTTAGCATTTGTTCATATTGTTAATATTGTAGATCTTGCTTATAGCTTAGACAACTGTGGATAATCATTCTCAATTCTTTTGTAAGTTTGTAACTTGTAATCTTTTGACTCCATTTAATCTAGGCACTGATCTTGTAATTTTGTAACCTTAATAAAATAAAATCCCTTTAACTAAATTGTTAATAAACCTTCCTGTAGGGACTACCCCCCTTGGCTCTGTTGAGATTTGGCCTAAACGGAGGAGTTGGTAGACTGTGGTGACAGTGGTCCCCAGCTCTAACTTGCCCCCAAGGACACACAAAGCGGGTTGGAGATTTCCCCATGTCATAAAGTGTGTATTAGGCGGCAACATCTTTGGTGCCGTTGCCGGGGACAAGTCTTTTGTCCTTGGTCTTGACATTAGTTAAATAATTTTAGATTTAATTCTTTAATTCTTCAATTTAATTCGTTTTTAAAGTGTTAATAAAAAATTTGAAATAACCTTAATTTTTTTTTTCTTTCTTTTACCCATATTGGAAGTTTACTTGTTCTCCAAGTGGCGACTCCACTTCAAAATATATAGTAAGGTATTCTACCTGAAGCCCTTTGGTTTGCTTAGCTCCCTCTTAGATCCTAAAAAGGCTTTTAGAGGAAGTTAAACAAACTTGCTCCCTGTAGAATTTCTACAAGTCTTGGAGAAGAAGCCAATTTCTAATATGCCTTTGTTGTTTATCTAAGTAAACCAACCTGAACAATGAATAATTGTTATAGACCATGTGATTTCTCTAAAATTGTTGGATACCCTCATGAAGTTCCAGAGAAAGCTATAGATAAGTTGCCTTCTTTTCAAGGAGACAATGTTACAAGTGTTAAAGCTCACATCAGAAATTTCAATTTATGTATTGCAAGATGGTGTATGGCACACAACCATGAGGATGTGAAGATGAAACTCTTTGTTTTGTCCTTAGAGGAAGAGGCCATTGATTGGTTTATGGAACATGACGATAACAAGTTTAAAGACCTTAAGGGAATCATTGAAGCTTTTAATGATAAATGGGGAGATAAGAGGGATCATCATTCCTTGTTAACTGCCTTGCACTCTAGCCATAAGGAAGATAATGAAACAGTGGAAGGATTTAACAGAAGATTTAATGAATTGGTTAAGAGTCTCCCTCAAGATATTAAGCCACCTGAAAAGGCCACCTTAATTTTCTACGTTCAAGCTTTTGAAGGGGAAATGAGATACCAACTAAGGGATAAAGAGCCTACAAATGTTAGGGAGGCACAAGACAAAGCTATTAAAATAGATAAGAATATGCAAGATTCGGGGAAATCAAATGTTCTTGGGTTTCAAAGGAAGTTAAGAAAGTTGAAAACTAGGAACCCCAAGGTGACTCTATCAAAGAGCTCGCCCGATTGATTAAGCAAATGGAAGAAGTCCATATTAATCAATTATCAGCTATGCATAATAAGATAGTTTCCATGGAAAAAGATAAAGGTAATAATCATAAGCCAAATGATAGATAGCAAAAGGGTCTCCCTAAAGGACCCCCTTATCAAGAACAAGAAAGACCTCTAGAGCCTATGGAAGCAAACAATTGGTTTGATAATCCAGTAATCCCTTACTGTAGGGCTTGTGATGATTCACATGAGGAAGGGACTTGTCCCATTTTCTTTCAGATTATAAAGAAAAAGTTAGCAGCTAAAGAAAGAATGGAACAGGTTAATATGGTTGGTCATGAATGTGTGTTTGACAATAATGAGGATTTGTTGGAATCAGTAGAAAATAGAAAAGACATGGTTTGCATGACTAGAAATATGGACAAAGTAGAAGAAACATGTGACCATGAACTTACCCCTAAACAAAATGTATTTTCAAGTAATAATTTGAGTATAGATTTAGAGGGTTGGATCAATAATGTAAAGGTATCAGTTCTTGTAGCAGAGAATGTAAAGGTTCCAGCCCAAAAGGATAAGCCACCCAAGGCTTTAGTAAGTTCTCCTCAAGTCAGTAAAGTGTCAAACCATTTTTAGAATGTTTTAGAAGAAAAGACAGTCGAGGCATGCCAGAATGAATTAGTGTTTTTTCAGAATGTGGACAGTGTATATAGTGGAAAGGATCATATTATTTTTGTTAACTTCCGGGAAAATATAAAGGATGGAATCAAAATAAAGGAAGTTAACAAAATATGGCATGAGCAGTTTTTTGATAGTGTGGACTTTTGGAAAATTTTCAAAGATGTTATCAAAGTCACAAGAAACAGGAAAAGGTCAAACGAGCCAAAAATCAAGTTTTCTTCAAAAAGATAAATACTTGGTGTCCTAAGAGACACTCTCTGTAATGTATCTCTAACCATTTTCCTTGAATTCTTTTAACAACTTTGTATTATTTCATTCTTTGAAATTATTTATGCATATATGTATGATCATTGTGTTGTCATTTCATTTATTCATTATTGATTATTTATTGGTTTCTACATGAGGACTTATGTTGGTTATTGGTGAGAATTTGTGGTTGCAGAGTCTGGAGTTCTCGTATGCTCTCCGATGATCGAACACACGTCCCCAAGTTGGAGTCAGATGTTGCCCACCTATTTCAACTAGGTGGCAACCTCATGTACATTGAAGATGTACATTCTGTGCAGTTTGTACCATAGAAAAATCCTAGGGATTTTTCACTCAGCAGGGCAATTCTGCCTCTTTTGTACACGAAATGTCCGCTCCCCTGCGTGGGATAATTAATGTAACTTTATATGTCATCATGGGTCATTCCTCTAAGGATGTCACCATGGACTTTATTATCAGGGAAGTCCTCTTCACCGAGTGTTTTTTTCCCTTCCAGTTAATTTTGTTAATTAACAATTTTAATTGGTTGGGTTTTTCACTCTCAAATCCTCCAAAGTGGTGAATTGGCGTTCTGATAATCAAGCTCATGAGGTGGCTAAGGTTTCAAGTTGTTGTCCATGACCATGCTAGCCATATCTTGTAGTCTTGCGGAATTTCGTTAGGATTTTAATTTTTATTTTGATTTTTTCTTAATTAATTAACTTTACCATTTGGTGGTTAATTAATTAAGTTTCGATGTAATAATGTAATTTCTTGAACCTTGGCATTTTGTAATAGGGGCTATGAATGCAAATGAAAAAGCTATGACACCCCCTAAGCCATTGGTTCAAGTCTCATGTCATTCTGACAAGGAGTTGGGAAGTTAGCCAATTTTGGTTAAGACAAGGAATTTTTTCCTAGGAAATTAATTTAATTTCCAAGGGTGAAAAATTAAATTATTTGATTTTGAAGGGAAAAATCAAATAAGGCCATGGTAATTAAGTTTGGGAGGTGGCTAATCACAGTTAATTTTTATTTAAATAAACCCCCCCATGGTCAAAATAGATTTTTGAAGATTTCTCAAGTGGGGTGCCCCTCTTGTCTTAATAAAAGATAAAAATAAATAAATAAATAAAGAATAAAAAGATAAAAATAAAAAATAAAAGATTAAAAATAAAAATAAATAAAGAATAAAAAGATAAAAATTAAAAATAAAAGATTAATAAATCAAAATAATAAAAAATCAAAATTTGAGTTAAAGGAAACCCCAAATAAAAAATAAAATAAAATAAGATTTAAAATAAAACATAAAAAATTAAAACAATAAAAAATTAAAATTTGAGTCAAAAGGGGGCCCCACTTGAGTCATGGAAACCCTAGATCTAAGGGTTAAGCTTCATTGTTACATGGATCTATCTTTTTTACCATTGATTTGAAAAGACACCCTTGCTTATGATTGGTGGATGGCTTGCAAAGTCAACAAACCTAGATCTAAGGGTGGAGGAGAGCTAAAGTTTAGATCTATGTTTTGGACCCTTGATTTGGGAGTGGGTTTGAGATCTTTTCAACTATAAAAGAAAGGCCCCTCCTCTCATTTTATCATCATTTCTTTGGAGCATGGTTATACTACCAAAAATACTCTCTTCTCCCTCTCTTCTCTATTCTTCTCTCTCAAGTTTTCTTTGGCTATTGTAATGTTGTTGCCCTATTGGGGTTTATAATACATCAATCTTTGGAGGATACATTTGTTGGTGCACCCATTTTGTGGCTTGAAGAGGGAGGGAACTATTTATGGTTGGTTATTGTTGCATTATTTATCATAGAAGCTCTCCACAAAGGTTTTTGTGGAGAGACTTGTAGGTAGAAGTTTTTCTATTTGCACTTGTGATTAACATTGTAAGATTTTGCAAAGGTTTTTGCATGATTTATGGTGTTCTCATCTCTATGTGTGAGTTTTGCAGCTTTAGCTAAACTATTTGCAGGGATCCAAGCTTGGAAAAGTTCTCTCTCCAAGGCCCTAATCTCTAATCTTGTTTTATGTTTTAGGAACTAGTATTTTTGTTATTGTTTAGTAGCAAAATCTAGTTTCCTTTAATAGATTCATGTTATATTTTTATGATATATTTCAGATCTGATTTCTTACTGTGTTTTAGGTGGCTGGAAATGCAATTTTCAGCCCTCTAATATTCAATTTTCTGATATTTTAAAACCCAGATTTTTACTGTAAAATTTCTGTATTTTTATACTAACATTTTCTAACTTCCTTTTGAGTTTCCTGTCATTTTCCAGCAAGCTTTGCTTACTGGTTTTTAGCAGGTTTTACAGTTTACAAGGGGAGGTTATGCCCAAATCACATCTAAAACACCTCAACTTGCAACCGGTTTCAAAAGGGTTCAACCTCTTATCTTCTTACTCTATTTTCTAGCTATTTGTAAGCCTCGGGAGAGTCTCCTCGTGGGTATTCTCTAAAGGCTTTCAAAGTAATCTGTAATCATAATGTAATTAGGTAGGAAGTAGATCTAGGAAATAGATAAGTAGTTGTGCTTTCATTTTCAAGTAGATCTAATATTTTTTCAGTCTTTTTTTACCCACCTTCTCTTTTAGGGAGATTGATGTGTGGTTAGTATATTTTGTTTAGATTAGTTTACTTTCAAGCATTTCTTTTTCAAACAAAGCATTTAGTTAGATCTTTACTTTCTGTCACCTAGTTTACTGTTTTGAAGGAATATACAACCTAACATCCGTCCGTGTATCCTCTGCCCTCCGTTATCTCCCTTTAGGGAACTCGGATCAAGGGTATGAAAAACGGAGAGGTTTGGGGGCTTTAGTTTAATAGGCATCCATCTTGCTTTTTTTTCGGTTGATTAAAAACAGTGACCTCGGAAGCTAGTTGGAGTAGAAGACCGTGGGGGGTCTCTAGGCGTTCTACGTCCTCCTTGTTGAGCACCGAGGCATTGGGGTTTGACCTGGGAGCTACAGGTGGACTTGTTTCCACTGTTTTGAGCGCACCAGCATTCCCTCTTTGACTTGAGAAATACTAGATTGGGGTAGTCACACCACTGGATCTAAAACTTAATCAAAGACTTCGACTTTAATAAAATTTATTAAAACGAACCAAGAGACATTGCAAAACATCTTACCCACATTTCAGTTTCTGTATTTGCTTCAAAGTCCTTACTTTTCAAGGCTTTCATTTCACAAGTACATCTTGCAAGCATCTCAATTTCATTTCAGTACCTTGCACTTTCAAGTATAATATCTTTAAAGTATTGTGGCACGCTTGAGTAAAACATTGTTTAATCTTGTAACTTGAAAGCAATCTGTTGTTTGATCTTTGACATAATAACTCGTTCATCCGGTGTATATCTTGCTTCTTTTCAGATATCATTGTATATTTGTTTAAACCATTCTTTAGCATTTTTCATATTGTTAATATTGTAGATCTTGCTTAGCTTAGACAACTATGGATAATCATTCTTAATTCTTTTGTAAGTTTGTAACTTGTAATATTTTGACTCCATTTAATCTAGGCACTGATCTTGTAATTTTGTAACCTTAATAAAATAAAATCCCTTTAACTAAATTGTTAATAAACCTTCCTGTAGGGACTACCCCCCTTGGCTCTGTTGGGATTTGGCCTAAACAGAGGAGTTGGTAGACTGTGGTGACAGTGGTCCCCAGCTCTAACTTGCCCCCAAGGACACACAAAGCGGGTTGGAGACTTCCCCGTGTCATAAAGTGTGTATTAGGCGACAACAATAAGAAGAATTCCAAACTTGTAAGCGATACCCTTTTGCTATTGTCGAAACCTATGTTCGTTGAGATTGCTTGTATCTGAATGGAGAGACCAAAGTCACCATTGAAGCAATGGAAGGATCAATGAGACGGGGAGCAACAAAACGAGGAGTGCAAGCTTGAGGAAGTCAATTCGAAGGATAGCCTTGCCAAAGAGAAAGGAAGAAGACCTAGATGACCTCATAAGAGAGATAGCAAAATAGTACGATGTAGAAAGGAAAATCTTGAGAACACCAACAAGGAAGGAGAAAAAGGTAAAATCTAACTTCGGGTAGCCCTTATGATGCAAAATTCCATACAAAGCTCTTTGGTGTTGTTTCTCGACATAGAGAAAGGCATTTTGAGAAAACTCAGATGGAACTAGAGGACCTAGAGAATATTGTAAATGCAAAGAGGAAGTCAATGATAGATGGAGTTTCTAAGATTATGTAGACGCCTTTGTGAAGGACACTAGTAAAAATCAGGGTAGGGACACGAAGGCCCTAGCATTTATTTGAATTGTTCTAGTATAATTAGAGTATATTGTTGCTAGAGTCTAAAGGAAAACCCTCAACTCAAATAATTTTGGGTAATATCACCAGAGCCTAGAAAACAAGATGAATTACATTATCAAAAAGCTCAACAACCTCAGACAAACTTCTTCTTCGCTTTGGTTCAATGAGCATGTTTCATTGATGTTCACGAAGGTGGAGGGAAGAAGAACCTAATCGAGCTTGAGGAGACCCCCCTGAGGGGAAAATTTGATGATTATGTCAACCATGTTCATATTGTTGGACATTATAGTTATGCAATGTCTTTTTGTTTCTTCTCAACATTTAGAACTCACATTGTTATCAGCTTAGCTTAACGACTCCACATCATTGGTATAAGGTATAATCATTATGTAGTTTTAGATTTCATATCAATTTATTTGAGAAGAAATAACGGTGCCATGGGACTTTTGTGTAGTGTATGCCCCTTTAGAATTTGCAGGCATTTCTAGGTATCCGAATCAATCTCCTCTAGCTAAAACCAGGCCTATTCCACAATTTGATGGAGATCCTACTTATGACACTCATCTAGCAACACATGTTTCAATGATTGTAGATCATACATCAAATTTGAATGTTATGCATAAGATGTTTACAATATCTTTAGTGGGAGATGCGAAGGATTGGTTCAAATATTTTGGCAAAGGAGAGATATCATCTTTCGTAGGTTTTACTCAAGAATTCCTCAAGTATTGGGACCCTAACTACAAACATAAATTCATCTTAACTCCAGATTTATCAAGTGTCGAATAAGATCAAATATCTTGAGATAAAAATATTTAGAGTGGAAAATTTGAAAATAGATTTGCACCTCAAGAGATTTGATCCCACTCAACTCTTGATAGATCCAAAGTCAAGATGGATCTATGCTAATTTATTTTATTATAATGATTCCTTTTTTTAGTTTTTTTTGTTTTTCGTTTATGCTAAGGTCACTTTTTTCTCAATTTAATTTATTAGCATCATCTGACACATGGCTATAGATGCAACTAATTAGTCTCTATTCAATGCCTACACCTAACTACTCTATGTGTAATGCCTCGGATGCACAAATTAATTGACAACAAACAACATAGAGAAACAACAAAAAAAGTATCAATGAGATTCCAATGTTATTATTATTACGAAGCACCTCTCGACGCAAGGGTGAGATGAGACTAATGAAATTGTTGAAGACCTTGGTGAAGCATCTTATGACTCCATTCAAGACCATGCACATAAAGAACATATTGATGAAGAAGGCACTCAGACTCTGTGCCATCATCTCATGAAGAAAAGGGTTTGGTCAGCCATGATTCTCTTCAAATTTCTAAATTTAATGATGCATTTGTTGAAACTTTGGAGTCTAATTTTGTAGAAAAGCCCTTATAGGTTGAAGAAATATTGGACGTGGTCCTTATCCTATGTGATCATGAAGAAGGCAGCCACGAGAGGGAGGATATTGCATATTTTTTGCCTCTTGAGCAGCCACATATGCTGGAAACTTTTGCAGAAAAGTTTAAGGGTATTTTCCCACCATGTATGATGACCAATAGTGCAGATTTTGAGCAGCACGTGGAGCATATTTTTTCTAGCCAGATGTGTCTTTGTATCATATTCATTTGATTCATAAAAATTCAGTTGAAGTGAACCATTTTATGGTTGTTAATTGCATGTGGCAGGAAGGCAATTTATGATATCTTGCAGAAATTTCCAGCCGAGTATAATGGGCTTATATTGAGAAAATTCTCAGCTTTCTTTTAGGTTAGAAAATGCAGAAATATTTCAAATTATAGGTCTTGTTTTTGGGTGTTAAAAGTACAAAAAAAAATCATCCTAGTGGGATGTTGTTATTCAGAAATTCTCAAGCCCTGTTATATTGGGTATAAAGCAGAAATTTTCAAAATATGAGAACCACATCTCGTAAATCCGGACCAAATCCACGTACTTTCGAGTATATCGGAATCCTCCTTCCCGATAATCAAGATCATCTTCTGGATTAATAAAATTTACCAGCAATAAATACACTTAACCCATTATGATTATAATGTTTAGCGTAGGTAGGTTTAGTTTCATTTGGGTTAGGCATATACTATTACCCATGCATTGCATTTGTTGTTCTTCATGTTCAGTTATTTGCATTTCGTTTCATTATACTGAGCAAGGCAGGACGAAAGTGTTTGCCTCATGATGTGGTCGATGCCCTTGGATATTTGACGTGTGTGTAGGTCTACAGGTGCCCAAAAGATTCACAGGTTTCAAGCGCTCCCAAGAAGAGTACTCATCCCGCAGTTGGAGCTAGTGTTACGTGGTACCAGTACCAGAGCACCTTCAAATGCTTGCCCAAGGAGAGGGGTCGCATTTTGATGAAGTTTTACATGCCTATATTCTCCCATCCATCCCACCCATCCTAAATATCCACGCGGGTTTGCACTTTCTAATTATGTCCTTGCTTTGGCTAGTAACCAAAGACAAAAGAAAAAATTAAATTTTGATAAAATGTTTAGGTGGTCGAAATGGATTTATCATTTCATTTAACGATTTGATTATGTTAGCTTAGAGTAGGAAAATAAGCTCCTTAAAGTGAGAATTTACTATCTGCATTTATTTTTTGTACTTAAGAATAATAATTTGTTTTCTTTAGTTAAAGTTTTGTTTTTCTTTTATTTACATTCTAATAAAGCAACTTAATGGTTCGTTAGTTTTTTTATAAGATTTTGTGCTACTAAGGTTGGCTTGTCAAGTTGAGATGTTTTTACAGATTATTGAAACTAAAGATTCTATGGTTCTTGCATGCTCTCCTTGCCTAAAGACCAGAAGAAGCACGCATCCCACAGTTAGAGTCAGATGCTACCAACTAAGTTGCACTAAGTTGGACTTTTAAGTGAGCCGCCAAAGATGAACGATTACTTGTTCAAATTCTGAGTTCAGAAGTCCATGCAGGCCTTCCTATGCCCTTTTTATTATTTTTTTAATATGTTCATACCCTATGACGAATTGTAATGAAATGACTTAGCATGGTGACTTAATTTAAAAGGTTTGGTTTCCTAAGACTTAGTCATCAATACATTATTCCAGGGTGTTTCTAACTTTTTACTTGTTAATTATCTATCGTTTTTAAGCGATAAATAATTTTCAAGTTTTTCACTCAAGCCTCCAAAGCTGGAATAATTGTCTTGGTGGTTAGACCTTGAGAGGTTATTAAAACCCAAGTGCCAATGTATATTACCATGCTAATCATTATTTTGAGTCATTATGAACATGTATTAAGCCCCCATAGGTTTTTTTAAATTTTCGGAAGATCAAAAAAATCAGTTTTACAGGCTTATTTTTATAAGTTAAATGTAAAAGTTCTCAAAGTCACAAAAGTGGGGCTAGGAGGTTGTTTTTGCTTGTTTTTGCAATGGGGGTACTCATTTCCTAACCCAGAGCACCCACTTAACCCCTCAACCCACTTTCATAAGTTTTCAAGTAAATATTTATCTCCAAAATTAATTATTACTCGAAAAAACCAAAAAATTGGATAAAATGAAAAATTCGCTAACTCAAAAAATAAAAGAAACTTGCCGAAATCATTTTCTATGAGTTGGCAAAGTAAACCGGCGAGTATCCGAATGATTTTGGAATGTCAAAACTTGCTATTTCTGAGCTAATCAAGCTTTGGAAGTTTCCTCAAGCAAGAGGGGTGCATCTCTCCAAGTGGGGGTGCAACCTTGATGGAAAAGCTCACCAATTTGGAAAAGGTATTGGGTTTGGGCAATTACCACTTCAATCAAATGATGTTGCCATTACTTAGCTCATGTTCCAACCTTGTGCCAACTCACAGACACCTCATCCATGGTTGATGCCTGCAAGTGCGTCCCCTCTGGGTGTTGGGTTTTCTATTTAAGAAAGCAAGTTCTCTTATTAAAGGATGAGAAGTGTGGAACCTCTTCTCTTATTGATATGTAATTGCGAATTGTTTCATGAATGAATAAAGCCTTTGGAAGCAAGAATCATGTGACTCTTTTCATGTGTGTGGATACTTACTATTAGTTTTGAAAGGTAATCTGTGTCTTTCATTACTTGTTTTGTGATTAACTATTGGCCTTCGAAGGAGAGATATCTCTCAGTAGGGTAAGAGAAGTAGATTTGTTTATCTATCATCTTATTGTTTAGTTGCATAAGATACCTTAGAGATACATGTTATTTTCGTTTAAATTCATGTTTTCTGAGATTTTTGTGTGATTAACACCGATGTGATTATTTTTTCTTGTACAAGTGCGT
This sequence comes from Pseudotsuga menziesii, assembly GCA_001517045.1. Taxonomy (NCBI): domain Eukaryota; kingdom Viridiplantae; phylum Streptophyta; class Pinopsida; order Pinales; family Pinaceae; genus Pseudotsuga; species Pseudotsuga menziesii. The sequence goes on from LPNX010632434.1 coordinate 47,993, forward strand.
TAAAAGGATTGCAGGTTGCTTATAGCTTGAAGAAGAAGGCGTTCTAGTTTGACTCTCTTTGCTTTTCAAGCATACCAAGAAGAACATAAACCCTATGAGTTCCACTTGGAAGACTCCATCACCCAAGTTCAAAGGGCTTGTTATTCCTTTCTTTCTCTCATCTAAAAATATATTTTTTTCTGGTTACTGGTTACATTGACAAGTGTTAATTAAATTAGTGAAATACGATTGATCATAAGCTAATCTGATTTCCATTTACCTTTAACTTAGATCTGATTCTAAGGTTAAATTTCATAAATCTAGCTTCTAACAAGTACTTTTTCAAGCTTCAAATTTTTTTATCTTTTAAAAGTACTTGAATAATATGTTAAATTTTTATTGTTTCAACTTTCAGATTATTTAGCATATTTGATTGATCTTTGCTTATTGTTTTGCAGCAATTCATGAACAATTAGAGAGGCACTCTGGTGAAAATTTGAAGATTTAAGCCATCTAGGAGCCCTTTCTTCTTACTACTTGTTCTGTGGGCAATTTTCAAGCCTCAAGTTTGTAATTTTTGTGTTTCCTATTCTACAAAGGAACACAAATCTTCATTGTAATCATTAACATTAAAAGAGAAGCAAGCAGGCAGCCAAGTGCCCGCACCCCGGATCCACGTCTTTTTTCCTTTTTTTAGATTAGTTAATTTCCTTCAAGCATTACTTTGTTACCTTTAAAATTAACAAATCCGGCCGTGTTCTCGAAAACGAGAGTATCGGTACTGAGATTTTAAACAATTCACATTTAGTTTAAAATTCTTAAAATCAACAAGAATTCGGTCCCCGTATGCTCTTGTGAACACTGCAGGCCTTTGGCTAGAACGGTGGGGCAACCAAAAAGGGATTGAAAGAACTAGTTTAATTAGACAATCCACCTAAAACTAATCTCTAAGAACTCGAAAGGTCACGAAGAACGAATACCATAGAGTCAAGGGGCTACTCCAAGCAGGTTTTACCTTGCCCCGTTGTACACTTGGAAAAGTTGCTTTGATACTCAGTTCAAGGAGTTGAATCTTGGTGGGCCAAACCAAAAATTAAACCACTCCTTAATTCACCCATTTAATAATCTTAAAATTTACCAACCGAGACAACTGCAATACTTCTCGAGACCATAGCAACAACCCTTACACACAAGAACTTTTTTGTCGACACTGGTCTTTATCCTTTTTATGTTTAAAATTTAAATCAATTAGTACAAATGTCATAAATGGTGTTTTTATGTTGAAGCTGTGTATTTTAACTTCATATTGCAATAATCTGTTGCTTTAATTTAAGTTATCTCACCTTAACTCCTGGAATAGTTGTTTTCTTTTATTGATTAACTACCTTAGATTATTTTAATAGGCACCATCCAGTTTGGCTTCGCTAGGAGTAAGCCTAGACAGAGGAGTCAAGATCAAGTGACAACACTTGACTCTTGCCTACCCCCAAGGTCGCACCCAGTGGCATGAAGATTTTTGCCATGTGACCCGTGGTGCGAATTAGGCAACAACAAGAAGCAATTAAAAGATCTACATGAGACTTCGAACAAGGGACAACCTTTCTTCCTAAAAAACAAGTTGTTCTCAATTACCATGCATGAGTGCCTTGTTATAGGAGCACATACTCAAGATCAAGGATATCCAAGAACAAGGGGTTTCCATTGAGCACAAGATGGATGAGGAAGACATGGTAGTATTCACGCTAAAAACATTACCACATGCTTATGAAAACTTTATTGAAATTTGAGACCTTGATCATCACCTTTACACGTGTTGAATGTTAGAGATTTAGCTCTGTAGGCACTCCGCATGTTTTTGTCTTGTATGCGGAAGTGTCCATGCACTAGCTAGGCTACTTTACTTTGTAACGTTGTTTTATAAAGTATAAAGTGACTCTTATGTAAATGGGACTTTTTATAAAGTATTCCTTTATTTTAATTTTATAAAGTGACTTTATGATAAAGTGCACTTAGTTCATAAAGTAAATGTGACTTTATTAAAATTAAATGTAACCACTTTTGGGGGGAAAGTTTNAAGGCAGGATTTAATCTTGGCCTTTGGATTTAGGGATTGGGAAGGTGAAAAGTCACTCTCAAGTTATAAGAGAGAGCCTAGGATAGTGTGCAAGACAAGTTGAAGGAAAGCGTTTCCAAGAGTGAGCATTTGGCTGAGTTATTTGCAGAGAGAAAGGGAGCTGCAATTTTTCTCAAGTGGGCACGAATCCCAAGGAGAATTTTTTTTCTCAAGAGGGCAAAAATCCCAAGGAGCTGGGCAGTTTTCAAGGCATTTAGTTTCTGCTGAGTTGTACTGTTCTGTACAGTCCATACGGTACAGCAGAGACACATTTTTCTAAGGAAAAAAATTTGGGCACAATTTTCGAGAAGTGGAAAAAAATTCAAGCACAGAAATCCGTACAATCCATACTATTCCGTGCAGTCTGTACATTCTGCTGGTGGCATGGAAATCGAGGTGGGCACGAAAATCGAGAAATCTGGTACAGTCATTAATGCTAAAATAAATGTTGCTGTAAATAATTTTTCTGCTTGATAAATGCTGCAATAAAATTCTCTTGGACTGGTTTTCCCCAGGGTGGGGTTTTTCCAGGGTCACATTGACCAAAAATCTATTGTTTTATGGGTTTATCAGTCTGCTTTTTTTTATGTGTATTTCAGCTGCTACAGACTTAGTTTTTCAGTGTTTCAGCTTCAAGGTTGTTGGGTTTTATGCATGTGAAGTATTTTTTTACTTAATGACAATAAAGTCTGAAATCTGGGTTTAACTAAGTGTTTGGCAAAAGTCTGATTTTTTTTTGTCAATATTTCTACATTGAGTTGAAATTTAACGAGCTTTGCAATAAGCTCTTGCAGCAAGACAAATGGAAGATACAATTCGATAACAGTGACGAGCCAAAGGGTTCAGGACATGCCTTTGTTGCCAATTTCAAGGGCAAAGGTAAATGGGCCAAGAAGAAAGGTCGGGGAAGCAAAGACGATGTCACACAAAGTCAGAAGACCATCACTTGTCACTACCGTGGCAAGGGGAGCCATATGAAGAAGCTCTACAAAAAGACGTTGGCTAAACAAAAAACCAACTAGGAAGGGCTTCAACAAAAGGCTTATGTCGCGGAACATACAGAAGTTGGCCTTCTATGCACTCATGGCCAAGCTGCCAACAGATAACCACAAGTCATCTCCTTGGTACATTGACTCTGGTGCATCTAGCTATTTCACCAACAAGTAGGACTAGTTCACGGAGTACACTTCCACTGTCTCTAAAGATTCAATGATCTTCAATGATGGTGAAGAGTGTACTTGTTGGGAAAGGAAATGTTCAGATTTCCTTTGGATGGAACATGCTCATTTTCCTTATTGTGCATTGTGTGCTAGGTATGGAACTTAATCTACTATCAATTAGTAGGCTTATGAGACATCGTCCCCAGCTTGTTGTCAACTTCAACGATCATAAATGCTATGTAGTTGACAAGGAGACTAAGAAGACCATTGCTAATGGTGTGGAGGATCATGGATTATTTTGATTAGTTAACAATGGATAGGCCAAGGAGCATGCATTAGCAGCCAAGAGTGCATCAGACATCAATACACCATAGTTGCACAGGTACCGCTCCCGAGATTTTGGCATCTCATACCCAGCGTTTCCCTGCTCTTGGGAGCTTGGGAGCTGATACGAAACATCCCCTTTTTTATGGGAGCTTCTTTGGGAACTTGGAAGCTTTTCGGGAGCTTTTTGGGAACTTGCTTTTGCCGCTCCCTTTTTATTGGGAGCTTGTAGAAGCTCCTTGTCTGTTTGGGAGCTTCTACAAGCTCCCAACAGACAGGGAGCTTCTACAAGCTCCCGACCATGTGGAGGCCAAAATCATAAGAACAATGTTGAAATTCAATTGAATGATTGAAGTTTATTGTGTCAAGAAATCACCAATAGTAAAAATTTCAATTGAATCTATCAATAATGCCATTTTTTTATTTTCAAGGTTATATAAATAAAGAGGGCCCACACTCAAAATATATGCTACAAGTGTACTTGAGTAAATACAAATGGATCTTTTACAATACTAAGATATTGAACAACTTTAATTCATATCTCAAATGATTATAGCTAGCTTACGTTATTCATACTGACTGATATAGCAATTTAGGATCATAAACCATACCAAACTCAAGATACCAAAAAATTTGAAAGTTTGTTAGTTGAACTTAAAAGTATCAAGTTCATTCACATTAGAAGTAGTAGTTACCATAAAAAAATGCGGAGGCACCCAAAGACTAAGCACTCTAAGGAGCAATAATATAGATGGAGTTGGAACAAGGAATTAGAAAAATATTGAATCTTATGATTTATGAAGCTATTGGTGCTTCGTACACATATAGGCAACCTTCCTTTACAAACTCATACAATGAGATTTGTATAATGTGGATCTAAAGGAGTGAGCAAATTTAAAAAGAATGAATTTCATGACAATACTAGAGGATTAAGAGGATAAAATAGTTTAAGCTATGAAATTAATCAATTATGTTTTTTTAACTTTATTTTTTTTAAATATATTTAAAAATAACAATATATATTATTGCCGCTCCCAACCCTACGTTTCCTGTAAATTTGGGCGAAGCTTCTAGTTGTGTCGGATACTCATGTCCGCGTACCCAACGTACCTGCGTTCCAGATACTTGTGCAACATAGCAATACACTCTGTGGACTCTCCTCTATGAGCAAACTGAGGGTTAGGCAAGCGACTCTCCTCTCTTCCAGGTTGTTGCTAACCTATAAATGGAGTACTTCGAACAGAAAACATTAAATTCCTATCACCTTAAACCAAAAGAATGGCATAGATTTGTTGACAACATCCTTGCAATCTGGAAACATGGAAGAGAACAGTGTGACAAATTTCTTCAATGCCCCAATTCACAATCTAACCATATTAAGCTTACAATTGAGGTTGAAAAGGATAACAGTCTGCCATTTTTAGATGTGCAGGTGACAAATAAAACAGAAGGCACAGTCTCCTACCAAGTCCACCATAAGAAAACCCATACAGATAGGTATCTGCATGCCACATCTCATCACCATCCAACACAAAAAATCGGTGTCGTAGATACTCTCATACCAAGAGCTATGAGGATATCAAACAATGTGCACCTGGAGCAAGAAAAATCGCACCTTAAATCCACTTTTCAGATGAATGGTCCACAACAAGCAAATTCATAAAGCCCTCCAAAAAGCCATTGCAACCCACCATCCCAATCCCAATGACGTCCCCACTCCCAATTCCAACACCAAGCCTGGCAATCCTTATGTCTCTCTTCCTTATACACATGAGGTCACTAATAAAATCGCAAGGATCTTGAAAAGAAAAGACATCAAAGTGGATTTCACCGCACCCAACAAGTTCAGAAATCTCCTTAAGACCACCAAAGATCCTCTTGACCCCCTCCACTCTCAAAGTGTATACAAGATTCCTTGCTCTTGTGATCTTTCTTACATTGGACAAACCAGATGCTCAATTCAAATAAGACTAAAAGAGCATGCTGCAGACATTCAACATCAAAGAATTAAGAAATCGGCATTAGCAGAACATTCTCAGAATTCTAATCACCACATTTGCATTGAAAATGTGAAGGTTGTTGCCAAAGAAACCATCCCTCTAGGAGACTAGTCAAAGAAAGCCATCCCTCTAAGAGACTAGTCAAAGAAGCCTTGGAAATCAAGAAATGCAACAATAAATTAAATAGAAATGATGGTCTTGTGCACAGTGAAAGCTGGAGACCAATCATTAATATCATGAGCAGGCTGACTTTAAAAAGGATAAAAAAGATTTGTCATGAGCTGGCTGACTTAATTTAAACAAAAGATCATTCAAAAACCTCATATTTATCCCCTAATGCCATCCCTCGTTTCTTTAAGCTTCTTCAAGCTTTGTCAAGGTCTGAGGATGGGTCTCGGTTGAGTACCCAAAACATCAGCATTCTTCTACTCTCTTCACACAATTAATACCATAAGCTGATCTCATTAATTATGGACTGTAAAAGCTTAAATGACAAGATGTTAGATATCATTAATTTTCTTTTTGAAATGTTGCTACCCTTCAAAATGTATATTTTTGTATTGTATTTTGTATATGTACTATTTTTTTAATTGTATATATATGGTGCAGTAATAAGTATACCTGGCACTCAAAATTGCCCCATTTTTGGCAACCTCCTCAAAATCCAGTGAACCAGAAATTGCTGTAGTTGCAATGATTGTATTGTACCTTTGTATATTTTCTATTTTTTGTAATTGTATATATAAGGAGCAACTGTTTTACCAGATCTGCCACCCCTTTGTGTAGGATCCAAAGATCAAATCTGGATCTGCCCAGAATTCATCATGGAAGCAGATCCACTGGAGAAGGAAACAGATCCTAAATTCTAATCCACTGAAACAGATTCTGTGGAAAATGAAATGGATCCTGAAATTTTGAAACAGAACCCAAAATTTCCAGCGCTTTTTTGACACACCAATCCCAAAAAAAAATATTTTTAATGAAAAGACTTCAAAACCTTAAACTCCTAAAGGCTAAAACCCTAAAACCCATTCCTGGTCAAGGCCTGATCTATTCTTATGTTTAGACCTGCTCTCGAGGTCTGATCTATCAATATGGTCAATATCTGCCGTCAAAGTTTGCCTTCAATATCTGATGTAATTTTAGTTGTTAATGTATTTTTATGTTCTATGTTGTTGTTCACTTCACCTACACTGTTATTTAGTCTGGCCATAGCCTTAAAGAAAACCACTTTATTCACCACTTATTTGGACATGTGGATTTGGCTCACAAAGACGTTGCTATGACCTGTGTGTTCATGCTGAAATGGTCTTCAAAATTATCATTGATTAATGATTGGCTATAACTTATCAAATTATCAGTAATTATCAAAATTAGAACTCTCTTTTTTTGGGTTATAACCTATAATTCTACTCTTGTGATTCTCGAATGGACTCTATTTTTTATACTTGCCGTTTCCCGCCGTATACGGATCCTGGTTTTTTACATCTAGTTGATCCATATCCGTATCCTGGCAACTTAGATCGCCTCATTTTTGGCTACCTTCCCGGAATCCGGCGAACCAGAAATTGCTGCAATTTCAATGATCCATTGTTCGAATCACAAATTGTCAATCTGCGTCGATTCAGGGATTGCATAATACGCTTAGTTTCAATTTACAGTTGCTAAGATGTCAGATTTAGGGGCTTCAGATTTTTACGGCCAGAATCAGGGTATTCTACCACAAAAGGCATCAAAAAGAAGGGCAGTTTGAGTGCCTCTTATCCTTCAGCGTATAGGTATAAGCTCTATATTTAGTGCACACGTTTCCCATATGCAAAAGCTTCTGGACGATGTTTCCTGTATCTTTCCCATTACCTGTTTCCCATTTCTGCACAACTTTCTGAAGTCCGTTTCCTACTCCTTCGTATTTCCCATTTCTCGTAACTAATATTTTCACAGGCGAGACAGCTTTTAAAGGGTAAACCACTTCTGGACTCCATTTCCTGTATCGTTCGTGTTTCCCATTCCATTAGGGGTTTCCCATTTCTCCTAACTAATGTTTTCACGAGCGAGATAGCTTTTTAAGAGTAAACCATTCATCAAAGCAGTCCCACTCAGCTAAGCTTCTGCAACAGGGGGTTCTCTTCTATCAAAATTTACCCAGGACTTGCACCTGGCTCCAACCACTTATTCCTTCCCCAAGAAGAATTGAACTACAATCGCACCGACGCAATGGGTGGACATTCAATATTGAATTAAACTATAATCGGGGAATTCCAAGGAGTTTTTCTACTTAAAATCGTACAAAATCAAGAACAAGCATACTTGGCTTCATAAGATGGACCACAAGAAGAAACCTCAATTGGCTTTCATACATTCAACATCAAGTTCAGATTGATGGAAAATAAACCCTTAAAACGATAATTTCTACAAAATGGACAGGTGTAACTCAAACTAAACTGAAAGAAAGAATACTTCAGGTCTCCTCCAACCCCCATACCCCAATTAAAAGCTGCAATTGCGGTTATTACAGCCGTGTGTTGCATAACTAAATCCGAAGTGTTTAAAGCTCGAAATGAAGCATTTTATTACATTCAAAAAATATAACAATGATTGCATAAAAAGTATAGATTTGCCAGATATATGTAATGGAGTGCAATTCCAGCGGAGATTATAAAATGGGTGACAAAAGGAATGAGAATTACCATGCAAAACGATGAAGGGAAGGGAAAACGAAACTGGAAGAAGAGCCACAATGCAAAGCAGTGGCAACAGTCGACAAGCCATGGCCATCTGCCTTCTCCGGTTCACGATCGATTCCGTGAGTGTTTTTTAGGATTTGGACCAGTGGACACATTCCAAATTAGTCATGGGTAGGGGATAAATAAAGAAAATTTGTCCAGTTCATAGTCACGCTGTACAAGAATGGTCGCTGGGGGCGTGTACGAATCTGTTTAGTGTTGGATTTCATAATAACTTCACGTTTTTTTTTTATTTTTTGTTATGTTTATCGATGTATATCTTCCATTTTACACGTTTCATAGGATGTCATGTGACCAGCCTTTCATATAAATTGAACCTTAATTATACAAAGAAATTCTTCATTTTCTTGGTTAAATTAGTCCAGTTTTCACCTTGATTGATATGAGACATTAAATTTTGAAAAGGTTTGAAATGGAGTGTGGAGATGCAACGTGGAGTAAAGCTGACAAATGGAGTGTGGAGATGCAACGTGGAGTAAAGCCGACATACTTTCATTTTTATAATTTTTTATATCTATTGATTCAAGCAATGGGTTTATATAGATCACTTGACCACGTTACATATTCGTAAAAGGTGGTACATGTTGACTTCCCAATATATGATAATAATCTTAGCTCTTTAGTAAGTGAAAATCAAGTTTAGGTAACCAATTTAATGGGCATTGCTAAGTGAAAATCAAGTTTATGTAACCAATTTAACGGGCACAAATTCAATTGTGAGTTAAGCCAAATTTTACACTTAAAAGGTAAGTTGATCTTATGAATTTTTTTGTGAGGTAAGTAGATTTTATGATTTTTTTGCATACGAAGAAAAAAAATAATGTTTATAAATTGAATTAAAGTTATTATAACTTATATATAAAAGTTAAAAACAGAGATATCACTTTGGATTTTATCTGCATTCTCTATAAGTACTCAAGAAGCACTGTAATACAAGACTAAAATCATAACTAAACTCACTACACCGGCTCATATCACATTGTTTTCATAGTAGTAGGATGTTTCCAATACTATGTCGAACCAATTAATCTATGGACAAAAAAAGTGAAATCTTAAGACTACTAATTAGTCTTGAAAGACCCTTCAAACACCTTGATAAAATCATGAAATTATTCAAAATAAAGGATGCCTTCAGGAGCTCTAACAACTCTTTTTGATAAGTGATCAGCCATCAAGTTGAATTGTCTATAGATATGTGAAAAAGACAAATGAGTAAAAGACGCCTGAAGTTATTTTATATGAGCACACCATTGATCCAATATAGCAACTTGGAGGATTGCCTTGCTATCATCCCAATCCACAACAGTCTTTAAATCACCTAAAACCTGTAAAGTTACAATACCCCTAGAATGAGCAAAAAGTAGAAGGCCCCAAAGAGCCAATAACTCAACCCTTGTATTTGTACTTGTACCACAACCAATCCATAACAAGAAATAATTCATGCTTGTAAATTTGATCATCATACCACCATTGCATTGACCAAAAGGAGCAACACCATCAAAATAACCAATAATATTATAATCTGAAAGGATAGGCTCCTTACAAATTATGTGTTTCTTCTGAACTTGATTCCTATGGTAATCATTGTACAAACCCATGATTTTATAGCTAGTCATTTGAGAGTTCTACTAAATCTCCTAAAAAATCCAAATGTTCCTTTCTTTCCATATTCCCCTACAAACAAAAGAATGAAGTTCCTTGTGCTCAGGGCCATTTTTTAACCAAGACTTCAAAATTTCATCAAGAGTAGACTGTAGCCAAATGTAAAACATCTAGAACCATCTTGTCAATCTATATCTCTCTTTATTAGTTATGTTAATTAAGAGATATATATCTCGCTATTAATAGTCAAAGGGATTAACACAACCAACCATCATTAAGTTGTTGTGCATTTTGGCCACTTGCAAACTCGTAGGTGCATAGTTCGAATCTACTAGGTGAGGTGCACTAGTCTACACAATGGGTGTATTAGGGATGTTATCCACTAATGTGAGAAGCATCCCTTGGGCTTCCTTGTGAGGTTTTTCTTTGTGGGGGGGGAGCGTTAAGCCAATGAGTTAGCTCATTTTGTTTGAATCCAATGTTTCAAGGTGGAGTTTTTCTTAAGGTCTCTGATTCTAGGAAGAATAGCTTACTAGCAATTATTGGTTTTGTAGGTAGAATTTAGATCCAAACATGGGGATTATGGTTTTTTTCCTAGGGTTGGGGTTGAAGATTATGGATAGGTATGAGGAGAAGGTGGATTACTCTAAATATTTTTTCAGTGGAAGACAACATATTCATATCTTCTTTGGTGGGAGGGCCTAGTAGTTTGGAAGAGGATGGGTACCAATCTCGTTCAAAAGTGCTAGGAGAAGGGATTATGCAACATTCAAGATCCAGAAGTTTCAAAAATAGTGAAGTTGTTTATCAAGCAATAGTGAGTCGCTCAAGTGCAAATCTCATCTGTATAACATTGACTGATAGCTTTAGTCTAAAGGCTAAGATGGCATGTGATCCTGATGTTCATGGCATATATCAAGTATGGACGATTAGGGTAAATGACTTGTCCTCCAAGATGGTTTTAATGGAAATCCCTGCAAGGTCAATAAGGCACCCTTTCATCATGCAATTGGTTTTAGTCTGACGGTTTTGTGTCACTTCCTCAAGAGAATGTCTCGATAGATAGACATTTAAAGGTGTTATGTAACTAGGGAGGATAATACGAGGATACTTGGGGAGGCACTTAAGGGGACAATGTATGTAATGTGGCCATAGGCCCACTTGGTAGTTGGTGGGTAATAGATAGATAGGCCTATTAGGTTGTTAGAAAAAATAATATAATAATAAGGGGTAGTTGGCATTGACCCCAGGAGTACTCATGAGAAAGTATAATATACATGAGTGTCGTTGTATGAGATAAGTTGAATGAATTGTATCATGGCAAGCATGGCTTGTGGGGTGATTCCTTCCATAAGGAGTAATTGATGGTGTTACCTACCTTAAGGATTATTCTCTACATTCTTGTGTTGTTTATGGTGTGAACACATCTTGGTATTTCTAAAGTTTAAGGGGTGTATATCATTGTTGTGATTCATTTTTTGGATTAAGCAGCACCACAAAAGGCATTTGTTTTCAATGTAGTTTGCAGGTCTTTTGTTTTAGTTTGGAGGTCTTGGGTTAACTTGGTGCAAAATTATTTGGAGGCTTCAAGCCTAGCAATGGGGTTGCCATTTTTGTATTGGGTTTTGGTAAGTTCCTGGGATCTCTTCTATGGGACTCGAACCTTAAAAGGAATTATTCATCCTTCCCTTTGTTGATTGCCCGTAGGGAAATTATTGTTGTTAGATCTAGGGTTTTAAATAGTAGATGCCTTGATAGTGATGGTGTCAATTCTAATAAGGGGTTGCCATTCTAAGGAGAGAGCCCATTTTAGTGTGGTTTTTAGAGAAGGGGTGGAGTTTATTTCTAAAGTCATAAAGGAATGGGAGAGAAAGTGTATAGGTAATTATCTTCAAATAGATAAGGGGTTGAGTGATGCTTATAAAAAAGAAAAGAAAAAGATGTATCAAGCCAAAAGTTTCCTTAGTTGAGCTTATTCTGGGTGAGAACATTAAGATGAATGAGGTCATGGGGATTGAATCCCATATGCTAGTGGGGAAATTTATTGGTCGAAGATGGAGCAAAGACATTGTCAAAAGGTGGTTAAAGACAGTATGGGCTCTCGTTATTGGATATGAAACGAAACACTATATACTTTTAGAGGGTGGTTAGGGTTTCAATTCCACGAGGAAAAAGATGTTGATTTCATTATGGATATCCTTAGAAATGAGACTCTACACCACTTTTCTTAACGAGATGGTCTCCAACTTTTGGTTCTCGATCTAAAATAATTTAGTGTTTTTTTCGTGTGGATGAAGCTCATAGGGATTTTGGGACTTTTGATTGTCTAAGATTTTTAAGGGAATTAGGAACACTCTTGGGAATTTTATTAAGGCATACTTCCTTGAGTTAAACAATAATGGGAAATATGTCACATGCAAGGTTATGGTTGGTCTTGATCTCATAGGTCACTTAACTATAGTGATTGTTCTCCATAAAGAGGCTTGTACTTTTGTTCAACCTTTGGACTATAGTGGGGTTCCATTTAGGTGTTTTAGGTGCCATAGTATCAATCATATTGCAACAAATTATAGCCTAACATTTAACAAGAAGGATTGGGTTCATAAGTAGGTTACAAAGAATTTTTCTTTGGGTGGATCTTAGACCCAATCAATTGGTTTGGAAAAGGTATGAGGTGATGTCATTAAGTCTAAGTCTGAGAAAAAGGAGTAGGAGTCTTCTCATATGTAGATGGATTACGAAGTTCAATTTGGTCATTAGGTTATTGCAATAATTGAATCAAAAGGACTTGGCTAACCATGTTAAACACTTTCAAAAGGACAGAGAGGTTAAGGCTCTAGGATTAGAACTTGAGAACTCGAGTAAATCAATCACTAATCTTGTTCCATTAAAAATTGCATTTAATCAAATGATACGTGGTTATATTCAAGATGGGATTACAACACCCCTAGTGCAATAGGTAGGGATACCTCTATTTTCAAAGGTTTTTGGGGTTGGTATTTCTCTAAGAACTATGTTTTATCTCCATTCGAAGCAGGGATTAGGGTAGTACTCGATAGTAGGGGTTGTGATTTGGTGAATAGTTTTTGTTGTGGAGAGGGTATACATCTAAAAAGTAAAAATATTGGAGGGCTTAGTGTTCCAAGGTATAGCCTTTGGAACATGAAAGATGTTATTGGGATCAGTGGTGGGGAAATTCAATGGGTGTTGGATATGGATTCTAGAAAGGAAGGGAAGGGTTAGGGTAGACGTAGGAAGTCATTTCTCTCTAAAGCACAATAAAATGTAGTTAATGAAGTATTGTTGAGTAAGAAATATACTATTAAATGGGTTCTTAGAGCAATTGAATCCCTAGTTGCAATGAGCACACAATTCTTCTCTCTATAAATTTTAGAGGTTTAGACAATTCCTCTAAAAAACTAGTTTTAAGGTGTTTGGTGGAAGTTGATAGGCCTGATACTCTCTTGATTCAAGAGACATCAAGGGACAATGGAAAGATAGTATTATATTTGGTGAATTCCTTAGTGGGTTGAGAGTTTTCTTAGATTGGTGCAAAGGTCTATCTAGTGGAGTGATTACTAGGTGGAAGTTAGGTCGGTTTTGTTCTCCAATTCTTGGTGTTGATTCAGGCCTGGGGATGATGCATTAGTCTCAAAAGTTGAACAAGGAGCTTATGATTTTTAACATTTATGGGACCTATCATGATGGGGTAACCTACAAGGATAAAATTTTCAACATGAGTATCATCTCTCAAGGGAATATTATTATTGGTGATGATCTTAAATTCTCTCTAGGTAGGGAAGATATATGGGGAAATATGGCTTAGATAGGCCCCTTAACTAACTATTTTTATTCAAAGGCTTAAATGCCATGGTTTGCTTGATGTTGAACTAGTGAAGAAAAATCCAGCTTGGAGGAATAAGAGGTTTGGACATGTTAGGATTGCTAAGAAATTGGGCATGTTTGTCTTATCAGAAGGAATTCTAGATTATATGTTGAGGGTTAGGCAATGGGTAGGGTCAAGAGGGGACTATGGTCGTTTTCCTTGGATATGGAAAAAGCAAGGAATAAGCCCCTGAGTTCTTTCAAGCATAACCATTTATGGATTGAGGATGGTGACTTTGTGAAGATAAAGAAGAAGAAATTGAGATCTTTCAATGCAAATAAAAGGCAATAAATGGCCATTCAAATATTAGAAAACTTAAAAAGTAATAAGCAAATGGTCGTAGAATGAGCTCATGAGAATAAATTGAAAGACTTACAAGTATTATTGTATCTAAAGTCTAATTTAGAGGAACTATATAGTTAGGAGGTGGCAGGGTATTTGTAAGAGGATTTTAAATTAGAGTTTTGTAGGAAGAACATTGAAGGATAAAACCTCTCGAAGACATATAGGTTTCCTAGAGACTGAAAAGTATAACACTTTGGATTGATAAGGATGTTGAAAACAAAATAAGTTTCCACCAATTTGCAAATAATAGTAAAAAAGGGAACACTATTTGGAAAGTTAAAAGATAAAATGGTGAAGAGGTGACAAGTTTTGAGGACATTGCTAAAACTGGAGTGGGCCATTTCAATAAAATATACCAAGAAGAAAACTAGGTAATCATAGGCGAGGTTGTTCAAATGACTAGATACTTACCCAATTTTTTATGTGAAGAGGGCAATGGGAAGCTTCTTATCAAAAGAGGAATTTGGAGCGGTGTTGCATATTTTCAAAAGGATAAAATTTGTGATCCTGATGGTTGGTTCATTGGATTTTTTATAAGTTTGTATACTTGATGAGGGTAAATGGGTAGTCTAGATCAAATGGGATGATTATAGTTCCTTTTAGTACCTCCTTTTTTGCTCTTATTCCAAAATCAAATAACCCCTCAACATTTGAATAGTTCAAGTCGATGTCCTTATGTAATTGCATATATAAACCATAGTTATGAGGGTAAACATTAGGTTATCATACTCTATCTCACATTAACAATTTGGATTTCTATTTGGAAGACGAAATCCATGAGGCTATTGGGATGGTTTAAGAAGGATTACACTCTATTAAAACAAAAAGATGTCAGCCATGGCGATCAAAATTGATCTTCTAAAAGCTCAGGACAAGACCAGTTGTTTATAATTTATGTTAATGCGAATACATTTGGGTTTGTGTGTGTGTAATTTGTGAATTGGGTTATGAGTTGTGTTTCTATCATTACTTTTTCAATTTTAATTAATGAACTTACATATTCTTTCTTCAAATCCAGTAGAGGGTTGTGGAAATGGTGCCCCCTATCCCTATTAATTTTCCTTATTATTGTTGGGGGTCTAGTATGGATTTGATTGAAGCAAAAAGGCCTAGTTCCCTAAAGAACATCAAAGTTTGTAGAATGGTAAACATAATTCACTTATTATCTGTGGATGATATTTTGTTGGTCTGTGATGGCACCAGGAGAGATGTTATGAAATAGAAGGAAATTCTTGATTTCTAGTGTATAGAGACAGGAATGGGTATAAATTGTTGGAAGAGGTTTTCAGATTCACAATTTTAGGAGTTTGTAAGTCAACATTTCGAACCAAGGATATGTGGTCCATCACCAGGACAAGAATAATTTGAACACTTAAATCTCAAGAGGTTTTCAGATACATAGTGTTAGGAGTTTGTAAGTCGATGTTTAGGACCAGTGATACGCGATCCATCATCATGATAGAAGAATATTTGAAAACTAAAAGATCAAGACGTTTTCATATTCACAATATTAGGAGTTTGTAAGTTGACATTTTGGACCAGTGATATGTAATCCATCATCAAGACAAAAGAATAATTTGAACACTAAAAGGTCAAGAGGTTTTCAAATTCACGGTGTTAAGAGTTTGTAAGTCAACGTTTTGGACCAGCGATACGCGATCCATCATCAAGATAAAAGAATAATTTGAATCCGAAAACCTCTTCCAACAATTTTACGCACAGTGAAAGTCTTCAACAACAAATGAGGATAAAATATTGGTAAGTCTACTATTTTTTTTTCTCTAGAATAATGACGATGTAAGATATTTCTTTGAGTTGAATGAATGATTAAATTAACATGAACATATGTGCTAATGAAAGGGCGTACTTCAGAAATTTGATCATAGAGCGCATCTCCAGAGGCGATCCACGAGCAGGCTGGTGAGGACGCGAGCAGCTGCATGCACGACTCCCCTGGAAGATTCCCCGTGCCTGATCGGCCCCTTTAGTGCTGAATCGCTGCTGAGCCTGGATCTTCAGAGTTCGAGGTGCTGGTCTGGCGAGTTCTTCCTAGTGGGGTTCGT
>LPNX010632434.1:68658-219548 GCA_001517045.1 Pseudotsuga menziesii
AGATATTTCTTTGAGTTGTTTCCTTAACAACAAATTGAGCTTTAAGGGAGATTTAAAATTTTAGGTATTTATCTAAAGCCTAATGATTATGGTAAGAAGGATTGGGAATGGTAATTGTAAAGGTGGAAAGGAGGTTAAGATGGTTAACTATTTGGTGCAACTTATGGGCATCTAGAGGTTTGGGGAAGGGTGGGGGGTAAGCTTATTTTAGTAAAATCAATGCTAGAAGCAATTTTTGTATATTGGATGACCTTAGTTATCATTCTAAAAAGTATTCTAGAGAAATTGAGGAGAGTCAACAATAGAATCTTGTGGTCTAAGAGTTATGAGAAGAACGATATTGTTTTAGTTAAATGGAGAAAATTAGTAAGACCCAATGAAATGGGAGTATGGGGTTTAAAAAACATACAGATGCTTGCAAAATCTATATCATCGAAAAGTATTCGGAGATTAACTTTGGGAAATGGTTTATGGTGTCACGTGATACTTCAGAAGTATATGATCCAAATACAATAGATAAGTGGATTACATTTCCAACAAAGTCTTATAAAAATGCTTCCAATATTTGGAAGGTTATGGTTGCAACTTTTCATCTTATTGGGATATGGTTGATTTTGAAGGTTGGTAATGGGCAAAGGATTAGAACTGGTGATGATCCATGGGTGGGATGTGTATTTGACGATAGGTTACCAAATCATTTAATCATTAACCATAGAGAAAAGGGTGTGTTTACACTTTCCCATGTAACAAATGTCAATCTTATCACAAAATGAAGTAAGGAATGGAAATCAACTAAACTACTTAGCCTCATAGATAATGAATTAGGGGTGTGGGAAGGATATATCTCCAAGCTAAAAGTTAGTCATTCTAGAATCAAAGAGGATGAGGATGAATTGCTCTAGTCGAAGAACAAGATTTGGTGTTTACACATTCCAAAATTGGGATATAAGACCCTTTGTGAAGGATTATATGTTGTTGATCCATCATGGTGGTGAAAAAAAGTGTGGAAATGTAAGTGTGCTTTAAAATATTGTATTTTCATGTGGGTGGAATCAAACAATAAAGACTTACATGGGATAATCTTGAAGGAACAAGATTAGCCCTAGGAGGTTCCCAACTATTCACAACCTAAAATTTAGCTGTATACTTTTAAATCTTTATAGTTGTTTTATTTTTTATTTTTTTTTAAATTCAAGGAGATCTTGAATTGTTTAAAGTCCTAATATTTCCATCACATCATTACATGATAACTATTCATATAGACTTTATGCATAAAAGTGTGAGATGGTGAATTGTTCCAATTAAAACAAAGACAAAGCATTTAAAACCATTTAAATTCATGACAAATCACATTCGGTAATTGTGAGATCATATTCTTCCATGTCCAAGATGTTAGGATTGATCAATCCTCCTTTGTCCAATATAGCCTATTTGGTCATTTTGCCTAACTTAGGGGGTAATTATTGATGTACTACAGTGTGGGGGACACACCTAGAGGTTATCTTCCACTTATTGCATATGCATGCATGAGTTTATGTGCCTCTGGGAGCAATCCCTACATTATATGAGCCCACTATGAGTGCCACCAGTAGCCTCCATCAGTTGGTTGTGGTAGGTAAGCAGTTATGCTGAGTTAACCTCCAGTTACAATCAGTTAGATCACTTTCAGTTAGCCTAGCGCCAGTTTTGCATGCATACAGGAAGAGCGACTCCTTTTTCCCACTTACCTCATCAGTTAACTGATTGTAGACTGATTTAAATATTAGACATCTAGAGTTAGACTAGTGAGATCTAGTAGTGATTTAGACACACCAAGTTATCTAATCATTCAGTTAGAACTAATAGATTCAAATCCTATATTTAGCATTCAAATTCTATTTATTGTATAATCATTGTATTATTGATTATATGAGCAATTCTTGTCCAATTTATCTGAAACTTGTGGCATGAATTTCCTATTCAGTGTACATTCTCTTTGATTATTCCACTGCATAATTCCCTTCCTACAACTTTCATATTTTTGTGTAGATCAATGGTTCACAAATTGAACATGGTATCAAATCCTTGTTCAGGCTAGCATCAAACCTTATTCGACCTCCATTGTGCACCATAAGTAGTCGAGTTTCCACATAATTCCTGCAATTATTGCCTTGCTAACTCTGGATAATGTCCATATAAGTCTCTGCATGTGTGACGGACTTTGAAAAAGTGCACATGTCAAGGTAGAAAGGCTTGAACTTGCATATGATTGCAAATTGAATTGGTTTTGCAGTGTTCTTTGTAGGTACATATGTAGATTCTTGAAGAATTGACTGATCATCATACAGAAAGATGGAGAATTCTCCAACTCTCATACCCAGAATCCTTACACCCTTCAACTACAATGAGTGGAGGGAAGATATGCAGGTATCCTTGCATAAACAAGGCATGTTTAGGATGACAATGGGCAGAGAAGCTGAGCCCCAACAGTATATTGAGAAGAACAAGTTTTTGAATTGGCTTGATGAAGCCTTCGGCTTCATGTGCATTCACATTTCCCAGGATCTTTTGTTCCATCTTGATGGACTAAAGACACCGAAGGAAGCTTGGGAAAAGCTCGAATATTTATTTGCAAAACAAGATGAGCTTCAAGGGCATATCCTGAAGAATGAGTTGATTGCATTACATCCCAATAGTTTCAAAACTATCCAACAATTCTTTACAAAGTACAAAGCACTAGTACTGCAATGCAGACAATGTGGGATAGAGAGTAAAGATGAGAAGTTGGTGCTGTCAATGTTGAGCAAGCTTGGCTCGGAGTACTCAGTCTTTGTCTCGACATTCCTTTCTGGAAGAGCTTCCATCCCTAATTGGAAGATTCCTTCTCTAGATGTTTTTGTCGAGTCCTTAATACAAGAGTAAGATAACTTGGTTCAAATGGGAGTGATTCAGACCTCCAATAATCAAGCACTCTTTGTAGGAGACTCAAACAATGCGCAAGTAAGAGGGAAGCACAAAGGTAGGGAGACCAAAAACATTGATTTGAAACCAAAGGAGAATAAGAAATATTCCGATGGAGCCTCAGGTTCCAAGAAAAAAGAAGAAATTCGAGAAGACTAAGTGTCCCTACTATATGAGATCCTTTCATCCAATTAGTCAGTGCATAAAGAATACCATCGACCAACTGCCAAGACTCCTTGAACAGAATAATATTTCCCTTCCACAAGGAGCAAAGAAGTATGATGCTAGACAACTGATAGAAGATGATGAGAGGTGCCATGCCTTGAAGGCATGCCTCACTCAATCGAAGGCTTACTTGATAGATTATGGAGCATCCAAGCACATGGTTTCCTCCAAGGAATCCTTCACCACTCTGGATCTCTTAGGAGGACCTAGCATTCATATGGGAGATGACTCTCATTTCCTAGTTGTTTGGAGAGGTTCTATTAAAATACAACATGGGGAGTTCAAAAATGTACTATATGTGCCCTCTCTTATAGAAAATATGTTGTATGTTTATCAGATGGCTCATACAGGCTCTCCCAAGAGAGTTACATTTGATTCTGACACAGTAGAAATCATGGAATCATTTACTGTAAATCTCATAGCGAAAGGGTTTTCTAATCATGCCTCCAAGGCATATGAGTTCTCCCATTTCCTTCCTATTTCACATCCGTCAGCTTTGTTGAATCATGTCAATAACACAAGCAAGCTGTGGCATGAGAGATTTGGGAATCTCAATTTCAAATATCTTCAGCAACTTCACAATGAAAAAATGGTTGAGGGCTTGCCACTCATCAAAAAATCAGATGGAGCATGTCTTAGTTTCTTGATAGGTAAGCATCCATAGAAGAGATATGAAGTTGGGAAGGAAAATAGAGCTGCCTCTACACTTCATCTGATACACAATGATTTCTCAGGACCAATTCCTACAACATCAATCAATGGATCCGTGTATTTCCTTACTTTTATTGATGATTGTTCAAGGTTTTGTTGGGTATATTTTATGAAGCAGAAATCATAGGTATTCAAAACTTTCAAAGTTTTTAAAGCCTTGGTTGAAAATCGCTTCGCAAAGAAGATAAAGTCCATTAGATCTGATAACGGAGGTGAGTATGTTAAAAGATATTTTCAGAAGCTATGTGAATCAGAAGGGAATCGAATGGAACACTCAGTTCCATACACACCACAACATAATGGTGTGGCTGAGAGGAAAAATAGATCATTAAAGGGGATGGAAACTTGTTTTCTCCAAGCAAAGAATCTTCCTGCTTCTCTTTGGGATGAAGTTGTAAATTGTGCTTCATACATTCAGAATAGAGTGCCTCACGAATCAGTGATTGGGGCCACTCCTTTCTAAGCACTATTGGGGCACAAGCTTGATGTCTCACACTTGAGAGTTTTTGGTTCCAAATCTTGGGCCATAATTCCTATGGATAAGAGAAAGGCCTTCCAGGCCCGGATTAGTGAATGCATATTGTTGGGATATGCTGAGGATGCAAAAGCATATAAATTGATGGAACTTGCAACTAGGAAGTGCTTCATAGAGCGTAGTGTCCATTTTGAAGAGGATCAGTTGCTTGATCCACCACAATCCGAAGCAGAAGGAGGTATAAACACTCTTCTATTTCCATTTGATGATGACATATTGTCTCAGGTTTCAGATTCAAATGATGAGGAACAAGATCAGCATGATCTTGATATTGAGGTTGTACCTTATGAGAATCTAGATCCAAATCCAACTCCCATTCCAAATCAGTGGCCTAAGCCTAAATGTTCCAAAAAGCTCATTGAAGCAGCTAGGAATGGTTTTGGGATTGTAGATGATAGAAGAAGAACATGGTACCAGTATTAAAATGAACATATTGCACTCTCTCACACAACTTCACTATCTTCAGAGTGGTGCAACAAAATTTATAAAAAATGCTACTTGATGATAGCGAATGATCCACGATTTGGCCCACTGAAGAACAAAATGGATCATTCCATTCCTCCAGAAAGAAGAAACAAAAGAAAAATTCATCAGATCGAAAGAAAATTGAGAGGTTCACTTGCACAATCCCAAGATGTTGATCCACAAAAGAACCAATATTCTGCATTACCGCTTCACAGTGTTGCAAATTGCAACAAATTTTGCACAAGTTTTTGCCAAAGAGGAAAATTGCATCTTAAGTATAGCTTGTTTCTTGATTCCTGCTTATTTTGAGGGGTGGGGGGGTTCCCATGAGGTTTTCCCCATTTTCCTTAGTTTATTAAGTAATATTTTATTTCATTTAGATTGTATGGGTGACTTTTGGCC
Source organism: Pseudotsuga menziesii (assembly GCA_001517045.1). Lineage (NCBI taxonomy): Eukaryota > Viridiplantae > Streptophyta > Pinopsida > Pinales > Pinaceae > Pseudotsuga > Pseudotsuga menziesii. The sequence continues at coordinate 73,937 of LPNX010632434.1, forward strand.
TAATTTCCAAGGCCCAAGTTGTCCAAAGTTAGGATTAAGGGGGGTGTTAGTATTAATTAATCCTCCTTTGTCCAATATAGTCTATTTGGTCATTTTTTTTAACTTAGGGGGTAATTATTATTGTACTAGAGTGTGGGGGACACACCTAGAGGTTATCTGCCATTTACTGCATGTGCATGCATGAGTTTATAGGAGTCCATTATGAGTGCCACTAGCAGCCTCCATCAATTGGTTGTGGTAGGTAAGCAATTATGATGAGTTAACCTCCATTTACAATCAATGAGATCATTTTCAGTTATCCTAGCTCCAGTTTTGCATGCATGCAGGGAGAGTGGCACCTTTTTCCCACCTACCTCATCAATTTACTGATTGTAGACTGATTTAGACATCTAGAGTTAGAATAGTGAGCTCCAACAATGATTTAGACACACTGAGTTAGCTAATTAGTGAGTTAGAATTGATAGATTTGAATCCTATCTTTAGCATTGGAATTTTATTTATTGTATAATCATTGTATTATTGATTAATGAATGAAGATTAATGTTGTGATTATCTGAGCAATTCTTGTCCGATTTATCTGAAATTTGTGGCATGAATTTCCTATTCAATGTACATTCTCTTTGATTATTCCATTGCATAATTCTCTTCCTACAACTTTCATATTTTCCTGTAGATCAATGGCTCACAAATTTAACACAAGAGAATCAAGGGGGTTTCTCGTTTCCTAGTCACTATGAAAATTGGGTTGTTGAATGCACAACAATTGGGTTTCTTAAATGTACACACTAGCAATTACACTATAAGGTGTAAAGGTACGCCATAAATGTTAGTGTCGAAAGTAATTGAGAACTAAACATATATAAATAAACCATGTAGCATATCCTCGATCTCAATAAGTATATGGATCCCATTTTGGAGGATGTATCATGGCTAGCAATGAATTAATGCATATGCAAACATACATAAATTAATCCGAATATACGTCAAGTTTTCTTGAATGGATAATTTGACACATGTAATCAACTTCAATTTATTTTACTTATAGAACTCTATATTGGTTGACGATTTATTGGTAATTGTGGTTTGTATTGTTCAAAAATTACTTCAATGTTTTGTAGTTGGGATTTGTGATATATCGATAAAGGGAATCATTAGACCTCTCTTTCTTTAGTAGATCTAATATCATGGTAGGAGTATACTTTATTTACTTTATATAATAAATATGATCAATAAGGATGTTTCTTTGTCCTTGGACAATTTGTCAAATGCAACATAATGAGATTTCACTTGCACTATTGGACAAACTTGCTTAACACATGATCAACATCAATTGCTTGGGTAAAGTTAACTTTGTGCCTAAGACGACGACAATGTTCAACTCATATTCCATGTTTTGGCAGAGGCAATAGTGACATTTTCATATTCTATAGTCATAGTTCCAAAGGGTACATTTTTTAATTATTTAAATACATGGATAAGTTGGAGGTAGGAAGAGGCAGAAAGTGGCTAGATGGCAAGTGATACACAACATCTGGAGAACCACCAACTTAATGCCTAGAATGAAAAAATAGGCATCCAAAAGGGAAAGAGAAAGCTTCCCAACTTTGCCATGAGTGGGTGAGAGAAATAAAGGATATCAAGTTGCACATAACATTCTTATATTCTTAGGTCATTTAGAAATTGACCAAGCATAATTCATGTTAATGGTACTTTCACACAATCGCTAGTGTCTCTAGTTAGGCTTGGTTTCCTGGGTGGTCCTTTATTAGAGGAAGTAGATATAAATACAAGCATTCAATGCCTCTTCCTTCGCTACTTTAATGGATTGTACCATAGGCCTTGGATATTTAACATATGTACTTGGGGGAAGCATTGCTTTTATGGGATCAAATTATTCAATGTCAATGAGTTCATGTGCTCCTGCTAACTGAAGTACTAAGGGAGTATAAGCGGTGCCCTTGGTAAAAAATGAAAAAAAAAGAGGTTTCACGAAGCTTCTAGAACAAAAGCTTCGTGGCTAGCCTTATCCCTACTCACCTGGGTCAGTTAAGCTCGAGATCCATGCTTTGGGGATCTCATGGCCACATCACCCACCTATTTCTCAACCATTCCTATCCCTTTGATTCCTATAAAACCCAACTCATACTCCATGGTTGAGGAGAGAAGAAAAGAGTAAAGTTATGCTGTTGAATTAACATCCTGGCCTAATCCATTAGAGAGCATAGAGGAGCAAGTTGGAGCTATCGGGGATGAGATGTTAATCTTGTGAAGGAGTGCATTGACACTAAGGCAAACGGTTGTAAGCTATTTCATTCATTTATTAGTGCAAAGTCGATTTCTTTCCCATATATCTGTTGTGTTATAATCTCACATGTGTATTATCAGATTCCTTAGTCACTGATATGGATCTATGGATAGTTTTTTGGTATCTTTGATGTTGTCATGTGTTTGATGTGTTTATGCAGGTCTTCCATTAGAGATCTCATTCCATGCATCTATAGTTTCTAGGGAAAGTCTTCCGACCTAGTTGTGACTCATTTGTTCTAGATCTGAACCATTCAGACCAAAGGAACAACTTCTGTCCGTAGAAGGTGCAATATTCCTGATAACAAATTTGGCGACTCCGATGGGGAATAAAAGCTTCAGTTGATCTGATCTTCCTCAGTCTTCGAACACTTGTCCGAATCCAAGCTCCAGTATTCAATATTTTTAGTCAGATCTACCATCTGACTTAGCGAAGTTTTGGTTTGAAATCATCAAATCTCTTCAGATCTGAGTCACCTTGACTTTATATGCTATGTATTACTGTTGATTCATCAGTTTTAATATTGTTTTTGCAACTTCTAACTTGATTTTTTTGCTCTCCTTGTGTTCTGGATTTTTACAAGGAACTGCTCATGTGCTTTGGGCAATACGCGGTGCCACCGCCTGAACTCAGTTATCCATAGGCAGTGCCACCACCTGAACTCAGTTATCCATAGGTGGTGCCACCGCCTGAACTCAGTTATCCATAGGCGGTGCAACCGCCTGAGTCAAGTAAGCAAGACGTGGTGCTGTTTCAAAAACCGCTCTGTCAGTGACCCCTTCAGAGCGGTGCCAGGTAGGCCCTGTTCCAGACTTTGTTTTTTGATATTTTGCAAAGGTAGATTTGGATTTTTGCTTTCAGCCCTGTACTGTCAAGGATTGTTTGTATAAATTTGAGTGTTCATGGTTGGAATTTTTTGGTGGTAAGAGCTTGTTTGGTTGAAAAATCCAAAAGTTAGGTTAGGCTTGTTTATTATTCATTGCTTCCATGCTGGTTGGTTTTGGTTTTGAAAGAAATAATTGAAAGTGTTGTTTCGGTTAGGTCTCTTTTCATTCATTGAAAAAGACTAAGAGAAAGGCTGCTTGATCATTTTCTTGTTTTCATTTTTCCATAGAGTTAGTGGGAGATTTCTTTTTTTCCTTCAATTTTTTTTTCGTTGAGATTAGGACATTGTTTTTATCGAGCTTAAGTCACTGGATCTCTGATTAGCTTCATAATATTTCAGGATTCCTTTGTTCTTTTAACTCTTTTTGCATCATTATCTCATCAAAATAAAAAATATCAATCGTTTAAGTTAGATCTTTCCATGTTTTAGAGAAAAATTGAAAAAATAGATTGCATATGCATATTGAGTGTTGGTTGTTTTTATTTTAGGAAAAGAGACTCTATCCCATCTGATTGCTTTCAAAAATTAGTTTGGAGTGTGTTGCTTGTTTTATTTCTTGGATCAAAATTCATTTAATATAGTTGTTTGAGAAGTTTTTGTTTCAAAGAAAAATTGAAAATATAAAGAATCTCTCTCCTTCCCGTAATTAGCCATAATATGAATGGTAAAGTGAATGAACATGCATTTCATATTTGCATGGTTTTACTTTTTCTGTCAAAATCTCATGCATTCACCTAACCATCCACTTTAAAATTAACAGTAGCTTTAGGCCTAAAAATTGTATAGAAATTTGAGTGATAGGTTAGAGACATGTTCGGGCGTCGTTAAACGTAGGAGCTGTTGTTACTTGTCTGCACTACAACCCGGGACTCGCGCGGTTCTTCCACGTATCGTCGGTATATCGAACGACCTTTTACATACCCTTGAGGTATATAGAAAGGTACTTCACGTACTCGATTGTATATTGGAAGGTCCCTTATGAACGGTTGTGCATTAGACAACACTACTACTGATTTGAGCTCACACGTACCTTGTGTATATCGGGAGACCCCAATAGGATACCCTGTCCATCTGAGAAAACCCCTTTGGCCATCTTGTGTGGAGAAATACACCGAAAACAACATTCAGGGAGATTACTACGCATGTACCCTTGTGGTATATCACGAGTTGCACCCACTTGACAATCCTGGTGAGAGACCGACTATTTGCTCTCCTCCTATCATTTAAGTTTGCTTGTTGGCCTGTAGCTTGAGTATGAGAAAGTTTTTGGTGTGTTATTAGTTTTGAGACCCTAGGTTAGTTTAGTAATTGATACCAGTCTGGCTGAGTTTCAGTTGAGACGATCCAGAAGGAATCGGGGCTTGCCACCCGATTTTCCTCTTGTTACGGGAGAAAGTCCCATGGAAGCCATTGACTAAGGAGTTGCAACTACTTCCCACCAAGAAGAAAATATAGTTGTAGAAAGTGGAGACCAATTCACTTCTTATATTAATCCCTTGGTTCAACAACCTCCTATAGCTGATACTTCCTTTCATCCGAATATGGAAGGTTGTACCGACAGTCCTGTTCCACCTGAGCATGGCCTAGATGCTCCATTTTGGAGGACTTCTATGGGGCAGACCATTGACTCATTTGGGGTAAATAGGCCCTCTCTTGAACAATCTTCACCAAGTGAAGAAGAGTATAGACAAATCCAAGCCTCTATTCACCGTGCACGAGATTTTTAGGAAAGAATGTAGATATTAGATACAATCTTAGCGACCCCCATACCTCATAAAGAACCTCTTTCGGCTCTTCTTCCCTGTAATACAGATCCTTGGCCTCTAACGAAAATTAAACCTTCGAGAGCTAGTTTCAAGGATGGGATCTCACATTCAACAGGTAAAACAACTTCCAATCCATAGACTAATTGAAAAGGCGTGAATCCAGTTGTTGTTTTTATAGAGGTCCTGTATACGCATAGTGTTGAGAACAAAGTCAAGTTCCAATTTGACTTATGTTCGCCCACCATCCTACGAAGCATAGTTTTTAAAACCTTGTTAATGGCTTCAACCTGGCCATTAGCTTGTGGATAGTAGGGAGTTGATTTTTCATGGCGAAAACCCAACTTAGCACTTAGCACAGTCATCGTTTGATTATGGAAATGAGATCTGTGATCAGTAATTATGGCCTGAGGAACTCCAAACCTAGCTATAACGAGGATTGAATAGGAAGAGGGCAACAGTATTACCATCCTCTGCATATATAGAAATCACCTCATCCCATTTCATGAATTAATCCATGGCTACAATGATATAACCATCCTCCCTCGATTGAGGTAGGCTTATAATGCATACAATCTATCCCCCATTTGGCGAAAGGGACAACGACAATGACGGGTTGTAAAAAAGCTGGGTGGGTGCGTTTTTTAGGATAAAACATTTGATAGGGTGGGAATTTCTTAACCGCATCATGACAATCTTTGAAGATTGAAGTCCAGAAATATCCAACGCGAAGGATTTTCTGGGTTGTGGCTATCCCAAAAAGATGACCGCCACATGCTCCAGAGTGGCAATCATTCAAAACTTGTTCAACCTCTTTGTGGGTCAAGCATCGTCGTAAGATAGAGTCAATACCACGTCGACACATGATGTCATTAATAATGAGAAAGTATTTCGCGTGATGTCAGATACGACGCCAATTATCTCGAGACAGATAAGGATGAAAGCGTTGAGTTTGGAGATATATAATGAGATATCCATACCAGGGGTCCGTCATACTAATAAGGAAGACAAACTCATCTGGAAGTGAGTCAATGTGATTAGTTTCCATAGTAGCATGGGGAAGAGAACACATTAGTTCTGCAAAGACCAATAACTTTTTGGAAGTAGGTTTTGCAAACTCAAGGTCAAACTCCTGTAGGATAACAATCCAACGAGACTATTTTCCCCCCAGTACCTAACAAGTCAAGATGTAATACATGGGGTTTAGGTTCGCAAGAACAGTAGTCATGCGAAGTGTTAGGTCATGATTTTGTCTTCCCTAGTTTTATGCTTTTGTTTATGTTTTTTAAAACTTGATAATATTTTTGCTTTTAGGAAATTTTGGTTTATAAAGGTTAATTTTGAGTTTAAGCCTTTAGTTTTCATCATTTTGATTTTGCCTATTTTTAAGCTTGCTTTTATAAAATTTTGCTTAGAGTTCATTCTTGAAGGGTTCTAAAAGGTATATATTGATTAAATGGTTTCATAAATGACACTAAGATCGAGATTAATCATATAAACCAAGTCATAAACTTGATTAGTGATTTAATGAGATGAAATTATGGGTTTGGACTTTCTTGTAGCGCAAGAGCGAAATTAATGCACTACAGCGCTACAAGAAAGTCGTGAGTGCCAAAATCGTTATTTTTTAGTCCGATTTTTTTGGGGGTTTCATTCATGAGGTGTTAATCACATCAATTATCACATTTGATACGTGTCTTGCCAGGCTTATCATTGAAACAAGTGTATGGTCATCGTGTGAGGGAGATCGTGGCAATTGTATGCAAGTTCATGGCGAATGATGACAGTGAGTGGAACGAGGCAGAATTTTCGGGAATATGTTCTTAAGCTGAAGAATACGAAGGCATTGAAAGTCGTGGTGGAGACATATTGCTGAGAAATCGGAGCTTTGACAATTGAAGGAAGAATTAGGGCTTCCTAGCAGTGACAGTTCGAAGTGATCTGGATAGTTGAAGACACCTAGAACATGCAATTTGACACCTAACCTCTGAAGGGATCGACTTCCAGCACTTGTATTAAGCTTTTGAGCAGGTACCCCGCGTGGCATTTGATAGGGTTTGTTAAATTTGGGGGTTCTTCTCATAAAGCCTATAATGCCAAAATTCTAAGCAAGGACATGAATTTGCTCACTCAATATACTTTTAATGATGAGATATTAATCAATATAGCTAAGTATTCATCATTTAAGTTAGTAAAGTTCAGAGCAGAACTAATGGAGGTCCCTGAATTTGTGATTAGGTCAAATTGATGAAATTTGGTACAAAACATTTCCTAAACTGGTGATAGGGCAGACTGTGAGAGTTTGAAGATAAATAGACTGCCAAAACTGTGCAAATTCGAAGATAAATAGACTGTGAGATTACTGACAGGTGCTGCAAACCATAGTGAAAATGAAGAAGAGTGGAAAAACTAATAGGGCTGAGCCCACTAATCTTAGTTGGATAGATAAATTCCCAGAATGTGCTGAGCTATTTGAAAATGCAGGATGGTTGATATTTTTCAAGAAAATTGATGGATATAATGCTGAGGTCTCCCATAATTTTGCTCAATGTTATGACAAGGACACTGTATCTTTTGATACTTTGAAATTCAAATTGACCAAAGAGTTGGTAGCTGAGGCAATAGGGGTTAAAAATGAGGGAGAACTATGGTTTAAGAAAGTGTCATTCACCTTTAATGCACAAAGGTACCTACTACCTGGTATAGTTCCAGATTGGGGCAAGGGTGTACCCATCCATAACTTCAGGCCTGAATGGGTAGAACCTATTAAGGTTTTACAAAGTTATATTACATGTGAAGGAAGGCATGCCTTCGTTTTTAAACACCATTTCAGGTTTCTTCAACACCTCAGTAATGAATCAAAGATGAACCTGCCCTTCTCCTTGCTAAAGAGCCTACAGAAGATGTCTTGCAGAATCAAAGAACTCCAAAATTATACTAGACAGTCCATTTTTCACCATGGGCTTATCATACTCATTATCAACAGTGTTTTGCAGAGTAAAGGAAAATCTTGGGAATATTTCCTTTTTTGGTCAGGGTTTCAAAATAGTCAAGAAGGACAGTCTAATAGAAAACAAGCTGATAAAGGACAAACCTTGATCAGAAAGCTAAGACAAAAGATAAAGGTTAAAGATGAAGACGATATTAAATTGGAGGAGGTTGCAGAGCCTGCAAAAGAAGATTGTGAGTCTAAACAACATCTAAATGAAATTGAGAGCAAAGATTTACAGTTTGATAATAAGGAGACCGAGCCTGTTCAGGATGATGCACCAGCAGAGACATTTGTTGCTGAAAATATTGTACTTGCAGAGAAAGTTTCAGGTGATGAAGAGGATACTAAAGTCCAAAAACAAAGTCCAATCACAGTCCTGTCAGAGGATGAGACATGCCTGTTTAAGGAGGATGAACTTCCTGTTATTGATGAAACTAAGGTTGGCACTAAAAAGGAATTTCACAGTCAGGAAGATGAGGTAGCAGTACCAAAGAGAAAGAAGCTAAAAGTCATTGAATTTGCCTCAGTCACCCATCAGGGCAAAATTTTCAAAATGTTAGGGGAACTTGCTCCTAGGTGGAGACCAAAGACTAGACCCAGAAACAAGCTCAGGCTGAATATGAATAAATTGCTAAACCCTAAATTGAATAAAGAAGGAGTAACTGTGATAGATGACTCCTCCTCTGATGAAAAATTGGATGTTGATAAGGGTGACAGTAAAGGAAAAAGGCCAATGAAATCAGAAAGAGAATCTGCCCTTACTGAGACCAAACTGTTTGATATATTTTTAGAGATACGAAGTCAAATATTGCAGGAACAACAAGAAGGTAAGATAGAGGTTTCACACTCAGAAAAGAAGCTGATGGTTGATGAAAATGTTCCCTGTGAAGCTGAGACTAACGAAAACCTAAGTTTTCCTGAAACTCCTACATAATTGCTGCCAGAAGATGAAGAAAGCTATAGGAGACTAAACATTCCATGGCTTCCCAATGAGATGCAAAGTACAACAGGAAATAAAGCATTTGATTCAGAAAAAAGAGAATTTACAGAGAACTATAAAACAATATAAATATCAAGTGGAATATATGCAGGAGACAAATGATGGCTTGGTTATGGCCAATAGAAGACTTAGAGAGATCTGGATGAGGTGAATAGCCACTTTTAGGAGCTGATTGCAGTCTCAAAAGAGGCATTGAAAAGAAAAAAGAAATACAAAGTCTCAATTTACAATGTTAAAAAAAACCATCAAAGATCTACAGCAGCAAAATGAAGAACTCACTAGATAGATGGCAGAGATGGAAGCAGAGCAACTGAAGGCTAGAAGATAGGCCCAAGCCCCAAAAGGGATAGCCTTGTTAGCAGAGGCAGCTAAAGATCTATGAAGCTTGTTAACACAATAAGTTATTAGTTATGTTTTGGAAGGATATTTCATTTTTGTAATTATTATTTTAATAAAACTATTTCGATGAGTAGGCTGAAAAGCAGTTAGGGTTTAGTCTTTAACCGAATTTTGAAGGGTAGTATTAATGTATGTCACAAATAGGACTAAGGGTTCAATTTTTTGGCTGGAAAGAGGAGGTCTTCAGACTTGTTCATAAGCTAAGTAAATGACTCTCATGTGTATTTGAAAGACTGATTATGAAATATATGCTCTATTTACCCTTCAGTTTGTTCTCTGGCTTCATTTATAGCTTGTTTTAGCCACTCAATTGGTAATTTCATTGCTGTTTAAAGTTTTTATACTTGTAGTGCTTGCCATTTGTGGATGAACTTCAGTGTTATTTTCTGTTGGATACATGGTTATTATGTTATGCATCTCAGTTTTTCTATGCTTGTGATTTAGTTTTATTTGGGTTATGAATGTATTCCCTTTTGTCATCAAACTTCACAACCAGAAAACCTTAAAAACCCTGTTTTGTTTTATTGAGATATTTGAGATTATGTTGGCTTGTTTTCTTGTAGTCTGGAAACAATTTCTGGCATAAACATCTTTGGGGTCTTTGCCGGGGAACGAAGTTGAAAACATATTTTTCCCTGGGATACTTATCATTTCACTGGTTTTAAGAGGTGAACTTAAAACAACATATCTTAAAGACTAATTTTCACCAGTTTGTCACAGTGGCTACTAGGGGAATTGGAACTAGAAACCGACCTATTTCACCTTTGCATCTGGGTGTTTCAGACCCAGAACAAATATTGAAAACAACAAGGAAGATTAGAAGGTCTCAGTCATTACCAGCCCTATGTGACCCTGATCAGTTGGATGGTTCATCACCTTTATCTGTTTTGAGAAAGAAGAAGAAACTTCACCTTGGTTAAAGCCTATAATTTGTGTTAGTAACTTTCAAGTTTTCACTGATCCTCAATCTTTCAGAAAAGCTAAAATAGTATCTCCCGGTAAGATACCTCTATTTCATTTGAAAGTAGGTAAAACCCCTTTTCAGCCAAGTTCCAACCAAATCTCTCCATCACCAAAGTTAGTCAGCCTTAAAATGGCAGCCCAAAATCAGCCTCTAGACATGATGGACCGAATGGTTGTAGCCAGATATGCACCATTAGTTTTGCCTCACCCTTTGAATGCACTGCTTGGAGGTGACTATCAGAAATACCTGCCTAGGTTTAATGGACAGGGTGAAACTACAGCTGAAGAGCACTAGGAAGCTTTTCTCAGTTATGCTGATAACCAGAACATTGAAGCTAAGGACGTATGGATGAGGATGTTTATGCAGAGCCTTGATGGAGATGTCAAAAAATGGTTTAGGGAGCTGCCTGCAAATTCTATCACCATCATAGAAGAGCTTCAGGACCTCTTCATGGGACAATGGGGTGACATCAAAGACCATACTTATTATATAATTGAGTTTGGAGCCCTTAGGAGAAAGAAGGATGAAACCATTGCAGATTTTTCAAAAAGATTCAATAAAATGTACAGCAGAATTCTTACAGAAATAAAACCTTCAGAAACATCTGCAAAACTCACATATGCAAATGCTTTCGATCATGAATTTTATTTACTACTAAGAGAGAGAAGACCTGGTTCTTTACTAAATATGCAGGATGCAACATTAGAGGTGGAGTCTAACGTATTGGCTTCCAATAGATTGAAGAAGGAAACAGCTCAGCAGATGTATGACAGGAAAGGTAAGAAGGAAGCAGCTCTAGGGGTTTCAACATCTCATTCTTCAGAAGGAAAAATTGATGAGATGGCCAAGTTAGTGAAGATTTTGACTGCAAAATTAAACAAGTTAGAACTAGAAAGAAATTCCAGCAAGCCTATTCAAGAAGGTGAAAGAAACCCTAACAATCAGAACCAATTCAGAAGACAATTTGCTCCTCGTTTCATACCTAGAGAACGAAGAAATAATGATATTCAGCGAGAAAGGAGAGAGACCGAGGACCAAAGGGTACCACCACCTCTTCAGAACAATGTTGTTGATGAAGAAGAGATTGATGAAGAAGTGCTATTTGAAGACACAAATCAGGATATGAACTATTTTGGAGAAAGGTTGACTGAGGGTTTTGTCACTGAAGAGGAGTTTTTAAATGCAGAATATTATGATGCTGATATGTTTGAAACAGAGGATGATTTGAATCTGAAAATGACTGCTGTAACTGTTGATGTCTGTCAGAATGAACCCAAGAAGACTTTGAATTTGAGGTCAGGCCCAAAACAAGTAGTACAGAACCCAAAGAAGAAGGTAGTTGTACCTACTAAACAACAATCTGATCCTGTGTCAGAGAAAAAACAAATTCCAGAAAAGTAAAAGAAGAACATGGAGGTTGAAGAGGTAAATAAAATTGTGCAGAATTTTAATCTGGAAAATGAATTAGGAAAAATAAAGATTCCCATGCCTTTTACTGAACTAATGAAAAATCCTTCTTACAAAGAATCAGTTCTTAAAATGATCGGTTCAACAAACAATGAGCCTATTTTTGATACAGTGAATTTGCAAGAAGAAAATCCTAAGATTTTTATTGGATCAGCCTTGGCTGAAAAATCTGAGATTGAAGCAGGTGCTTCACCTCCATTTTACATTACTTTGACAGTCCATGAACAAATGATACATAACTGTTTGTTAGATTCAGGAGCATCACACAATTTAATGCCAAAGGCTGTCATGGAGGCTTTAGGTCTGTGTATAACCAAACCCTATCATGATCTGTATGCATTTGATTCATGAGCTGTAAAGTGTTTAGGTGTGATTAAAGACATGGTTGTCAGTTTGGCTCAGTTACCAATGAAAAGTGTAATCATGGATGTGGTGGTAGCTGATATTACACCTAAATTTGGGTTACTTCTCTCTAGGTCTTGGGCAAAGAAAGTTGGTGGAACTTTACAAATGGATTTATCATATGCTACTATTCCTGTGTTTGGAGGAGAAAACAGAAGGTTGTACAGAGAGCTTCAGTTTGCCTATATTGTGATAGATGACAAGAACCCTACCAATCATCCTCTGTATGCTGTTGATAAATATTTGGGTACTTGCATGTTACATTTTAGTGATGATGATAATACTGCTGGTTTGTTACAGGTTGAAAAGGAACAGCTAGTTAAATGCAGCAAGGAACAGGAAGTTGAGCTTTGGCTATTATACTTTGATGGATCATCTTGCAAAGAAGGTGCTGGAGCAAGGGTTGTTCTCATATCCCCTGGTGGTGAAACAATAAAGCTGATGTATAAATTAGAATTCATTACTACAAACAATACTGCTGAATACGAAGCTTTGTTGTTAGGATTTAAGGCTGCTAAAGATTTAGGCATTCAACAAATTTCTGCATATGGCGACTCTGAATTAGTTGTTCAGCAGGTGAGGAACAACTATCAAGTGAAACACGATTTGATGAAAGTCTATCGAAATGAGGTATGGGACATGATCGATAATTATTTTGTAGCTTTTAACATTACCTATATTCCAAGGGATCATAATTAGACTGCTGATTCATTGGCCCTAGCTGCTACACATTTTAGAATTCCCAAAACTACACAGTTGAGGTATCCCATTGAGGTTAGGTATAGACCAGCTGTACCTAATAATGTAAAGCAATGGAGAGTGTTTGAAGATGACATTGAAATTAAAAGATTTTTGGAGCTTACACATGAGTTTTCTAATTCCCTAATTGATCAGGAGGAAGATGATGAGGATGGAGATGTTGAAGAGATTGTTGAAAATGAAATTGCTGGCCACAAGATTATTGAACTAAAAGGTAATTTCATCCCAAAAGGTTTGGTACCTTTAGAAAGGATATTTTCGAAAGATGATACACCTCTAAAACCTGTTGTACAGTCTTCAGAAGAGAATGTGGTGGATTGTAACATTTGCTCTGCAGAACATCCTAGAATGGTGAAAATTTCGAAAGCACTCACAGCTGAATAGAGAAAGAGATATATAAAATTGTTAAAGGAACATGTTGATGTCTTTGCATGGTCCTATGAAGAATTGAGAACATATGATACTGGAATTATACAACATAAAGTCCCTTTAAAATCGAATGTTAAACCTTTTCGTCAGAAATTAAGGAGGATTAATCTAGCCTTGTTTCCTGTTATTGAAAAAGAGGTGAAGAAGTTATTAGATGCCAAGATCATTGTTCCTCTCAAGTACTCTTCATGGGTGGCTAATCTAGTTCCTGTTAGGAAAAAGAACAGAGAAATCAGATTGTGTGTTGACTTTAGAAATTTAAATAGATCTTCACTAAAGGATAATTATCCTCTGCCTAAAATTGAGCAAATATTGCAGAAGGTTGTTGGGGCACAAAGGATTTCTATGGTTGATGGTTTCTCAGGATACAATAAGATTTCTATGCATCCTGATGATAAAGAGAAAACAGCTTTTACCACTCCCTGGGGAACTTTCATGTATGATAAGATGCCTTTTGGTTTAATGAACGTTGGAGCAACTTTTCAGAGGGCTATGGATATAGATTTTGTTGGGGAAAAGGACAAGTTTGTGGTAATTTACTTAGATGATATTACTGTATTTTCACAATCAGATGATGAACATCTAAAACATTTGAAACAGACTTTCCTAAAATGCAGAAAATTTGGTTTGTCCTTGAATCCAAAGAAGTCGCACTCTGTTGTACAGGAAGGAAAATTACTGGGTCATTTAGTTTCTGCTGATGGTATAAGGATTGATCTAGAAAGGGTAAAAGCAATATTGAAGATAAGTCTGCCCAGTAGTAAAAAATATGTCCAATCTTTCATTGGTAAAATCAACTTTTTGTGTTGGTTTATACCAAACTTTGCTGAGACTATCAAGCAGATTACAACCATGCTAAAGAAGGATCAAGAAGTCAAATGGACCACTGAAGCAAAGAATTCATTTGAAAAAATCAAGATGGCTCTTATTGAAGCCCCTGTATTAGTAAGTCCAGATTTCACTAGAGAATTTCTAACATTTTCCTTTGCATCTAAAGATACACTAGCAGCTATTCTATTGCAGAAGAATAAGGATGGTCTTGAGCAACCTATTGCATTCTTCAGCAAAACTCTCATAGATTCTGAATTAAAATACAACATCTTGGAAAAACAAGCTTATTCTTTGGTGAAAGCTTTGAAAATTTTCAGAATCTATGTTTTGCATTCCAAAGTTATTTCATATGTGCCTACTGCTGCTGTAAAAGATGTTTTGACACAGCCTGACAACGAGGGGAAAAGAGGCAAGTGGATTGCTAAAATCATGGAGTATGATGTAGATATTAGACCTACCAAACTAATCAAGGGACAAGGTTTAGCCAAGTTGCTGGCTGAATCAAATTTCCAAGCTTTAGGATTGCATGTGATGGCAGAAGATCCAACTCAGGAAGAAAATCAGGCAGAGTTAGAGAAAGAGAAGATTATGGACTTCTATTCAGCATCCACATGGTACGCAGACATTGTGTATTTTTTGTTGTATTTGCAATGTCCTGAACATTTAGATAGAAAAGCTGCTAGATCTTTGAAGCTAAGAACTACTAAGTACTATTTAGTAGAACAACAGTTATTTCAGAAGGACCCAAGGGGTATTCTACTCAGATGCTTAGATAAACCTGAAATTGAAGGAGTGATTTATGAATCTCATGAGGGTGCTTGTGGAGGTCACAAGTACTAGAAGGCAATAACATACAAGATCTTAGGAGTTGGGTACTATTGTCCCTCTTTGTTTGCAGATGTATATCAGCAGGTAAGAGCTTGCATCCCTTGTCAGAAGTTTACTGGTAAACAAAAATTGTTGACATTACCTTTACAACCAATTTTAGTAAGTGCCCCTTTCCAGCAATGGGGTCTGGACTTTATAGGAGAGATAAGTCCATCTTCCTCAGGACAACACAGGTGGATTTTGACTGCAACAGACTTCTTTATCAAATGGGTGGAAGCTATCCCTACTAGGAATGCCACAGATAAGATGATTACGGAATTTATTGAAGAAAATATCCTCAGTAGGTTTGGATGTCCTCAGAAAATAGTAACAGATAATGCAAAAGATTTTAAGTCTAAGGAAATGGAAGCATTTTGTGAAAAGAATGGTATCTTGTTGAAACATTCAACTCCTTACTATCCCTGAGGTAATGGTTTAGCTAAGTCCTCAAATAAAAATATCATTTAGAGTATCAGGAAACTACTGAAGCATAATAAGAGATCATGGGATTCTATGCTGAAATATGCATTATGGGCTGATAGAATAACAGTCAAGCAAAGCAAATGGAACTTCTCCTTTCCAATTAGTGTTTGGTACAGATGTAGTTTTTCCTATTCAATTGGGCATTCCAGTGATGAAGTTTTTTCAGAATTGTCAGGAAGAACCTAATGATATGCAGAGAAGGATTTATGAGATGATAGAGTTGTAGCAGAACAGAGAAAAAGTGGAAGAAAAAGCACAGTTATACAGATTGAAGATAGAAGACAGATTTGACAGGAAAATAAAAGACAACACTTTCTCAATTGGTGACATGGTTCTAAGGTGGGATGCCAGGAAAGAGCAAAAAGGGAAACATGGCAAATTTGACAATCTCTGGTTTGGCCCTTTCCTAGTATCTAAGTTTTTGGAAAATAACACTTTTGTCCTATAGACTTTGGAGGGTGAGGAATTGTCAAGTCCAGTTAATGGACGATTCCTCAAGCATTTCTACAGTTTTTGAGGGGAATTTTAGTTTTTCATTGTATATACCGGTGTGAGTAAAACACAATAAGGACTCCATAACCCAATGGAAATTTTGCAGATTAGCAGGTAGCAGAAAGAAGGCACTGGTCTACAGGTTCTTGAAGCCTCACAAGGAGGACTTCATCCCGCAGCAGGAGCCAGATGTTAGGTCATGATTTTGTCTTCCCTAGTTTTATGCTTTTGTCTATGTTTTTTAAAACTTGCTAATATTTTTGCTTTTAGGAAATTTTGGTTTATAAAGGTTAATTTTGAGTTTAAGCCTTTAGTTTTCATCATTTTGATTTTGCCTATTTTTAAGCTTGCTTTTATAAAATTTTGCTTAGAGTTCATTCTTGCAGGGTTCTAAAAAGTATATATTGATTAAATGGTTTCATAAATGACACTAAGATCGATATTAATCATATAAACCAAGGCATAAACCTGATTAGTGATTTAATGAGATGAAATTATGGGTTTGGACTTTCTTGTAGCGCAAGAGCGAAATTAATGCACTACAGTGCTACAAGAAAGTCGCGAGTGCCAAAATTGTTATTTTTTAGTTCGATTTTTTGGGGGGTTTCGTTCCTGAGGTGTTAATCACATCAATTATCACATTTGATACGTGTCTTGCCAGGCTTATCATTGAAATAGGTGTATGGTCATCATGTGAGGGAGATCGTGGCAATTGTATGCAAGTTCATGGCGAATGATGACAGTGAGTGGAACGAGGCAGAATTTTTAGGAATATGTTCTTAAGCTGAAGAATACGAAGGCATTGAAAGTCGTGGTGGATACATATTGCTAAGAAATCGGAGCTTTGACAGTTGAAGGAAGAATTAGGGCTTCCCAGCGGTGACAGTTCGAAGTGATCTGGATAGTTGAAGACAGCTGGAACGTGCAATTCGATACCTAACCTCTAAAGGGATCGACTTCTAGCACTTGTATTAAGCTTTTAAGCAAGCACCCCGCGTGGCATTTGATAGGGTTTGTTAAATTTGGGGGTTCTTTTGATAAAGCCTATAATGCCAAAATTTTAAGCAAGGACATGAATTTGCTCACTCAATAGACTTTGAATGATGAGATATTAATCAATATAGCTAAGTATTCATCATTTAAGTTAGTAAAGTTCAAAGCATAACTATTGGAGGTCCCTGAATTTGTGATTAGGTCAAATTGATGAAATTTGGTACAAAACATTTCCTAAATTGGTGATAGGGAAGACTGTGAGAGTTTGAAGATAAATAGACTGCCAAAACTGTGCAAATTCGAAGATAAATAGACTGTGAGATTACTGACAAGTGTTGCAAACCATAGTGAAAATGAAGAAGAGTGGAAAAACTAATAGGGCTGAGCCCACTAATCTTAGTTGGATAGATAAATTCCCATAATGTGCTGAGCTATTTGAAAATGCAGGATGGTTGATATTTTTCAAGAAAATTGATGGATACAATGTTGAGGTCTCCCATAAGTTTGCTCAGTGTTATGAAAAAGACACTGTATCTTTTGATACTTTGAAATTCAAATTGACCAAAGAGTTGGTAGCTGAGGCAACAGGGGTTAAAAATGAGGGAGAACTATGGTTTAAGAAAGTGCCATTCACCTTTAATGCACAAAGGTACCTACTGCCTGGTATAGTTCCAGATTGGGGTAAGGGTGTACCCATCCATAACTTCAGGCCTGAATGGGTAGAACCTATTAAGGTTTTACAAAGTTATATTACATGTGAAGGAAGGTATGCCTTCATTTTTAAATACCATTTCAGGTTTCTTCAACACCTCAGTAATGAATCAAAGATGAACCTGCCCTTCTTCTTGCTAAAGAGCCTATAGAAGATGTCTTGCAGAATCAAAGAACACCAAAATTATACTAGACAGTCCATTTTTCACCATGGGCTTATCAAACTCATTATCAACAGTGTTTTGCAGAGTAAAGGAAAAACTTGGGAATATTTCCTTTTTTGGTCAGGGTTTCAGAATAGTCAAGAAGGAAAGTCTAATAGAAAACAAGCTGATAAAGGACAAACCTTGATCAGAAAGTTAAGACAGAATATAAAGGTTAAAGATGAAGACAGTATTAAATTATAGGAGGTTGCAGAGCCTGCAAAAGAATATTGTGAGTCTAAACAACATCTACATGACATTGAGAGCAAAGATTTGCAGTCTGATAATAAGGAGACCGAGCTTGTTCAGGATGATGCACCAGGAGAGACATTTGTTGTTGAAAAGATTGTACTTGCAGAGAAAGTTTCAGGTGATGAAGAGGATACTGAAGTCCAAAAACAAAGTCCAATCACAGTCCTGTCAGAGGATGAGACATGCCTGTTTGAGGAGGATAAACTTCATGTTATTGATGAAACTAAGGTTAGCACTAAAAAGGAATTTCACAGTCAGCAAGATGAGGTAGCAGTACCAAAGAGAAAGAAGCTAAAAGTCATTGAATTTTCCTCAGTCACCCATCAGGGCAAAACTTTCAAAATGTTAGGGGAACTTGCTCCTGGGTGGAGGCCAAAGACTAGACCCAGAAACAAGCTTAGGCTGAATATGAATAAATTGCTAAACCCTAAATTGAATAAAGAAGGAGTAACTGTGATAGATGACTCCTCCTCTGATGAAAAATTGGATGTTGATAAGGGTGACAGTAAAGGAAAAAGGCCAATGAAATCAGAAAGAGAATCTGCCCTTACTGAGACCAAACTGTCTGATATATTTTTAGAGATACGAAGTCAAATGTTGCAGGAACAACGAGAAGGTAAGATAGAGGTTTCACACTTAGAAAAGAAGCTGATGGTTGATGAAAATGTTCCCTGTGAAGCTAAGACTAAAGAAAACCTAAGTTTTCCTGAAAATCCTACAGAATTGCGGCCAGAAGATGAAGAAATCTATAGGAGACTAAACATTCCATGGCTTCCCAATGAGATGCAAAGTACAACAGGAAGTAAAGCATTTGATTCAGAAAAAGAGAATTTACAGAGAACAATA
This sequence comes from Pseudotsuga menziesii, assembly GCA_001517045.1. Classification (NCBI taxonomy): domain Eukaryota; kingdom Viridiplantae; phylum Streptophyta; class Pinopsida; order Pinales; family Pinaceae; genus Pseudotsuga; species Pseudotsuga menziesii. Next base: position 92,981 of record LPNX010632434.1, read on the forward strand.
AAACAGTATAAATATCAGGTGGAATATATGCAGGAGACAAATGATGGCTTGGTTATGGCCAATAGAAGACTTAGAGAGGATCTGGATGAGGTGAATAGCCACTTTTAGGAGCTGATTGCAGTTTCAAAAGAGGCATTGAAAAGAAAAAGAAATATAGAGTCTCAATTTACAATGTTAAAACAAACCAGCAAAGATCTACAGTAGCAAAATGAAGAACTCACTAGAAAGATGGCAGAGATGGAAGCAGAGCAATTGAAGGCTAGAAGAAAGGCCCAATCCCTAGAAGGGATAGCCATGCTAGTAGAGGCAGCTAAAGATCTATGAAGCTTTTTAACACAATCAGTTATTAGTTATGTTTTGGAAGGATATTTCATTTTTGTAATTATTATTTTGATAGAACTATTTCGATGAGTAGGCTGAAAAGCAGTTAGGGTTTAGTCTTTAACTTAATTTTGAAGGATAGTATTAATGTATGTCACAAAGAGGACTAAGGGTTCGATTTTTTGGCTAGCAAGAGGAGGTCTTCAGACTTGTTCATAAGCTAAGTAAATGACTCTCATGTGTATTTGAAAGACTGATTATGAAATATATGCTCTATTTACCCTTCAGTTTGTTCTCTGGCTTCATTTATAGCTTGTTTTAGCTACTCAATTGGTAATTTCATTGTTGGTTTAAAGTTTTATACTTGTAGTGCTTGCCATTTGTGGATGAACTTAATTGTTATTTTTTGTTGGATACATGGTTATTATGTTATGCATCTCAGTTTTTCTATGCTTGTGATTTAGGTTTGTTTGGGTTATGAATGTATTCCCTTTTGTCATCAAACTTCACAACCAAAAAAGCTTAAAAACCCTAAAAACCCTGTTTTGTTTTATTGAGATATTTGGGATTATGTTGGCTTGTTTACTTGTTGTCTGAAAACAATTTCTGGCATAAACACGAAGTAAAATGTAGTGACAGAAATGTTGAACAGTCGTGACCGTAGGCAAATCCAACTTCTCAACATGTGAGTATCGTGTTTCAGAATCTAATAGACTCTTACTCAAAAAATATATCACATGTTCCTGGATGTTTGTATCTTTCTACACTAAGACCATACCAATGGTAGTAGTGGAGGCTGCGATATATAACAGGTAGTCTTTTGTATAATTGGGAGGATGCAATACAAGTGAGTGTGTAATTGCATGTTTCAGATTGTCGAAATCTTGTTGAGATAGAGAATCCTAGATGAATGGAGTGTTCTTTTTCAACATTTGCATGTATCTATGCGTTTTTTCTGCAACATTACAGACAAAACAATGCAGAAAGTTTGCCTTCCCTTGCAAAATTTGAAGTTCTGTGATATTGGTGGGTGGGGGTAAGGCCAAAATAACAGATATTTTCAAAGGGTCGATACGAATACCATCCATAGAAACAACAAATCCAAGTAGACGTCCAATATCTGCACAAAAAACACATTTGTGTGGATTGAGACGAATGTTATAGTGGCAGCATCTAAGGAAAATGGCCCTAAGATGTTCGGAATGATCCTCTTGCCATTGTGAATGGGAAGGTAGGTCATCTAAGTAAGCTTCCACTATATGCTTGATATCATGGAAAGCATAGGACATGGCTCGTTGAAATGTGGCTCCAACATTCTTTAAAGTGAAAGGCAGTTTACGGTAGGAAAAGGTTCCCCATGGGAAAATAAACGTCATCTTATGTTGATCGATGAGCAATATGTCAATTTGATTAAGCTGAAAAATCCATCCATAAAGGAGAAAATAACACTTCCGACATAGTTGTTTATAATATGATCGATGTAGGGGGTAGGTAATTATCTTTGGGACAAGCCTTATTCAGATCCCTAAAATTGATGTAAACCATAATAGTGCCCTGTTTCTTCTCAACTGTAACAATATTAGATACCCATTCGGTCAATGGCACGGTGTAGATAAAACTAGCCTTCAAAAGCTTTTCAACTTCGACTTTGATAGTTGCAGCTTTCTAAGGGTGGACCTAACACAGTTTTTTCCTAAAAGGTTTTACAGTTGGATAAGTCTTGATCTCATGGAAAACAATCGATGGATAAATTCCAAACATTTCCTCATAGCTCCAGGCAAAAACATCTTAAAATTATTTGAAAAGGGACAAATAAATTTCAATTTTAGCTGTTGAATAGTCCAGGTTTCACCAATATGTCGATGGGGATAGTCTGAGTAACATTACACAAGTTCCCTTCAGAATCAACACCTTGCAAGAGCACCAGTGACTAAGGATTTTCGACGATACTGGAAATAATGAATGACACAAAATCAGGATCTACCGAGTTGGAATTAGGAAGGAAAGAAGATCTATGATGTTGATCTTCCCATGGAGATTCATCCCAACTCATGATTTCCATAATTGACTCATCTAAAGGAAAAGTTTGTAAAAGGTAATTGAGAGTAGGGAGAGGAGAATCTAACCAATGAGGTAGATGGTAAGGATCTGATGCTACTAAATGGTGGTCATCGATATACGCATCAGAAGTGGATTGAATGGAATCATACAAGGCTTTGGTAGGAATAAGAAAAGGTGTATCAGCAATTGCTTTTCCTTTTGACATGTCATTGACGGTGGAGGATATCATGTTCATCAAGGAAACTTGAGATGTAGGGGGTGAATAATTAGACAGAAAGAATCCCATAGGGGCAGAGTCTTTTAGAAGCTTGACTCCTATATTATGATATGGATTGGGTGACTACCCCAACAAAGGAACATTGTTTGGTGCGATGGAAGTGATATCTGGGGAGAAAAAATCAAGCTGATTGATAGTCACAATAGATCCTATAATAAGCCGTAAGGTTGAAAAACTCGTCCGTCAAAATATTTTAATGTGGTTGGCGAACGGTTAACTTTAGGAGAACCAATGGCTATCCAACAAGACATAGATATCACTAAGGTAGAGGCTCCTTCGTCTAGTACAATATGATGAACCTTCCTACCAATCACTTTGGTCGTGATCTGAAACGCGAGTTGGTGAGATAACCTCGGTTTAAAATTATCCAAATTAAATGTAATCATGTTTCAATTATCTAGATCTAAAGCCCCAGGAGCTAGCAACAAGTTTTTACATTTATTAGGACAAATTTTGGAGTACTTCCAAAGTGGACATAACACAGGGTGCCTGAGCCAGATATTTGACGATATTATAAAATTGGGCTGCTCGAGCGCTAGGATTAAACACTGATTTCTGGATCATACTCTTGGGAGGAAGTAAAATTGCGTTATTGATTGGTTTTTCAATGGTGATATGGATAATAGAAGGAGACAAAGAAGAAGAAGGATTAGTAGAAGGAGTCTTATCAGAAGAAGCACCTTCATCCCTTTTCTCTGGAGGTTTTTCATATGTCTGTGTTCGCATAGTTAATCCAACTATTTCAGTGGACATCATCTTGATTTCTTCCGTGGAAGAAGAGGTACCATGTAAAGACGCATGGTCTATCAATTGTTGTTGTGATGGGAAAGGGTTGGTCAACACTGTCGGTGCATGATTATTCTTTAAAAATATATTAATCTCTTCATGTCTAGGAAATTCTTTAGTGAAGTGGTCATTTGCACACAATAGGCATGGATACTTAGCGTTCCGCTTTGGTTTCAAATCATTCTATGGAGTCATTGTTTTTGGGTTCTCCTGCCAGTTTCTGGGTTTTTTTGGATTTATCTTTACCCTTATTTTTGTTCCCAAGTGATTGTGAGGATTGGATCACATTCACCTTGACAAAAATAGTAGGAGTTGAGGTGGTTGCAGGAGAAGAACTCTGTTGATTGGTGGGTTTCGCTGCGGATTGGGGTTGGATTGAACCTACAAAACCATCCACATGAGGTTCAGAAGGTGGTTTGGAAGTATCAGTTTTGGGACGAGAAGCATGGGGGATCAAGTCATTCAACACTTCGGACTGGGAGTAAACCAAGTCCAATTATTGTGCACAGCTGATATCGTGTTCCTTAGTAACAACACCTCCCATAGCCACATCTCTGGTGATGGGGGGAAGCAATGAATTAGTGAACCAGTCAGCTAACAACTGATATGGAATATGAGCTTTGATCAATCTTCGTTGCCTCCTCCATTCATGAATGTGATCATATATGTGGGTGGAGGTGGTTTGTCAGAGAGAAGTCAAAAGATCGGTACCAGTCTCATAATAGATAGGTAGCTAAAAGTGCGTAAGAAATGTTGTTTCCAATGAATTAAAATCCACAAACGAGTGTTGTGGGAGTTTGATATACCATTTTGTGACTGTACCAGTTAAATTTCTTTGGAAGAGCTATAGATGAATGTAATCATCGATCAAGGAGATAGACAAACACCATAGATGGAAGGTCATTACATGATTTTTGGGATCTTCACCTTAATTCCCGTCAAACTTTGGGATGTTCGATGATAATTTAACTAGAATGGCAGGCCACAAAGGGTCATGTAGAATGGGATCATTGATCAATTTCAACAAGTCTGGAAAATCCAATGTAGCCAAAAAATGGAGTTGTGTATTCGGTTGCGCGTAGTTGTAATATTTATATGGCATGGGAACCCTAGTGAGGCCATAGGTTGGTTGGGCTTGTCCATGGTAACTTGCATATTGTTGGTAGTTGGGAATGTTTTGTCCTACTAAAGGTTGAACATGGTTAGGTCTGGCTTGAGGTAGATAAGCATGTTGCGTTCATTGATTTGAAACACCACCTGGATAAGGTACATATAGGGGGTTATTATAGTGCGCCCCATTGTAGTATTGACTACCAGCATAAGGCTGTTGAGGATGAGCCCAAGCCGATGCATGAGGTTGTGAAATAGCCATAAAAACTAGATCCTACAACTAGAGACATAGTTCTCGAAACATTATAAAATAGGCACATAAGGGCCTTTAGTTGTATAGGACATGGAAGACAAAGACTGATTTCCAACTACATTAGGAAAACTCATGGAAGGCATATAAGCACTTCTTGATGAAGGATTTAAAGCTGGATTCAGGGGCAGATTGTGAAATTGCCACCAGAGTGGTGTGTGTGATAGAGTGTGCACTAAGTCTAGCAAGTCTGGGATAAGGAGGAGAATCAACCACAACTTGACTAGAAGGCATGTTCAAGGATCTACCAAGGAGGTGACTCGACAGAAGGTAAGGGAGAGCTCTTCTAGTGGTAGGAGTCAACTCTATGGAAGAGAAAATAGTGGCACTGGTAGAACCAAATTCATAAATGGATTGGCCTAGAGTGGTTTCCTAGAATGGAGCAGTTGGACCAAACATAGTGAAACATTATGTAAAATAGGCACATAAGGGCCTTTAGTTGTATAGGACATGGAAGACAAAGACTGATTTCCAACTACATTAGGAAAACTCATGGAAGGCATATAAGCACTTCTCGATGAAGGATTTAAAGCTGGATTCAGGGGCAGATTGTGAAATTGCCACTAGAGTGGTGTGTGTGATAGAGTGTGCACTAAGTCTAGCAACTCTGGGAGAAGGAGGAGAATCAACCACAACTTGACTAGAAGGCATGCTCAAGGATCTACCAAGGAGGTGACTCGACAGAAGGTAAGGGAGAGCTCTTCTAGTGGTAGGAGTCAACTCTATGGAAGAGAAAATAGTGGCACTGGTAGAACCAAGTTCATAAATGGATTGGCCTAGAGTGGTTTCCTAGAATGGAGCAGTTGGACCAAACATAGTGAAACATTATGTAAAATAGGCACATAAGGGCCTTTAGTTGTATAGGACATGGAAGACAAAGATTGATTTCCAACTACATTAGGAAAACTCATGGAAGGCATATAAGCACTTCTCGATGAAGGATTTAAAGCTGGATTCAGGGGCAGATTGTGAAATTGCCACCAGAGTGGTGTGTGTGATAGAGTGTTCACTAAGTCTAGCAACTCTGGGAGAAGGAGGAGAATCAACCACAACTTGACTAGAAGGCATGTTCAAGGATCTACCAAGGAGGTGACTCGACAGAAGGTAAGGGAGAGCTCTTCTAGTGGTAGGAGTCAACTCTATGGAAGAGAAAATAGTGGCACTGGTAGAACCAAATTAATAAATGGATTGGCCTAGAGTGGTTTCATAGAATGGAGCAGTTGGAACAAACATAGTAGCAAATGGATCGTCTGGATTTGTCTGGTTGAACATTGAATTTGTCGGGGTATGTATTGCAAAAGATGGATTTCAGGAAGAAGGTTGTTTTGCTATCGGTGGAAATGAATAGTCAGTGATAGGAACAATACTGGAGAGAGAGAACTCTCCTTGTTCTTTCTTCATGGGGACTCCCCCCAATTCTAGAAGAGAGATGCTTCATGTATTAGAGTTAACATCCATCTCTTGGTCCATAGGAGATCGGGTCATAGGGTTCAAAGGATATTGTAGTGATAATCCTTGTATCCGACGAGATCATCTCCAAGGATATTTAACTAGTTTTATAGGCCAAACAATTTCTAAAGAACCTCTAACTAAATCATCCAAATCAAGCACTTCTCAAACTAAGGCAACAAACAAACACATGAGAGGAGTGGATTTAATGTCTAGATCATCACAGGATTTGTTAAACCATCACAACTCGCTATATACCATAGGGTCCAACAGTAGAGCGCAAAAAGGAGGACTGGGATCGTACCCTTCCTGAATACCCAACTACCTAGACGGTATGTGCATAGTAATCTCCTCGAGTGTTGTTTTTGATGTATTGTGATGATAAGATGACAAAAAGGCTTTGCTTAGATGGTCTCAGGATCCCTAAAGGTGTTTCCTGATATACACAAGGTACGACATCGAAGCTCCAATCCATAGTACTGCTTTCTAATGCACAATCGTATGAAAGGGGCCTTCCTATATACCATCAAGTACGTGAAGTACCTTTCTATATACCATAAGGGTACGTGAAAGGCCTTTCAATATACCAATGTGTACGTGGAATAACCACATAATCCCCAGGATGCAGTGCAGGAATATAATGATAGTTCCCACGCTTAAAGACATCGAACACGTCTCTAACCTATCACACTTTTCTAATAAATTTTATCCTAGGCTGGTGCATTAATTTTATTTGAACGGTTAGGTGAATGCATGAGGTGATGACCTAAACTAGTAAACCATTCATATGAAGATGCAGATCATTTACTTTATTGTTTAGTGGATGCCCTACCTAAGAGAGGGAAATATGTTCAATTGTCCTTTAACACACAAAAATAAATCCCAAAAAATGACATCAAACTACTACTTTTTCATTCCAAACATAAGAAAAAAATGTCTTCTACTTTAATTGAAAAGAAATTAAGATCTATAATAACAAATTGAAAAGATCACTAAAAATTTTCACACAAAAGCCTTCAAATTTTCTTAATCAAATGCAAAGATGAACTAAACGCAAAGAATTTTTGTTATTTTTCGTTATAACAAGAAGGAAAATTACAAAACGAACACTTGAGGGTCTATACAACTAATGAAGAGTCCTTCTCTACAAGAATATTTATGGATTTTTTCAAAATTTTGGGTAAAAGGAAAAGCACACAAAAGACATTTTACAACTAACAAAGAAGAAATGAAAAGATATTTTATTTTCTTGCCTAAAACAATAGATATCAAAGATCTATCTAAACCCAATTCTTTTCAACATGCCAACTCTTAATCAAAGACAAATACAGATCTCTTAAGGACCAAAATCAATCAAAATTATAAAAAAACAAAGAAAATCAAGAATACAATCACTCCCATAATTCAGATGATCACAGTAACTACCAGAACTATACCTTTTAAGATGGAAAAATGTATTTAAGCATTAAATATCAGACTGGAGTCCAAGATATTACCTGGTGCCACGGTTTGTTGGGTTGCACCAAAGCGTTGGCAGTTCAGTACCAACCCTGTAAACAGAGACAGAGCGGTGGCACCGCTCTTTGCTAACTGACAAAAGGGGGTGGCACTGTGGGTTGCACTAGGGAAAAGTGTGGTGGACATACTTAGTATACAACCCAAGTGCAATGGCCCAATTTGATATTTAAAAACAACAAAAACATGAAGAAGAAGCGAGTTAAAGTCTAAAATATGAATCCAAACGTCAACTAGAAGACTCAATGAGCGAATAACACAAAGATTTGAAGGTGAGCAGAGGCAGATCTATCAAATTCAAAGAAAACATATCGAATCACAAATAGATCTATCAATTGAAAATGAATATGAATATTTCAACTTACTAAAAGACTAGGAATTCAAAATCTCCAGTAGGGTCGCCATTTCTGTTGACGAAAAATCTCAGTTAATGCGTACAAAGATTGTTTCCCAAGTTTGAATGGTACATATATAGAACAAAACAAACTACAATGCAAATAAACTTTCCCTATAAACCTAGATCACTTGAATTAAACTACTCTCATACCTTTCAACAAGCAGATATGTCAGCTTGAACTTGTTGTGTTCGAGCTATGCAGTGAATGGACCTGCAATAGATATAAAAGAACAAATACCACATGATATTAACAAGATAATATATACTTCTTTGTTAGTGACCAAGGAGAAAAACAATAAACAGAGCATGACAATGGAAATACAATGTTTATGGGAAAGAACAATGATTGTATTAATTATAAAAAAAGGAGAGATCGCAACCAAGCCTTGGTGTTGGGAGCTCCTCCCAATGGAACCGTGCCTCAAGCTTCGCCTTGCCTCTAATGACTCCAAGAAGGTCTAGGATTATTTGGGCAGTCTTGATGCTTTAACAAAATGTTCCTTCCTTTCCCATGAGGGGTGATCCAATATTTAAGGTCTATAATGGATAGAATGGGTTGAGGATTCAAAGGAGAAGGTTGAGGGATCATCCCAATGATAAGGGAATTCGATTTACACTTGTAAAAACTCTTAGGGATGAGATTCCATGAAGGTATCTTAGAGAAACTTCTCAAAACTCATTCATTTTTCCTTTTGAGGATTAGCACCGCAATTTGAAGAAGGAAAACAAGTGGTTTTATGGGGTACCACCTGCTGCATGAAGGAAAGAAGTGGCAACGCCGCTTATTGTAAGTGCAAAAGGTGCGTTACTGAATTAGATAACACCTGTTGTTAGCTGACAAGGTGTAGTGGTGGCTCAAAACATGGAAAAACACAAGGGAACAATCCTCCTTTCATTTCTCCACTTCAGACTCTGAGGGATTAGAGAAAGCAATGGGATACTCATCTCATAACATGAGAGTGACGTGATTTAGGTGTAATGGTACCATATCTGTATGGGCCATAATCCACACTTATAGGCAGGACTCCAAGTTTGCAGATGATGTGTTTGAAGCAATGCATATATGAAAAACCCATGGTTTAATTGTTAGATGGTATTCTAATTAAGACGTAGGATAGATTTGTGGCCTGCCAGTAGGAGAGGTAGAATGCTTGAAGGAAATTGGGGGAATATTTTGAAATTTGTAGATTTATTAGTGAAAAAATTTAGTTTTGTTATCTGACAAATAAGTTCTTGATTGGGAAAAAGGGCCAAAGATAATTTGGTAATAAGCCCCTTGTTGGCGAATTAAAATTTCCCATATTCATGAAAAATTAAAACATTGGGAAAAATTGAAGTGGTCCCCACCCATGCCACGTGGACAAGGATGATGTGGATGTGCCATGGGTATGTGGGAAGATGAGGTGGACCAACTACATGAATGCAATGCACAAATAATAGCACGAGAGAGGTCATATGCCTGGGTGGCATGACTGAATTGTTTTGTTTGCACTCAGCTGGAAGGCGAGGGAATATGCATATATGACGAAATATGTGATAAGATCTCAAATCTATGGTGAATCTAGGACCTCCGATGAATCTCCAATAATCCAAATTGCAGTGGAGAAAGACACCCTCCGCAAATGACCCATATCACATTATGCAAGTCCAATAAGATGAACTTAACCAATCGTGTAGATGGAAGTGCACATACCATAGTACAAGGGGTCATGCTGTGAATGGCTCATATTACATTGTGCATATTTTAGTTTTTTATCATGACCATTCATGCTAAAGGAATTGACTGCACTTTATTCGAGGGGGCGGTCCTGCAATTGGCTCAAATTGAGTGTGCATGTTCCAATATTCAATATTGACCGTTTGCACTATGGAAACTAAATGTACTTTATCCTGGGGTACCTAAGCATGAATTACTGAGATATAATATGGGCCCTCGAGGAAATTAGATCTGAACCATTCACTTGGATGATTTTCACATGTGTGAAGGTTCCCGCGATTGACAGATATGATTCACAATGCATGCATAACTTGCATGCTAGATAATGGCGGTTGGGAAAGTCATTGGGTGGATATTGCTTATCCACGTGTCTGACCTTAAATAGCAACGGATCCAATAAAATGATTTCCAAAATCACTTATTTGGTGAGTCATTACCACTTACGGTAATGGAATACAACTAGTTCATTTTCACCAGGGGTAATCAAGAAATAAGTAGAGGCTTTGACCCTCGATTTTTAGGTGTTAAAAACTAGAAAATGCTACTTGTCTTATGTGTTATATTATGTGAATTTCATATATTTTACAAAAAAATGAGGGTGTTTCCCTTGACCTACCCTGTAATGGTGGAAACCACAAGGGAGAAAGCCCCCTTAACCCTCATTTCCCTCCCCTGATGCATCGAAGAGTTCAATAATTCTTTCTGGTAATGAGATGACTCATGAGAATGAAAAATTTCACTATGTTATCAGCTTGAGGGGGTGTTATAGAACTGTTAGAAATTTCCAAGTGTAGAGAAGGTGAAAAAGGTTAAAAGTATTAAATTCCACAATTTTATAAAATGTGATTGGAGCATCTAATCAGAGAATAGAAATTTCTTGATTAATCCTGGTTATATTTATTATTAGGGCCAATATAAATGATTTTCTAGTTTTCCCTAAATTTCATTTTACAGATTTTGAATTTGGCCTCTGGAGTTAAGTGATTCGATAGTAAAAGTGCAGAATTAGGCAAATTTGACAATTTGGAAGCAATGTAACTCTTCGCTCAGGAATCATAATTGTGCATACTTATAGTCATTGGAAAGCTTATCCATACGATAATAGTTGCACAAATCCAATTCTAAAGGGATGATTTATATGTTTCTATAATTTGTTCAAAAAAGTGCCTATAGCCATAATTTGACAAAAAATGTCAATATGGGTAGTTCCCAGAATGCCTGAAAAATAATTTTATAATTTTCTAAAAATATTATGAAGCTAATAAATGTGTTTATATGAACACTTTGCAGATTCAATATCTTATCAGGAATGACTAAAGGTTAACATTCAATATAGTGCAGTTTGGAAATCTTGGGCCTTGTTTGGGCCAAGAATATCATCATCATGGATGATGCACATGATCCTTATGTAGCTGAAATTGATGCAATAGGAGAAAATATATGGGTAGAGCATGCAAAGATAGAATCCAATGGTGAGAGAAATCAAGTAAATCCCCCAGACATCAGAGAAACAATGAGCATCATGAGAGTGGAGCTACAAGGTTGTAGAGCAGATAATGGGAGGATGATGAGAGCTCAAGAGGAGCTAAACCAACTGAATGCAACCATGCTCCAAAGGTTAACAAATATTAAGAGGAATATTAATCTTGGCCAACACACAGGGATTGAGGAATATTTCTCTTCTAGTGAATTATATACCTCCAAAGAACCCATTGAAGGTTCAATATCTTCATCTCATTGTAATAAGAGGAAGATACCTTTCAAGAACAACTCACATGGAGAATTTAGGAAGGCCAAACCTCCTACTTTTGATGGTGAAGTAAAATCTTTTCAAGAAGCTAAGGCTTGTATTCTTGGGATGAGGAAGTATCTCCAAGTCTAAGAAACATGAAAGCAAGGGTATCCATATTCAATTTGAAAAGATGAGCATCCATAAATGGTGGGATCACCTCAGGAAAGTGAAGAAGATCAATGAAAGCAATATTGTGTGAAAAAAATTCAAGAAATACTTAAAGCAAAAGTACCTATTTTATAGGTACTACGATGACAAAATCAAAGAGTTCAATGAATTGAAATTAGGAAAAATGACAATGGAGGAATATGCTAATAAATTCTTGGAGATGCTGAGATATGTCAACTATATCAGGGATGATAAGGTAAAAATTCAATGTTTTCTTAGTGGTTTACCTTAGTTGTACAAATATAGAATTGAATTTGATGAACCCCAAACTTTAAAAGAGACCATAACAAAGGCCAACTATTATGATCAAAACAAAATCAAGCAAGAATTCCGTAAGGCATGGAAGGAAAAGAGAAAGGAGAAGTTTAACCAAAGAAAGAAGTGGTTCCAGTCTCCTCATTTCAGAAATTAGCAAAGGTAACCACCATAGGGTGTTATGGAAAGCCAACTAGGATAATGGAGACAAGCCAAGAGAGCCACTTCAATGTTGGGGATGTGGACAGGACCATATGCTTAGAAATTGACCACATCGAAATGGGAGTGCAAAGCATGTTCACAACATATAGGAGGCTGAAACTATAGGTCAAGTAGCAAGGATCATACATAGAATCTATGATGCACTAGAGGACTACCAAGCAGACCATCAATCAATTGTGGTTGAGGTTGAAGGTAATATTGCTAAGCAATCTATTTCTCTTTTGATTGACCATGGATCTATTCCCATTTATATCCCTCCTAAAATTGTTGGGAATTGTGATTTTAACAAAACAAAGCATTGTAAATCATGGTTCGGTCCAACTGTCCTCTAGAACCAAGAGGATAGTTCGTGAAATGGTGCAGAAATGTCCATTGGAAATGGATGGACTCTTCACATGGGAAAATCTAAATATTTTTCTACTTGGTTCCTATTATATTCTCATTGGAATGGATTGGTTGGAAACACACAAAGTTAAACTTGATTGTACAGGAAAACGTTTGAATGCATTGATGAAGAAGGAAATTGAAGGGTAGTGAAGGGAATACCAAAGGTAGTTTCTATTATGCATATTTCATCCATGCAATTTAAGAAGTTCTTTATAAGGGGTTGTCAACTTTACACATCCCATGTTTTTGATACAACAGAAAAGGAAATTCCCAAGTTGGAGGACTATCATGTGTTGTGAGTATTCAAGGATTTGTTTCTCTATGAAGTGCCAGGACTTCCTCCAAACAAGAACATTGATTTCACAATTAGCCTTATTCCAAGAGTTGCACTAGTGTCTAAGATACCTTACAAAATGAACACAACATAACTATTAGAGTTGAAAATGCAATTGCAAGAAATGTTGGAAAAGAAGTACATTAGGCCAAGTGTGTCTCCCTAGGAATCACCCATACTACTTGTGAAAAATAAACATGGGACACTCAGGTTATGTATTTATTACATGCAACTGAACAAAGTCACTGTTAAAAACAAGTACCCATTACCTCGAATTGATGATATTTTCGATCAAGTGAGAGGGCCAAGGATATTTTCGATCAAGTGAGAGGGGCAAGGATATTTTCAAAGATTGACTTGAGATATGGATGCCATCAAGTGAGAATTAGGGAAGAATAAATTCACAAGACAACTATATAACAAGGTATGGAAACTATGAGTTTGTGGTGGTACCATTTGGTCTCATTAATGCACCAACTACATTCACGTGTCTCATGAATAGTGTTTTTCAGTTGGTATTTGGACAAGTTTGTTCTTGTTTTTCTGTAACGTACCCACTACACATATACTGCCATGATGTCATGTACCCGATGCCCATAGACCTGACTGATATGCAGAATAATTAAAAACTTAATATTTATTTCTCTTTAACACAATCACGGGTCATGAATCTTCCTTTCACATTCATACCTAGGCTCAAGAACCATTGTGGTAGTTGTTTCACCCTTGACAGATCCCTTCGGTGACCAGAAATGTCCTGTCTGCACTGGACCTGTCCTTTCCTCCCTTCGCCTTTCGCATTCCCCTTTTCACCTTTCACTACGGAATCGGTAATCGAAAACACAATGTGCGACGGGGTCATTCGAATCACATTCCGCCTTCGGAACCTGGAAGTCGGAAACATAAATTTTGATGAAATACTTTATCCATAGTTTCGCCTTTCCTCCCTCTAGCGTGGAACTCGGGAATCGGAAGACCAAGCTTTGACCTTAGCCTTTTTCCCATTTTTTGCCTCCCGCCTTCCGCCTTCCGTAGGCAGATTTCAGGGTGCGGAAAATATACTTTCACCTTAGATTCTCTAGCTCTTTCTCCACTTCCACTTTCCGCCTTCTGAAGGCAGATCCTGAAAATCAGAAATCCAACATTCTACCTTGTTCTTTTCCTGTTTTCCACCTTCCGCCTTCCATAGGCGGATCCCGAAGTGCGGAAAACCCATATTCTGCTCTGTTTTAACTTCTTTCTTCCACCTCCCACCTTCCGCAGGCGGATCCCAGGGTGCGCAAACACTCAAGTCAAATGCATTATGACTCTGTAACCAGGCTTCTAGACTCCATGAACTTAAACAAAATGCATTGAAACACACATGACATATATATAGATGCAAATGTAGGAACAATTAATCAACATTAAACTCTACTGAAATTATTAACAAGCATTCATCATATTAAATTCATTCATAAGAAAATACATTGCATAAATAATAATAACATAGATCTTATCTTGAAGACGAAGTTGTCCCGCAACTAGCTATGTCGTTGTAGCGTTCCACCCAACCATAGGCCAGTTGTGTTCATTAATCTCTCAACACAACTGCCACCCCTGAGCTGGGCATGAATTCCATAAGGAACTAGGGAACAAAAGACTCACACAAAACCTAATCACATCACATACAGTCAATCCAAAACACAGTTGGCTTCATGGACTGTCCAACCAAGCCAACACACGGTTGGGTTTATCAGGCTGCAGGAAAACAAGCCAAACATATGGGTTTCAGAGGCTACACAACCAAGCCATCTCAGTACTGGGTTTCACAGGCTATTCAGCCAAACCAACATAGCAGTTGGGTTTATCAGATTGAACACAGGAAAGCCAACATTCACATTTAAGGACCATCCAAGCCAACATATGGGTTTATCAGGAACTAAGCCAAGCCATCTCACTGCTGGGTTTCATAGGCTTTTTAGCCAAGCTAGCATTCACAGTTGGGTTTATCAGGATGTCTAGCCAAAGATTACACACATGGAAAAAATGCACAAAAAGACACAGCCAAGCCAACTACTAGTTGGGTTTATCAAATTTTTCAACCAAGCCAATATCCAATTGGGTTTCATAGGCTGTCTGCTAAGCCAATCTCCTTCGGGTTTATCAAGCTACTAAGGTAGTGGAAAGGTACAATAACTAAGCTATTGGCTCATTCAAGAGCTAGGGACACCTCCACAAGATCTATTTGGCATGGCATCCACATTACATGCACCCCAACACAAGGAAGAATCCCCTTCTCTGCTCCACAGTCCCTCAGGCTACGCCTTCCCTTCCATTGCTCCTCAGGGCGTGTAGTGAAGATTCACTAGCCACTCTTATCTTTTCATGAGGTTCCTCTCTGCACTAGGTTTATCAAGGCCATTATTCATCTCTTCCACTCCTAAGTCTTGTATACAGTTCATACCCAAACCAGGGTGCACATAACAACAAACCACAGGGAGACACAACAACACAGGCTTCACTCTATAACACAGAGAAACATGGTCTCATACCAATATGCAGTTCAAGATAACTCTATAACACAACAACCAGAGTTTGGCAAAGGAAAATATTTGCAGAAAAACTCGTTCCGTGACTCAAAAGATTTAACCAACACAACACACTCCTGCGTGAATGAAGAAATGCTCTACGCCACCTCCGGATAGTGAGAGCCAAAACATAATGAACAATACAAGCATGGGATGGAAGGATAATCCCTTGAAATGTTCAGCGTGACCCACGAGAAACATGACTCGCAACACATTCCAGGGTTTACTTGCTTGAGAAGCAAGAACACAACTTCCCAGGCTGCAGACTTGCTCAGTCATGAAATCAGACTGCCATGCCTTGCCCTGCCCAAGACATTAACTGCCTCAACTGCTCTTATGGAAGAATTGAATGATTGAGTACAGGGGACAAAAAGGTGGCTGAGGGTTATGGGTTCCCCCATTGACATCTGGTCTCACCCTATTGGATCAGGAGTTTGACTAACTCCCCTCCGTATTCCTTGTGAAATCATGCCCCCATCTCTTTCACGTTGCAGTGCATAGCTAGTTGTGGTATTTTATTAATTTGTACATTCACATGATATTCCAAAATGTACTATGCATGACTAGCACAAGAACCATAGGTATCAAATTTGATCACCTATACACAAAACACCAAATCAATGGCAGGGCCTTGGCCTTGAGCTCCTTACCACGATTTACATAAAATATATACATCATGTACAATTTCAATACCATGGGGTCAAAACCGAGGTGTTACATCCCTCTCCCCCTTCATTAGCATTGTCCTCAGTGCTTTACAAAATTAAACAAAATTGGATATGTCAATCGCATGGCATCCTCTAGCTCCCATGTAGCCTCATCCGGACCATAGTTCTTCCATTGGAGCTTTACCTGTCCGACGGCTTGATTCTGGAGCACTGTGACCTTCCTGTCAAGGATGTGCAATGGCTCGGTTTGGAACTCTCCCTCTGGTTCCACCTGAATTACATCCCAATTTATCACATGGTTAGGATCATGTACATATTTATTAAGTGAAGAAACATGAAAAACATTATGAGCTCGAGTTCTAGCAGGCAATGCAAGTCTATATGAAACTGGCCCTATTCTTTCAAGCACTTCAAAAGGACCACAATATCTAGGTGACATCTTGGCACAAATTCCAAGCTTCAAGGAACTCTTCCTTGGCCTCACTCTGAGGTAAACATGATCCCCAACATAGAAATATCTGTGCACTCTATGCTTATCTCCATATCTTTTCTGTCTAGCTTGGGTTGCTTTCAGGTTCTTCCTGATCTTTGCAACCTCTTGCTCCATTTCGTTGAGCAATTCTGGACCAAGCACAATCCTGCTCACTGGATTATCCCAAGTCACTGGTGTCCTACACCTTCTTCCATACAAGGATTCATGTGGACTCATTTCCAATGATGCTTGTTGTCCATTATTATATGCAAATTCTACCAAGTGTAAATAATCGTCCCACTTGGATGGTTTGTCCATCAC
Source organism: Pseudotsuga menziesii (assembly GCA_001517045.1). Classification (NCBI taxonomy): domain Eukaryota; kingdom Viridiplantae; phylum Streptophyta; class Pinopsida; order Pinales; family Pinaceae; genus Pseudotsuga; species Pseudotsuga menziesii. Next base: position 110,113 of record LPNX010632434.1, read on the forward strand.
ATACATGCGAAGCATGTCTTCAAGCACCCGATTCACTCTCTCTGGTTGTCCATCAATCTAAGGATGGTAAGTAGTATTGAAGTTCAACTTGGTACCCAAATCTGCAAACAGACCCTTCCAAAACTTGGAAGTAAACTTGGGATCTCTGTCAGAGATTATTGCCTTAGGCAATCCATGCAATCTAAAATTATCCTTCATGAAGATTTTTGTAATGGCATCAGTCTTATATATGGACTTAACCAGTATAAAATGTGTTGTCTTTGTCAACTTGTCCACCACAACCATGATGGAATCATGTTGTATCCAAGTCATTGGCGATCCCGTAATAACATTCATTGAAATAACTTCCCATTTCCATTTAGGACTGGAAAAGGCTGCAAGAAACTTGCTGGGTGTTGATGCTCAACCTTTACCTACTGACATTTCATGCACTTGGAGCTTGATGGATTTCATCCATAACAATTCTCCTCAAGTTGGCTACATTTGGAATATAAATCATGTTCTTATAGGTGAGAATTCCATCTTCTTCCAATTTATATCCCTCATACTTCTTTTCAAGACTTTGTTGTTGCAACTTGTCCTTGATATGCACATACATTTCATCTTTAGCAGTATGATTAACAATCTGCTGTCTCAAATCTGATTGGAAAATACTAAGAGATGCCACATGCATTTCATGCACTTCCTGTTGAGTGCATCAACCACTTTATTTTCTTTTCCTTTAATGTGTTTGATTTCAAAATAAAACTCACACAAAAAATCCAGCCATCTCGCTTGCCTAGAATTTATAGTTGGCTGATCAAACAAGTACTTCAGACCACAGTGGTCTATCATTAGCTCAGTTTTTTTGCCCATTAAGTGATGCCTCCACATATTGAGAGCATGTACTATGGATACAAGTTCTAAATCATGAGTAGCAAAGTTCTTCTCATGATCCTTCAACTTTATGGACTCATAACATACCACGTGGTTGTCTTGCATAAGAACTCCTCCAAGTCCTTGATGACATGCATCAGTACACACCACAAAGTCTTTTTCTGGGTCTGCAATTTTCAGAATTGGTGCACTTGTAAGAATATTCTTCAACTGCTGGAAGCTTTCTTCACATCTTGGTGTCCATTCAAACTTTATCCCCTTCTTTTGTAAATAAGTGATCGAATGTGCAACCTTGGAGAATCCTTCAATGAACCTCATCTAGTATCCTGCTAGTCCCATAACAGATCTTACATCTGTCACATTCCTTGGGGTTGGGCAATTCATAATGGCTTCAATATTCTCAGGGTCCACACATATGCCCTCATATGAGATAATGTGACCCAAATAATGAATTATATATTTGTAGAAGTCACATTTGCTCAACTTTGCATACAAGTTATGCTTCCTTAGCAATTGCAATACCATTCACAAATTTTCTTCGTGCTCTTCCTCATTCTTAGATTAAATAAGAATGTCATCAAGGAAAACAAGAACAAACTTGTCCATATATTTGCTGAAAACACTATTTATAAGGCACATGAATGTAGCTGGTGCATTTGTGAGACCAAATGGTACCACTACAAACTCACAGTGTCCATACCTTGTTCGGAAGGTTGTCTTATGAATATCTTCATCCTTGATTCTTACCTGATGGTAATCGGACCTCAAGTGAATCTTTGAAAATACCTTTGCTCCTCTCATTTGATAAAAAAGGTCATCAATTATATGCAAAGGGTATTTATTCTTGGAGTTACCTTTCCACCCGACCATTTGCACTGATCGGACGACCTGGCTCGCGTGAGCTTTCACATCACGCATTGCTAGTCATCCGATCGATGCAAATGGTCGGGTGGAAAGCTAACGCCTTTATTCTTCACAGTGACTTTGTTCAACTTTATATAATCAATACACAACCTGGGTGTACCATATTTCTTTTTCACAAACAGAATTGGTGCTCCCCAAGGGGACACGCTTGGCCTGATATACTTCTTTTCTAACAACTCCTATAGCTGCATCTTCAACTCTAGAATTTTTGGTGTTCTCATCATGTAGGGTGTCTTAGACACTAGTTCTTCTCCAGGAACAAGGTCAATTTCAAAATCAATATCCCTCTTTGGAGGAAGCCCTGGAATTTCATTAGGAAAAACATCCATGAATTCTTGTAATGCGTGAAAGTATTCCAACCTAGGAGCTTCATTCTTTGCTGCCTATAAAACATGAGCTGCATACAATTTGCAACCTTTCCTATAGAACTTCTCCAGCTACATTGTTGAAATATTCCTAACAGAAATCACCTTTGGAATGCTTCTTACAACCCTTGGATTTCCTTCTTCACCCATGCATTCAAAAGTCTTATTATAACAGTCAAGCTTAACTCTGTGAGATTCTAACCAATCCATTCCAATGAGAATATCACAGGAACCAAGTGGTAGAACATTCAAGTATGCATGAGTGACTAACCCATCCTTCTCTAATGGACATTTTTGTACCACCCCACTAACTTTTCTCTTTGTTCTAGTGGCTAGTTGAACTAACCAATATTTGCTATGCTTTAACTTCTTAAAAACACAAATCTCAACAACTATAGGAGTAATATAACTATGAGTAGATCCAAGGTCAATCAAAACATATTCAAATTGCTCAACAATCTTACCTGCAACTTCCACCACAGTTGACTGATGATCTGCCTGGCGGTCCTCTAGCGCTGCATAAATTCTAGGGACACTCCTTGCTACTTTACCCACTATTTCAACTTCTTGAATGTTGTGAGCGTACCTTACATACCCATTCTCCAGTGGACAGTTTCCGCGCATATGGTTTTCTCCACATCTCCAGCATTGGAGTGGTTCTCTGATCTCCTTTGGATTTATTGTCTTGTCATCCATCACTCTGGATGGCTTAGTCATAGCTTGTGATGGATACCTTTGTTGATTCCGGAAGTGAGAAGGTTTGAAACCTTTCTTCCTTTGGTCAAACTTCTCATTCCTTTTTTCCTTCCAGGCCTTATGGATATCAGGTTTGACTTTGCTTTAATCATATCAATACTTGGCCTTCCTGATAGCCTCTTCTAGAGTTCTAGGCTCATCAAACTCAATTCTGTCCTTGTAAGTCTAAGGTAACCCACTCAGAAAACACTTAATTTTCACTTTATCATCCTTGATGTACCTGACATACCTCAACACCTCCAAGAATTTATTTTCATACTCTTCCATGGTTAGCTGCCCCAATTTCAGCTCATGGAACTCTTTAAACTTGTCATCATAGTACCTGTCAGAGAGGTACTTCTGCTTGAAATACTTCTTAAACTAATTTCACACAATCTTTCTGTCACTGATCTTCCTCACTTTCCTGAGGTGCTCCCACCATATGGATGCTCTGCCATTTAGATTGAATATGGCTACCCTTTCCTTCATATTTCCAGAGTAGTCTTGGACTTGGAAATACTTCTTCATCCCAAGAAGCCAAGCTTCATTTTCTTGACCAGTCTTTATCTCACCATTAAAGGTAGGAGGCCTTGCCTTCTTAAATTCATCATGTGAACTGTTCCTGTAATGCCTCTTCCTCTTATTCCCATGAGATGAGGAACTTGAACCCCCAATGGATCCTTCAGAGTCAGATGACCCACTAGAAGATCTCTTTCTTCTTCTAGTACTATTATTACTTCCTTATGGATTTACTACACGATTCCCAACGTTCATTCGCCTTTGGATGTCTGTCAAACTCTGCAGGATGGCTGCATTCAGTAGATTCTGCTCTTCCTGAGCCTTAATCACTCTTTCATTGTCTTCTCTGTAACTTTCCATCTCCACCCTTAGGCTTCACATGGTGGCTACAAAATTTGGGGGAGTATCTTGATATCTTCTTCCATTAGACTCTGTCTCAACATTTCCAACTCGGACGTTTCCCCCCATAGCATCTTCCTCGAGCTCATAGGGACTCTATGCATCATTCATGCCATAGGTTCTCATGTCCATGCCAAAACCAACTTTCCAATATGCACTATGACTCTACAAAATGTGTTAATAGACACCATTGTTAGACAATCTCAGAATGTCAAAAATCACTTACTATGGAACCAATAGCTCTGAAAACTATTCACTCGTCCCATCTAGGCCCAATATTGTAATCAATGGCTCTAATACCACAATGTAACGTACTTGCTACATAGATACTGCCACGATATCATGTACCCGGTGCCCACACACTTGACTGATATGTAGAATAATTAAAAACTTAATATTTCTTTCTCTTTAACACAATCATGGGTCATGAATCATCCTTTCACTTTCATACCTAGGCTCAAGAACCACTATAGCAGTCATTCCACCCTTGACAGATCCATTCGGTGACCAGAAATGTCCTCTCCGCACTGAACCTGTTCGTTCCTCCCTTCTCCTTCTGCATTCCCCTTTCCACCTTCCTTTGCGGAATCGGCAATCAGAAACAGAATGTGCGACGGGGTCATTTAGATCACATTCCGCCTTTCACCCTTCCGCCTTTCTCCTTTGGAACCCAAAAGTCAGAAAAATAACTTTTGACAGAATACTTTATCCACGATTTCACCTTACACCTTTCTACCCTCCAGTTCGGAACTCGGGAATCAGAAGACCAAGCTTCGACCTTAACCTTTTTCCCATTTTCTGTCTCCCACCTTCCGCCTTCCGTAGGTGGATTCTGGGGTGCAAAAAATATAATTTTCCTTATATTCTCCAGCTCTTTCTCCACTTCCACTTTCCGCCTTTCGCAGGAGGATCCCAGAAATCATAAATCCAACATTCTTCCTTGTTCTTTTCCTATTTTCCACCTTCCACCTTCCGCAAGCAGATCTCAGAGTGTGGAAAACTCACATTCTGCTCTATTTTAACTTCTTTCTTCCGCCTCCCGCCTACTGCCTTCCACAGGAAGATCCCGGGATGTAGAAACACTTAAGTTAGATGCATTCTGACTTTGTAATCAGGATTCTAGCCTCCATGAACTTAAACGAAATGCATTGAAACATACAAGGCATATATATATATATATATATATATAGATGCAAATGCAAGAACATTTAATCAATAGTAAAATCTACTGAAATCACTAACAAGCATTCATCATATTCAATTCATTCATAACCAAATACATTACATAAATAAGAATAACAAAGAGTACTTATCTTGAAGATGAAGCTGTTCCATAACTTGCTATGTCGCTGCAACATTCCACCCAACCATAGGCCCATTGTGTTCATTAATCTCTCGACACAACTTCCACCATTGAGTTGGGCATGACTTCCACAAGGAACTAGGGAACAATAGACTCAGACAAAGCCAGATCACATCACATACAGTCAAGGCAACACATAGTTGGGTTTCACACACTATCCAGCCAAGCCAACACACAGTTGGGTTTATCAGGCTGCAGGAAAACAATCCAAACAGATGGGTTTCACATACTACACAACCAAGCAGGAAAACAAGCCAAACAGACGGGTTTCACAGGCTACACAGCCAAGCCATCTCACTACTGGGTTTCATAGGCTATTCATCCAAACTAACATAATAGTTGGGTTTATCATACTGAACATAGTCAAGCCAACATTCACGTTTAAGGACCAACCAAGCCAACAGATGGGTTTATCAGGCACTCAACCAAGCCATCTCACTATTGGGTTTCACAGTCTTTTCAACCAAGCCAACATTCACAGTTGGGTTTATCAGGCTGTCCATCTAAGGATTACAAACATGGCCAACATGCATAACAAGACACAACCAAGACAACTACCAATTCAGTTTATCAGGCTTCTCAGCCAAGCCAATATCCAATTGGGTTTATCAGGTTGCCCAGCCAAGCCAATATACAATTGGGTTTCACAGGATGTCATCCAAGCCAATCTCCTTTGGGATTATCAGGATGCTAAGGTAGCGGGAAGGTAGAATGACTAACCTAGTGGCTCATTCAAGAGCTAGGGACACCTCCACAAGATCTATCTGGCCTGACATCCACATTACCTATACCCCAACACAAGGAAGCATACCCTTCTATGCTCCACAGTCCCTCGGGCTATGCCTTCCCTTCCAATGCTCTTCAGGGCATGCAATGAAGATTCACCAGCCACTCTTATCTTTCCATGAGGTTCCTCTCTGCACTAGGTTTATCAATCCCATTACTCATCTCTTCCACTCCTAAGTATTGCATACACTTCAAACCCAAACTAGGGTGCACATAACAATAAACCACAGGGAGACACAACAACACAAGATTCACTCTGTAACACAAAGAAACAGGGTCTCATACCACTCTGCAGTTCAGGATAACTCTATAACACAAAAATAGAGTTTGACAAAGGAAAATACTTGCAGAACAACTCATTCTGCGACTCATTAGAGTTAACCAACACAACACACTCCTACATGAATGAGGAAATGCTCTGCGCCGCCTCTGGATAGTGAGAGATACAACATAATGGATAATAAAACCATGGGATGGAAGGATAATCCCCTGAAACGTTCAATGCGACCCATGAGAAACTGGACTAGACACATATTCTAGGGTTTACTTACTTCAAAAGCAAGAACGCATCTTCCGAGGTTGCATACTTGCTCAATCACGAAATCAAACTGCCATGCCTTGCCCTTCCCAAGACATTAACTGTATCAACCTCTCTTTTGGAAGAATTGAATGATTAAGGACAAGGGACAAAAAGGTGGCTGAGGGTTATGGGTTCCCCCATTGGCATCTGGTCTCACCCTATTGGCTCAGAAGTTTGACTAACTCCCCTCCCCATTCCTTGTGAAATCATGCCCCCATCTCTTTCACGTTGCACTGCATAGCTAGCTGTGGTATTTTATTTATTTGTACATTTACATGATATTCCAAAATGTACTGTGCATGACCAACACAAGAACCATAGGTATCAACCTTGATCACCTATACACAAAACACCAAATCAATGCCAGATCCTTGGCCTTGAGCTCCTTGCCACGATTTACATACAATATATACATCATGTACAATTTCAATACCATGGGATCAAAACCGGGGTGTTACATTTCTAGATGATATTCTTATTTATTCTAAAAATGAAGAATATCATGAATAACATTTCAGAATGAATTTGCAACTGATAACAGAGCATAAGTCGTATCCAAAGCTAAGCAAATGTGATTTCTATAAGAAGCAATTTCATTATTTGGGTCGCATTATTTTAGAGGAAGGAATATCAATGGATCCAGAAAAGATTGAGGCAATTATGAATTAACCAACTGCAAGGAATGTGACACATGTGAGGTCCTTTATGGGTATTTCTAGTTATTATAGGAGGTTCATTGAAGCATTATCCAAGGTTTCATACCCCATTACTTCGTTGAAAAAGAAGGGAATATAATTTGAATGGACACAAAAATGTGAAAATTTTCAATTGTTGAAAAAGCTTCTTACAAGTGCTCCAATTGTAAAAATTGCAAATCCAAAAAATGATTTTGTAGTGTGTATAGATGCATGTAAATAAAGTGTTGGAGGAATTCTTATGTAAGACAATCATGTAGTGTGATACGAGTCTAGAAAGTTGAAAGAGAATGAAAATAATCATGTCACCCTTAATTTAAAGCTTGCGTCCATAGTGCATGCTTTGAAGATATGGATGCACTATTTTATGGGCATAAAATTTGAGCTTAGGATAGACCACTGTGGTCTGAAGTTTTTATTTTAGTAGCACACACTAAATGCTAGGCAAGCTAGATAGATAGAATTTTTATGTGAATTTGATTTTGAGATCAAACACGTAAAGGGGAAAGAAAATAAAGTGGTTGATGCACTCAACATAAAATTACATGCAATGCATATATCATCCATTAGCATTTTCCAATCATATTTAAGGCGAAAAATTGTTCATTATCTTGTTGAAGATGAGTTGTGTGTGCAAATAAAAGATAAATTACAGCAACATAATTTAGAAAAGAGGTGTGAAGGTCATCATTTGGAGGATGATGGACTTCTTACCTATAAAAATAGAATGTATATTCCAAATGGGTCTGGCTTGAGGAAAATTATCATGGATAAAATCCATAAAATGCCATATTATGGTAATCTAGGATACTAAAATGTAATTTCTACATCTAAGAAACAATATTTTGGCTATGAATTAACAAAGATGTTGCTAAGTACATTTCAGAATGTATGAAATTCCAACAAGTGAAGGTTGAGAATCAACATCCGATAGGTTTATTACGGTCTTTGATAATTAAAAATGGAAATGGGGAGTGGTAAGTATGGATTTTATTATAGGATTGCCAATGACAGTGAGGCAACATGATTCCATGATGGTTGTGGTGGATAAATTATCTAAGGAAACACACTCTATTCTAGTTAAATATACTTACAAAGCTGATGAAATAACAAGAATGTATATGAAAGAAACATTTGAATTGCATGGATTAACCAAGGTAATTGTATCCGACTGTGATACCAAATTTACTTCAAATTTTTGGAAAATTCTTTTTGCAAATTTCGGTACATGTGTGAACTTTAACATTTCTTACCATCCACAGACAGATGGATAAATAGACAGAGCAAATCAGATTCTTGAAGACATGCTTCACATGTATGCGATGGACAAACTGACTAAGTGGGAAGATTATCTACACTTGGTAGAGTTTGCATATAACAATGGGAAACAAACATAATTGGGAATGAGTTCATTTGAATATTTTTATGACATAAGGTGTAGGACACATGTGACTTGGTACAATCAACTAAACGTAATTCTATTTGGGCCATAATTGATTAAGGAAATGGAACAAGAGGTTGCAAATATTAGGAAAAATTTGAAGGTATCCCAAGATAGATAGAAAAGCTATGTAGATAAGAACATAGTGCATAGAGAATTCAATGTTGGGGATCATGTTTACCTTAGAGCGAGGCCAAGAAAAAGTTCCTTGAAGTTTGGAAGTCATGCAAATCTATCACCGAGATATTGTGGGCCATTTGAAGTGCTTGAGAGGATAGGGCCAGTTGCATATAGAATCGTATTGCATGTTAACAATATAACTCATAATGTTTTTCATGTTTCTTTTCTTAATAAATATGTACATGATCCTAACCATGTGATTGATTGGGATGTTATTCAAGTGAAATCGAGGGAGAGTTCCAAACCTAGGAACTACACATCCTCAACAGGAAGGTAACATTTCTTTGGAACCGAGCCATTGGACAGGTAAAGGTGCAATAAAAGCACTTTGCTCCCGATGAGGCTACGTAGGAGTTGGAGGATTCTATGAATGAGACACATCCATTTTTGTTCTGATTTTGAGCAAACATTGAGGATGGTGTTATTTCAAGGGGGAGGGGATTGTAATACCACTCGTTTTGACTTGGAATGTATTTAATCAAAGTTATGTAAATGATGTAAATATACTAGTATGGTTTCCTAGTGCGGAGATCAAGGCTAAGGCCCGACTAGTGAATGGCTAGACATGAATGATGTAAATATTTTTATTTGGAGCGTGTGGTTGGATTATTGTGCCAATTTGAAATCAATGTAAATATTATGTTGGAAAACAATAAAATGGTCCAAGATGGTTGAGTAAATATCACTAGAGGGGTTACGATTCCACTATAGGGGAAGAGGAAAGGGGGCCTACGAGAGATTTAATGCTTTAATTCCCAATGTCAACCTTAAAACGCATTTAATTATTTCCATGTGCTTTAAATGAGAAAATAACTTCATTTTGACTATTAAACCCGATCATTGAATGCATGTGTGAGGTTTGTGGGGAAAGTCCTCTCATTTAGTTATGGAAGCATGGGATGGATATCCTTTTATGACATTTGTAAGTGTCATTTTCTTCTATGATTAGAAGCTATGCCAGTTTTCTTGTCACCATTCCCTCTTATCTTCTGGAGTCATTCATTCACTTTTTCCATTCATCATGTAGACTTTTGTACTACTTGGAGTTTCTCCTCCATGTTTTTCATACCATTACCAATTACCAGACCATTTAATAATAGAAATTTGAATATATGACCAGAGTTGTGTATTTCAGGGCAAAAGAGATGTTTGTAGGTGATCATTTAGCTTGGGTAGGCTAGAAACATTTACCCATTGAGTTTTTCTACTTTTGCATGCTTGAGAAGCCATGAATTAAATCTATAGGTGGTTCTCCAAAAGCATATAATAGGTTGGAATCCTTCTATGCACACACTGGTAAGCACCTGCCAACATGGATCACTCGAGAGGGTCATGGATTGGTGATGGGGATGCTTGAGCCTAGAAGGGTGTTTTGTGGGGCAGGTATTATTGGATCCAAGGCCATGATGGTTGAGTGAGATCCATGTATATATTTATAAAAGCATTTGGCTAAGAATAGAGAGCAAAATGGGTTTTGGGGTGAGAGAGATAATCTTGTAGGTGTGTCCTTTGCCCAAGTTGCCTCATATCTCGGCTTTCGGTTCACCTCTCAACAAAAAGAGAATATGTTGGACAGAGTGCCTAAGGTTGGGTGGAAAAGTTCTCTTACATCACCAATTGCTTAGATCTTCAATGTTTGAGATAAGCATTCTCTTTGTATTTTTTGTGCAATGATTTTATTAATATGTCTGTGATAATTATGATTGTAAAGGCACGTGTTGTGTGTGTGGATAGATTTATTTCCACTGTGTTCATATTTATGCATCTACACACACACATTTTAAATGTTTATAAATTTGTAATATGGTCATTGGGAAAAATTAAGAAGTCCATATCCCATTCATGTCTTCCTCTATTGGCCGAAATGATGGATGGGGATGTGAAAATAACGAAATAGTCCTTAATTATATGGAGAATAGATTCTCTGGTGTGAAGTGTGTTGTTCATTACACGAACCTTAGAAGTGTTCATTAAATGGGAATCAATGGACAAGGTATTTTGGTCATATATGACTTCATATGGTGTCATTTTGGTAGCTCCATGATAAATGGTATTATACCACCATTATGAAAGAGAAAGCCATTGTTTCCATTGGTGTAGTGTTTTCAAAGTGAAGCACCTCAAATAGGTTTCCAAGCACTCATTAACTACTTTTTCTTAACCATCTATTTGGGGATAAGAGGCCATGCTAACTTTGAATTAGGTACCTTGAAGTTTAAATAGATCCAACCAAAAGTTGCTTGTGAATGTAGGGCCCCAATTGGATACAATGGAAGTTTGCATGCCATGTAACTTAAAAAAGTGATCCATGAAGGCTCGTGTCAGGCCAATTTAATGTCTTAAATACAAGATTTTCCCGATCTATTAAATGTCAACATGGGTTTGTTAATTTAGAGTTGTAGCACCGCCTGTGCAGGTAGAATAGCTCTGGTATAGGAAGTTGAATCTATTGTTTATCAAAGAGAAAATTGAATCATTTTAGGTTCACAAAGGTTTTAATCTTTCAATTCGAAGTGAATTGAACTACAATCATACCAATCTTCAACTGAAGCTAAACGTGACTAATGAAATAAATTCTGAAAATAAAGTTCTTCCTACTTGACATAACATGAATCAATGTTAAAACATAACCATAAAATAGAACGAAGTCAAACGACACCACACCTATAGTGGAAATTATATTAACTAAATCAAGGCCTCATTCTGGAAGAATCCTAACCTAAAAATCTCAACAACCTAGTAACTTTAGGAAAATTAGTTGTAATAATAATTTATAACATTAAAGAAGGAAAGTGTTATCCTATTGCAATACTATCAAAATGAATTGAAAATAATCAAAGCTATGGAAAAATCAATGAATCTATCTAATTCTCAAATGAAGCAATAAGACAATCACTATTCTTTCACTTCCTACTCCAGCTCATACCAAAGAAACTCGTACAGGAATCAGGTGGCAGTACAGGAATACAATAGCTCAACAACGCAATCTTCATACAACTTGTTATAAGAGTTAGTAATTAAATGATCAGGCTAAAAATAAAACCCAAGTACATCGAATTAGGAAAAGCATTAACATAATGGAAATCCTTTTTAATACTAACTTAAAACAACCTCAATCTAGAATAACTATAACAAACTTATGCAAAGAAGAAATCTATGGACAATTCCTATTTTCAATATTTTTTCACAATACCAGAAACATATGGAATTCACACCACTTATGCAAAGTTTATAAAAGAAAAACAAATAATTTTAAAACACAGAAATAAGCATGAACTTAAACATTCATACAATGTAGTCTATTCCTAACTCGGAAAAAAGGAAATTGAACTATTTGTGACTTAAAAATGCAAATATGAAATGACTGCAAAAAAAGTGATAAATGAGTCCTCACACACACAGTTCACACTCATAGTACCAGATTGAAATAGAGCAAAGATCCTAGAAGAGAAATCCAAACTCAATAAAACAAGAACCCTCTATTATATCCATGGAAACGCCACATGATCTATTCCATAATAAACTCTAAAATACTAGAAGCTAGTTTAAAAGGAATGATGTCGAACGGACACAAACCTTTTAACCTACAACATGTATACAAGAATGATTCTAACCACAAAATCCACTCCAGCTAGATACTCACGGTTGTATTTATACAACTATGGAAATCAAATCCCAATTACAATGTGCAAAATGAACAATATAAGATAAACATGAAAATTAATTTTTTAGTTCACACAAAACAAAGATCAAACTCAAAAAGATTTAATCTACACGCAGATCTGCAACTAATATTTATAAATCACACATAACCCCATAAGAATAGTAAGATTTACAAAGATTTATAATGACTGAAAATAGACACCTACATGTTGACGACATTATACAAAATATAAACAAAGGTTTCATGCTCCCAATTGATGGGCCCTTACCAACTAAGAAGTGAACCTAAAACTAAATGCAAAATAACAACTAGAACTTACATGAGCATCAACAATTCAGATCGCCACAAGTGCAGGGTAAATCTTCACAACATCATATTAATATGTCAATATAAGTTCAAATGACAATTTTAATAGCATAAGAACATGTAGATTCACATTAACCAAGTCTTAGTACCTACTATTTGTTTATCCAAAAATAAAACAGAGTTATAGATCCTCAAGCACTTTCCCCCCAATAACAGTTCAACCTTCAAAATAGGTGAGGTCTCAATCCCAAGTCTTAAAAGATCAAATAGTTACAACAAAAAGAAAAATGTGTAGGCTCCTCCTCATGACATGAAGTGCATGAGTGACGACCAATAACTCATCTCGCATTCTAGTGCCAATGGAATGAAGATCAACTATAACCATGAAACCCTTATCATAATTGTTACTCCTAGCCTTTGAAGAAGTCCCTTTGACTACTGGATCCCAGAAAAGATACCTTTATCTCCTATAGTTGTCATCCCAAAATCACAAAGATCAATTAGAACAGGAATGAATGATGAGCCATAAATAAGGTTAATCATAGGAAATCACTTAAAATCCTTATTCAACAAATTAAAAACATAAAAATAGTGCTAAATAGTTTATTTGCCTCATTACACCTTTGAGCATTAAGGTAGGTAAGACAACTAGGTTATAAGGTGTAAAAAGGAGGCTAACAAATGGAAAAATATCAAGGGAAGGATAAGAAAAAAGGGACAATTAAGGACACCAACATCTCCCCAGACTGATCAGGTTGCATGTCCTCATCCAAGATTTGACCACCATCTTATAAATTCTGCATTGCTCGTCCTCAACTAGCAATTTAATGAGTGAGGCCTTCGATTAGATGCTCTCTAGGTGTGGGTAGGAGCTGGCACCAACAAGTCTCTTGCTTTGGATATGGTTCATCCCTCTTGTTAGTAATGCTTCAACCCATAGCAATTTTGCAGCAGTGGATACTTTCTAGTGACTAGAAGCCTCTCCTCCAAAGATCTCTTTATTTCTTATTGCCCATATCTTCCAGTAGATATATTTTTGGAAGGAAACCCATGTTCTTGTGAAGTCCAATTTTTGATATAGTAAGCCTTGATTATTATCTTTCCATCTATCAAACATGTCATTCCAATTTGTTGGCAAAATCAAATTCACATAAAATTCCTGGAGGGCATGGGACCACATTGTTTGAGAAAATTTACATTCCAGGAAGAGGTGCTCTAGTGTTTCTTTCGATTCTTTGCAAATTGTATAGCATGAGGGTCCCTCCATGCCCCCTTTTCTCAAATTCTTAGCTGTCAAATTTTTTCGATGTGCAAGCATTCAAAATAAGACATTAATTTTTGGAAGTTCATATTTGAACCAAAGTTTAATCCATTCAGTATCCTTTTTGCTACTTTCCTTAATATTGGAGATGGGATGATACCCTTCCTTCATAGTTGTTGTTGCTGCAACTACCTCCCCAAAATTTTACAATTTTAGGGCCCCTCCTTAGAATTTTGGTTTTAAGCCTTCCTTAGAAAGATTCTACTCCTTGATTTTTTTTCATTCCATAAATTAGTTTTTCTTTGAGCAAGCCAGGAAAGTCATTTTTTCTTAAGTTAGAAAACTCAACTTTTTCTTCCGCCGTGTTGGAAGAACTCAGCGAGTCGAGCCGACACATCAGAAGAACTCAGTTTTCTCGTCCGACATTCTTTAGCTTATTTTGCTTTGTTTTCGAAACCAAGGCTGAAGTCTTCATCAGAAACATTTGAAGAATTCAAAACTCAGACTTTTAAGCCAACAATATCGGGAGAACTCAAGTTTCACTGATGATGCTTTTTATCGGGAGAATTATCCAAGTTTTGCAGTGGTTTCATCAGAGGTTTTTGTCAAGTATTGCTGATGCTATTGGCACATCTCAGAGTTTGTAGCTGACAGTCTCTCATTAGAAATGTTTTGTGAGTTGTGCCAACAATGGTTTGTCGAAAGGTTTTAACGATTTTTCACCGACAGTGTCGGCAAAACTCAGCTTACGCAGCTAACACCATCGCGGAAAACTCAGATCTTGACGTCAATGTATTGATAAATTCAGGGAAAGTTTCCGAAATTTTTTTAAGTTACGTGCCGAAACAATGTTTTCAAACTCCCGACATTTATTATCCTAACTACCACATTAATTGTCATTTCAATATTTTCTATATTTAAACATGATAAGTTTTGTGGATTGTTACCACAATCTCGTTTTGGACGAATCCAGTCATTGTTAGACACTTGGAGCTTTCAGATTGTTTCGCCAAGTGTCATACCCGTAACAACAACTGCCAGGTAGGTCCCTAAGACTTATCTTTGTCCCGTGCTGTTTTAAAATCTTGAAAGAACTGCATTGTTGGGGGTTTAGGGTTACCATGATAGGGTTTTTACCGTCGTTGTCTACGGCCTTGTTTTAAGAGTTAACCGCAGTCCATAGGATTCCTAGTTAATTGTTCGACCACCATATTTTTCATGAGTTTGGGTCCATGTAAACCCTTGACCTCGCTGAAGCTCTCTCCCAGCTTGCTAGCCCGATCGCCATGGGATTTGGGTCCACCCTCGCTGCACCAGTTGGTGTATTTTTTCAAGCCATCGATGTGTGTATTTTGAAACTCAAAGGTTTTATGGTGAGACTTCTCCAGCCCATATGCTTCGTCGTCCGTGTAGTTCTTAGACTGAGTATGGCAGAGGATAAGCTTGTGCGTAAGGGGAAACTCTTTTCAGGTTCAGACCCTAACCGTTGTCACATTTTAAATCCCTGAGATGGGTTCATTCCTCAACTTGTGTTTGAAAAGATGCGTTGTCCGCATTCTCCCTCAAGGCTAGTTGCGTAAAAGGATTTAGATGCGAATCAGAGTGTTATGGTTCCTAATGGTGTTATCAGTTTCGAGCTTTTAGTCATCATTGTATTGCCTTTATTGGGATTAGTGAGCAGGCATCTTGATACCATAATGATCACAAGCTAAAAGAATAAAAGGGGGTTTTAGGGTTTTAGAATCAAACTAAGATTTTATGAAACCTAGATCCCTAACAGTCCTGAGCTTAATAAACAAGAGACTAACATCGAGACTTGTAAACTCAACAGGTTAGATCAAAATACAATTAATATTAATGTTTAAAAACCCAGTGAAAGAAATTGAATAGCCTCTAGTATCTTGAATTAGAAGCACAAAATAAATATATTATAACAGAGATCTCACTCCCAAAATAACATTTACACCTGTGTTGTTTAGTTTCATTTAAAACTTCTGCCAAACGTATACCTTGGCAGTGAGTATAAAATGAAGGGACAACCTTTGGGAGTAATTTCTCTACCTCACAAAGTCACTTTTGAATGGCCAATGATGAACTGGTAAATATATATTTGTTCTCCTTTATCATAATGAACACTAACTGCAATATTATTCTTTCGAACAAGCAATGATTTTTTTAACATCGATTCATTTATTCAATATCTTAGTTTCTCATTTCAGGTATTTCCTATTGATATAAAGACATGTTTTTTTCAATAATATTATCGTTAAGACATCTCTTGCTGTGATCATACTGCAGTTTTAGTCCTCACCTCACACCATGCCGAAGAAGAGCGGAAAGAAAAAGGCCAAGGCCACCGAGGGTGATTCATACGTGGAAATTATATCTAGGATGGAAATCATTTATGAAGATACCAAGGCCGTCACAAGGGCAGATTAGGAATTCAAATGGGGAGAAATTTATCAAATGATCATAGACCAAAGTGTCCCTGATGTGGGCCTAGAAGACATTCCTTTATATGAAAATATAGGAAAATTAGGTATCACGAAGGAAACCACATGCCCATAAATATTCCCATGTACTGAAGTAATCGGATGGATCCTACCCCGAGAAGGCCCAACCACCATGATTTTTTCAAAATAGAAGGGGAAGCCTTTGCTTCCTTCACTCCAACATATATAACCAAGGCCTACAAACTACCCACCCCGTAGGTTATGATAACAGATGACTAGGTGAAAAGTGTGAATTTAGACATTTTTGAATGTGCTAAACGAATGATGGTAGTAGGAAAGATACTACGCCAGAAAGCCATTGGCGAGTATGAAACTGTAAGTTTACGCACTCCTTACATGATCATATCCCTAATGCTAAATAGGATCTTTGGCAGGGAAAATGGGAAAATGTACAAGTTAAGTTGGATCCCATTGATATACCATGTGGCCTTGGAAGGAACCATTTTTAACTAGGCCAACATTGTATCAAGCAGCTTGTCATCATGCATAGTTGTTGCATAGGGAGGCCTGACTCAGAGAAAGCCAGAGTTCTGCATGGGATCTTATTTGATTGATTGTATTTTGTGCCTACACCCATTCTCGAAGCTCAGTTGTACTTGGGATTACACCAAGACCCCCATCTATGTTGCCTATCGAATTCTTTGGGCGCACAAGTACTCAAGTTTCTACAAGCTCATATGTGAAGAATTTCTAATGCCTCTGCACAAACTGATTTTTATCAAAGAGTGAGATTCTATGTCTGAAGGTGCCATGGAAATTGTATGTGAATATGGGGATTATTATTTCTCCAAGGAAGGTACCTACCTAAGTATGTATGGAGGATCTAGAGCCCCGTCTCTGATGCCTAGGTATGCCACGGACTACATAGTCCACAAAGAAGTAGTTTGACATTTATTTATACATGGAATCGACAATTTCCTATTCGACATGAAGAAGGCAGTTTTCCCACCATTGCCTTTCTGCATAGGTAGTTATAAATTCACGAGGGTAAAGAATGCATCAAAATTTGTAAAAGATCTAGAAAATTTTGACTTTGGGGAAAAGAGTTTCCATAGAAATGACTGTTTTGACAAGGTTGCAAACCATTGTGCATTTGTAGGAGTTCACTTTGAATACTCTTGCCATTTTGATAAAGATGAGGAGGTATACAGAAACACTAGCAACATTACTACTTTGAGTAGGTGATTCAAAAATAAGATCAACACTAGTGGAGGCAAAGGTAGTAGAAGAACAACAGAACAACAGAACAACAGAACAACAGAAGCAACATGAATAGGCTACAAAGAAACGAGAAGAAGATGCTCGAAGGCCACTAGAATAATTCGAGAAGCAACTAGCCGAAGAGCCGTAAAGGAAAAAAGAAGAGGAAGAAAGATTACGAAAATAATCAAAAGAGAGAGCTCGACAAGAGGCTGAGAAAGCAACTGAGGAATTAAGAAAGAAAGAACAAGAGGATAAGGACAGAGAGAATTTGGACCAGGAAACCGCTAAAGACAATCAAACAGGTCCTCCTTCTTCCTCAAGTCACATGATTATAGATGGCCATGTTACTCTTGTTGAACTTGGAATAGTTCCTTACACTCCCTCCAAGCAACATGCAGTGGCATGCATGTTTGGACACTATATTATTTAGAAAGTCCAGGAAAAATAATGTTAGGAGGTAGGAAAAAACGTTAAATATTGACACACAACCTAATGTGATCACAGTGACTGAGAAAACCATTGTTGAAAAAACCAATAAAGACCCCAAATTCTTAGCATCAGTCAGCGTAGCATCCACTTAAGCAAACGCTGATAATGTTGAAAAATTCATGGAAGATGCAGATCATTACAAAGAAAAGATGATTAAAATGAAAGACTCTAATCAAATAAAGAGGGGAAGACTGAGAACTTAAAAGAAAACGTGAGGCAACTCTTTCGGAATTTGAAAGACTCCAAAAGGCATATCAAGCTTTAGAATTGGAAAAAGATGCATTTTAGGTTTCGTTACAATCATGGAAGGAGAGAAAAAGATTTTGAAGACAAGATTTTGGAATTAGAAGCACAAACTTCTGCAGCAAACAAAAAAGCGAAGGAGTTGAGAACCCAGGAAGAAGAGCTAGAGGTACAGAACAGATCACTGGAGACTCAACTTAAGATAGCCACTGAAAGGCAGCCTGATATCACTTGTTTCTGTGATCAAGCCTGTTTAATCCGAAGGAAAAATCATCAAGTCCAATTAAAACTTGTAGAGGAAATATATAAGTTCAAGTAGGAAGAGACAAGGTTAAAATAAATAATAGAGAGATCACTTAGTTTCAGGGAAGGACTACTAGAAGTCGGCAAGAAAGTTCAAATCAAACTGACTTGGGTAGAAGCCAATTCAACTTTTCCCGAGCACTTGCCTCAAAAGACAGCCGGAGGCTTAAAGATATAATTGGTGCTCTTGGAATTTCAAAGGAAATATTCTATAAGGTTGAGTAATGGAATTGTGAAGACTCTGGAAAAATGTAAAGAGTTCTACAAAAAAATGCGTAAGGTTCATAATAAATTCCAGATTCCTTCAGGAGAAAAGATCAAAGGATTCCCAAATAAAGATCAACATCTGAAGTTCCTACAAGATAGGTTGCTTGAAGATGATCAATACATTATGAAGATGGAGGTTATAAAGGAAGATGATGTTAAAAATTGGATTGCACAAGCCTCTGTCAGCAATCATCTTTTGGAAGATCTATACAAGTTGACTCCACCAAAAGTGACAGAATTGGAGTCACAACTGGATGTACATGAAGTAAATGTGAGATTGTTGGAGCCAAAATATTATCGAACCATTTCAGAAGAAGCTAATGCGTGGAATGATTACATTTCCAGACCAGCTGGGTTTACTTGATATTTTTGTCTTTTCTGTATTGCGTCACTTTATGCAATTTATTATTATTTTCTTTTCCAAGTGCAAGACACTAAAGGCCAAATTTTTGGAAGTCCTAAGGTCAAGGAAGTTCTAAATTCAGGGAAGTCAAGAAGTGATTTGAAATTTTATTATAAATAGGTGTAAAGGGTAGAATAAGAGGACTTTTCACTGGTATAAGGAGGCTAGTTTATTTGTAAGAAGAACTACTTTTTCTGCTAATTAAAAAGGATGAATTTTGTTGGGAAAGGATTGCACAGGTTTCTTTTTGCATGAATGATATGGAATATGAATTGTGGAATTACTTCCATTTAGTTTCTGTTCGAACTGTGAGATCGTTCTAACTCTCTATGAATTGTTTCTTGGATGTTGAATGGTTTTACTTTATATCTAATTCTTGTGTATGAATTGAGCAAAAAATGTTTATCATTTCAAAGCTATCTTTGATTATTTTTCCTGCTGTAAATATGCATCTTGAATTAAAACAATTATCTGTTAGATTTTTGGTTAACAATTGCATCACATTGCTCTACATAGTTTAACTTTTCTCCCCTTAGGGATAGGATAGATTAGCTTAGATTAGACTATAACGTAGTTTTCTTTATTTTATAGAAGTGATTGAGGAGCAAGAATTAGGTAAGGCGATAGGTAAGAACCTGCGCAGCTCTGTTGAGGTTCTTGTTAATTAGTCACTTGCATTTAGGTTAGGCACTTGCATTTCATCCTTAAAACAATAAAATCACATAAACAGTGGAACATGACACAACCGGTAAAAGAATTAAACAAGATTTAAATCTACAGCAATCGGGCCGCTAATCGGACAGGTTCCCCACACCAAACAGTGAACGATCTAGTTGGGATTGGTTAATGGGGAGAATCCCTACTGTCGGTACCTAGGAATTTTGTAGGCATCAACTGTTTCTGGTTCTAGAAGGAGGTTCGCTAGTGCATGGCTGGCAAAGGAAGTCTGTTTGCAAGAAACTATTCCACTGGAGATACATCTGAAACTACATTTCTTTAAGATTTTATTCATGAAGAACAAGAAAAGGTAAGTTCTGAAGAAGAAGGTTCAGAACGCATGTACGCTGTTCCGTTTGAAGAAGTTAATCACTTACGAACATATACAAGATCTTACGTGAAGAAACTTGGAGGATTGAAAGAAATCCCTGCATTTCCAAGAAGGCAGGCTCCTAAGAAGGCAATTTATTACACTCAAGATTCAAGATTCAATCCTTATTGAAAATTTGGAAGAATTGGTGGATCTATCTATACAAGAAATTATTCAACCTCTTGATCAGTTGGGACCAGATTCTCCCATAGTTCAGTCTTCGCTACAGTCCACACCACAGTCACCACCTCAAGTTATGGATGGTGCTAATCAACCAGCATGGAGGACCAGAACACAACTTAATCGGCCTCACCTTTGCATGATTTGCCTAGCACACAGAAAGGGCACTACCAAAGTTTGACCCTATGAAAGGCATTTCTGTAGAAGACCACTTGAAAAGTTTTTATCTAGCTTTGGAACTTTTAAATGTTGAGCATGAAGATGTTGTATGCAGGCTTTTCCCACATACTTTTGAAGCTAAAGCATCCTTTTGGTTTTTTAGTTTACAAGCCAATTCGATAACAAACTGGGACACTTTTGAAAGGGTAATTAAAAGAAAATTTGGTAGTAAAAAAACCATCGTTGCCCTTATGAAAGAATTACTCTCTATAAAGATGGATAAGAGAGAAAAGGTTCAAGACTTAAACTAGTTTTTTACTACTCTTCTAAGTAGTTTTAGTGTTGCAAACAAACCAACTGAAGAATCCTTGATAGAGTACTATACTACAACACTATATCCTCCTATAACGATGTTTGTGAAGAGAGCAGTCATAATTACGTTACTAGAAAATTATGAGGAAGCCGACAAGGTGGAAGTCGATCTTGATAGCATACTAAAGCACACTGCAGAATCAGAAGTAAAACCACTAGCTGGTAAAAAACCATTGTTGTTAACCAGGCACAAGGAAGAACACTCTAATGAGCTGGAGAATGTAGTTAAAAGGGTTCAAAAGTTATCAAATAAGATAATAGATTTGGAAAATGATAAGGGAGCTAGTACATCTAGATAGCTATTTAAACCTTATTTCAAGGAAAAAGAAGAAAGTGGACAGTCTCAACCACCTGTGTATAATTATGTTGTGTTGAATTTTAATGAGGTAGGCATGGATAATTTCTGTACTTTCCATTAGGAACACCATTCTAAAAAAATTTGTCCACGGTGGATTAACTCAATGACCTTGGTTATGAATAAAATTTTAGATGCTCAACTGACAGAATCTGAGATAGAATAAGAACAAACTAATAAACCAGAATAAACAAATGAGGAAACTACAATGGTATTATGGGATTGGGAAACCACTCTGGGGTTGGAAGAAGAAGAAAAAACTGAAGAAGCTCAGGTGTCCTCAATAAATGTTACAACTAGAAGTAAAGGGCCTATAGTGGATGTAATTCTAATACTGCCTAAAATACAGAAGGAAAAATAAAATATGAAAAAAATTCTCAGTACGACTCAAACAACAACTAAGCCTAATACGGTAAGCATGAAAGAGACACACTCAATAGTCAACAAACTTGGAAAGGTCGTGGCAAGTAAAACATAAAGCACTAAGAAGAATTTGGTAGAAGATGACATGGGCTGTGACATTGTAGAAGACATTAAGAAGATCAAAGCAAACATTTCTCTATTCGAATTATGTAATTTTCCACAGCAAAGAAAGAAGCTTCTGGAAGCATTTGATCCACAACCCAACGTTACTTCATAAACCATTGAACTTGATACTGAAATAAATGAAGCAAGCATTGGAGGGAAACCTAAGTTTCAGACCTTGCCTTTTTTGTTATCATTTAAGATTTTTAATCATACTGTGCATAATTGTTTGGTAGATTCTGGGGCCTTATCTAATGTTATGCCACTCTTGATATGTAAAAATATTAATGGTCAACCCACACCATCCCCTTATCGGATCATTTAATTGGACATATCTACTGTTAAAGTGATAGGGGAAATGAAAGATGTGTTGATTCGATTATCTGCAGATCCTAGAATTTGTCAATTCATAGATATCATGGTGGTAGACATACCCAAAACTTATGGACCGATATTCAGTAGCGACTAGTCTACAAAACTTAATGGATAGTTTGCAACTGATTAGTCCCACATGTGGTTGTCATATCAAAATAGTCAAAACCAGATCCAGGTATTAAGGGAACCACATATGAAGCATAATGTAACTCAGTTGGAAGGAAAGAATGAGCCTGTGAATTTTTCATCCTCAGTTTTAGGAAACTATTTTTTGGAACTTGAGTCACGGAATTACCAAGCAGAAGAAGTCAGTTGTGAATCAAACACATAATTCGATCTCCTTAAATTTTCACGGACTGATGATATTGATTGTAATATAGTAAACTTTGTAAATTTTTCTTTAATATTCAACTAGGTCTAAACAATGCATGCAAAATATCAATTGATAACCACAAATGACTATCTTTTACAGTATTGTTCATGCCTCGGTTGTGTAGGTGCTGAAAGGTGTCCAAGGCAAACAACAAATGATGAAAACCTAGCCAAAGGCTTCAGATAATCCTACGCAAGTATTACCCTATCCTCGAGCTGTTTGGTGTGGTTAACACCCACGGTTACAAAGGCCTCCGCTGGCACTCTTTGAGTCAGTGAGTTTTGATCCAAAAGGATCAGTCTTCCTATGAAGGAAAACAAGATATTGTATGTCTACAAAACAACACATCTACCTAGAAGGAAATCTAAGCTAAATTAGAACTATCCTAAGAAGGTGACTTGTGTATGTGTAGGTCAAATTGATGTAGAAATAGATAAGTGCATTTATCAACTTAACAGAAATGCTAAAAGGTCAATTACTTATCTGCCCAAGTTGCTATTAATCAATTAAAATTAATCAACATCAGATTAAGGGTTACATGCATTCAAGATCAACCTGTAACTGATCTAAAAGAAATATATCTATGGTGTGCAAGGTAACTTGGTTCGAATTCAAATAAGTTATTTCATCAACTTAACAGAAATACAAAGTTAAATTATTTAACTTATTACTTTAAATGTAATCAAGCAATTAAAATTACTAATAATAATTTAAATATCAAGCATATCCAAGATTACCTTGTAACTCTTATGTTAATTGAAAAATTAACATGAATTATTGATTAAATAGTTTTTGTGAATCATTTGGAGAAATAGATAAAGATTTTAATGAAATAAATTTAATTAAAATATAAGTACACAAATATTCATGAAATAAGAGAAATCCAAATCATAGATCAATGCGTTAATGATTGGCTGCAAAATCAACAGTATTCTTTGAAAATTGAGGTGAAGAAATCAAACACCATCAAAGAAATTTGATAATTTACCCAAAGAAGATGTCAAAAGAAACTAACTTTGATTCATTGTTCTACAATAATTTACATGATTACAAGTGAAACAGTTCTTCTTCAGTCCTTCCCTGGTGATTATCTTCCTTGGCAACAACATCTCCTGTTCTCTATCTTTGAACAATTGAAAGTCAGAAAATTACAGAGCTCTGAAAGAGAAATATTTTCCGTCTCTATCGAGCGCTCACCCCCCTCATCTCAGAATGATGAGGTCGAATTATAGCAGTGAAGAGTAGTGGGAAGGATAGCATCAAATCCCTAGATGTCTGGTTCGTTCAACTATGAAAAAACGACTGGAATAAATTTCTGGAAATTCCACCTCTGTTCAGTCATGTTTTTTTCCCAAACTATTGACAGATTTGAAATTTTTTCCACAAGTAGGGGTAAATGAGCCCATTTGGGAAGTGAGTTTTCAATATTTTCAGCTAATTCTTCACGGTTTGCTGACAATCGTCCATGCAAAAACATGACTTCTACATGTGCACGATCCATTTTTTAAACTTCATCCTTCACAGCAACAACAAATTAGGGTTTAGTGAAATACTATGCATTAACATTGTAAATGACATGATATATTAAAGTCAATTATATAAATAAATTATTAATATTGTCTTCCAAAAAGTATATCGAATATAATTTAAACAATAATAATAATCTTACCAACAAGCAAAGCTAATTATTCATTGTAAAATATAATACTTTCTTTAATGAAAAGTTATTGACTTTTTCCATGGTTTAAAAGTATGTTTTATTTCTTATGATTCGATTGAATTAATCAAGGCCTTCAAAATTAAATAAAATATTCAATTTTGAAATTAATAATTCAATATCTTTTAAAATGTGAATATAAACCCTAAAATTGAGCAAGTGATTAAAATATTTTGATCCACCAAAGTGCTCATTAAACCTTTGAAGCAGCGAAAATTGCAATTTTAAAATTGAATCACAAACAAAGAGAAAGGAGAAGCTGAATGATCATTGAAAACACAAAACAATCTCAACCATCGGATCAAGACGAATCCATAGTAGAGATATAAACTTGCAAGCTGCGTCTTCCCCGCAATCTGCAATTACGGGATGCGGGAATGAAAATGCTCCTACAGTTTATCTATCCTTTCCGCAATCCACAATCTACAATTTGCGGGTTGCGGGTTGCAGAAACATACAACAGAATTTATAATTAACCCAACTACTTTCTGCAATCTGCAATTTGCAGGTTGTGGGATAAAAATTTCAAAATATTTAGAAAACAATCCCGCAATCCGCAATTGTGGGATTCGTGTTGCAGGAAAGACACACTTTTGGGAAAAAAATTAATTCCTTGCGCAACTCACCAAAACGCAGATAAATGCCTAAATTTTAAAAAATGTTAACTAAATCAACCATGACAAAGACATAGAAATTATGATAAACATAATGGAAGTCCCAAAATGACCAAGGAACTTAAGTATCACCTTTTGCATATAAAAATTTGGGCTCTCATGTTTTGGATAAAACATGGGATCTATTGTAGCTACAACAAGTATGCAGTGGAATATAAAAGTGAGAAATAAATCACAACATCACATCACAATATTGACACTATTATATTGGGTATGGAAACCTCTAGAAAAACCAAAGATGGGAAAATCGGTGCATCGGTGAGATATAGATTTTATTATGAGAAAATATGAAACTTTTACAAACTGCAAATTCACCCAAAACTGGCGAATGCAGCACCCGGAAGAATCAATGGGAAAATCCCAACTAAACCACAACACCCTCCTATGTGAGTGTACGACCCAACTGTACGAAGCTCAATGATCTTGTTGCTCGCTCCTCCGTCTTCTTAGCTAAATCCTCTGTCTGACTTTCTCTCCCTGTCTATATCCTGTTTCTGTCGGAATACAAGTGTGTGTCCTCTACACCAATTGATCTCTCTTTTATAATTTTAGGTAAAGCAAAAACCCTAATTTCACTTTCACTTTAACTAGTGGTAAAGTGAAAACCCTAATTTCACTTTCACTTTAACTAGTGTTTCACTAAAGTTAATAAAAAATTAGATCACTTTACTTATTTTCCAAAGTAAACTTAGGACAAATAATTAAATACAATTGGATTCCTAATTTAAGTCTTCTGCATGCAAGAACACATGCATGCAGGAAGACCTTCCTTGTTGTTGCTAGTTTAACACTCCCTATCAACGAGGAAGGGATTTGGTAGCAACCCCAACTTATCCCTGAACTTCACAAAACTTTGTCTGCAAAGTGCCTTAGTGAAGATGTCCGCCACCTGCTCATTTATCTGTATGTACTCCAACTGAATGGTTCTCCTATGAACACAATCTCTCAAAAAGTGGTATCTGATGTCTATGTGTTTGCTCCGTGTTGGGCCTAGAAATGACCCCTTTTTTACCACACTCACCATACCCTTTTTGCCTTATCTTACTCCATTTTATGCACCAAACATATGATCTTCCTTCATTTGAGCCCTGATTCCTCACAAGTATGATTACTTATTGTTTTATCTTATTAATACTTATGATTGTTGTAAACAGGGCTTTGCCTCTTGAATTATGCTAACAAATTGATATTTTATGAAGATAGTTCAAGATGTGAAGGATACATGTGTATCAGGCCAAGTGGTTCCCAGAAGAGATAAACATCCATTGCCAGCTGTACCCACGGACTCCAGCTTTACATATGAAATGAAGTCAAAGATCCTCATTCCATGCAAGCTGCAACAGGCAAGGCTGCAACAGACTTAGCCTCAACAACGCTCCGTTATTCAAGGGTAGCTGCAACTGGAAGAGTATCTCTTAAATGAGTTATGTTACTTCATCATCGGATTATGTAACATAATTCCTATATTCCCTGCTTTTGTTTCACCCACAGCTGTAACAACGCATTGTAATAGGGCATCCTGAAGATCGTATATCTTCATGGCTGCTTGATATTAGTGAGTGGAAGTTATGAAGATTGATATATACATATTAGGAACTATTCAGAGCCAAGGGTTGGAAAATAATTTATCAAATTGTATAAGCTGTGACAGATACTTTACTTTCATTTCATTATCTAATACAAGGAGCAGGATTCTTCAAATTTTTGTGTTTTAACTTGTGTTAGCCTTTGACGTCCTTGTTCGAAGGCTGGGCCCGCCTTCCCACAGAGATTGTCGAGATAATTTGGTGTTTACCTTTTTTGTCGTGTGGTGTGGATGTTACAGTGGGTGCATTCCTTCATAATAGCTGCAACAGTAATGATTCATTATGTTTTTCCTTGAATGATCAGTAATTGCATTTCTTGTAAGCTGCAGCAGAGTGGTGTGACAGTCGATTGTGTAGGTTAATTTTCTTTATGCATTTGTGTGATAACTGTAACAACCAAGCTCATCCCTAGTTTCTTTCAATTACTGTCTTTCTTGAGTTTTTCCAATTCAATCCATTTACAGTTATAATTGTTGAGTTCAATTTCTGCATTTCTGATTCTTAAATTAAGTTGAATTAATATAGTTATAATGGATCGTCATATGGCCTGGTAATTTAGGATTTAACTTTCTGCAAAAGTAAGTCTAGATGTTTATTTCCTGAATGGTTCATTTCTAGATTAGAGTTGTAGGAACACAATTACAATTCTGCGTTCTTAGGAAGGTAATTTAGATTAGATTAATCATGGGAAGAGTTGGGCTGAACATATAGGTAGGATAGTTCATTCAGCAATATCAGCTACTTAGTGTTGAAGCACAAACAATGCAGATTATCTTTGCAATAAAAAGACTTCCCTGGGTTGACAATTTATATTGAACATTCTGTATGTTGGCTTTAATTAACCTGCATATAGAGTGCCCAACACTCTGGTCATGGAACACTATATTTTTAGATAGCCTGATGCCACTTTGATTGTCACAGTGAACTAATGTAGCCTCTATCTCACACTCAAACAACCATGCAAGTAACTTCCTCAACCACACATCATCACAAGCATCCATGCTAGATGCCATTTACTCAGCCTCTGTCAATCTCAATGCTACTGAATTCTGCTTCCTACTGAACCAAGAGACAACCCCTGATCCAATGATGAAACAACAACTTGAAGTGCTCTTCCGGTCCTCTACACATCCTACCCAGTCAACATCTATGAAACCTGCTAACTGTACACTCCCCTTGCGCTCATAAACCAATCCATACTCCACTATACCTCTGATGTAGATAAGTATGTGCTTCATAGCCGTCCAATGCACTCTCCGAGGGTCCACCATGAACTGACTCAAAGATTTGACTGCAAATATGATGTTTGGTCGAGTGTTTCCCAGATACATAAGCAATCCAATAAGCTGACGATACAAGGTAGGCTCAAATCCATTTGACCCTAATGCATTAATCGTCCTCTAGTTGGAAACTAGAGGTAGGGCCATAGGCTTGCAGTCCTCCATTCTTAATCTCTTCAAGATCTCTATTGCATACTTCCCCTGTTTGATGAAGAAGCATCCATCTCTCTGCCAAACCTCCAAGCCCAAAAATTAATGCATCAACCCAAGGTCCTTCATCTCAAACTCTACTGCAAGGTTGTACTTGCAATCTCCAATAAGCCTGTCATCTCTTGTCAAAAAGAGATCATCCACATATAGGACCAGTATGAGAGGCACCTCACCTGTCAAGAAGTAAAGGTTGTGGTTAGCCTCACTCCTGTGAAATCCCATCTCTCGTAGATAGTTGTGAATCCTTGAGTACCATGCTCTAGGTGCCTACTTGAGCCCACAAAGAGCTCGATGTAGTCTGCATACATGCGTCTCCCTTTTCTCCACATCAAACCCCTATGGCTGCTCAATATACACCTCCTCCTCTATCACTCCATTGAGGAAGGCAATCTTGACATCCATCTGATGGACACATGAACCCATCTCATCTGCTAGTGAGATAATGGTCCGAATGGAAGAATACCTGGAAAAATGGGCGAAGATCTCCTCATAATCAATATCCTCCTTCTGTGAAAACCCCTTTGCCACAAAGCGTGCCTTGTACTTCTCCACGCTTTCATCTGCTGCATGCTTCACCTTGTAGATCCATCTGGATCCCACCACCTTTTTCCCTTGTGGCCTCGACACAACCTCCCATAGCTGGTTTTTCATAATGGAGTCATACTCCTCAACTATAGCCTCCTGCCACACATCATGTTGTGTAGCCTCCCTGTTGTTCAGGAATAAACACCCTTATAACCGAAGGTCCGGGGTTACTAACATACTCTTAAAACTTGCAGACAATCAGCTTTAAAGTACAGAAAGGAAATAGGAAGATATAATGAACTCACTCGATTAACGACGGTTGATCCAAGCTTTGTCTTCTCCCGCTCTGCTCCTCTCTAAAGCTTTTAGGGATGCACCTCCTTCACCTGCAAAGAGCAAACCCTCCAAATACAATCTTATACATGTATATATGACAAGTTAGATAAACAAGATATAGAGTGCTTCATCATAAATATTCATCAAACCATGATACATAAAAGAGAGTCAATACAAAGTTGGAAGAAAGATTCTCTTTATTAACAATAGTGAATGAGATAAGTGTACAACCCAACGCCTGAAACAAGGACTCCTCTGCAACCAAAGGATTTTGAGTTTTGTTGCTCCAAAAACTTCTGAAGATATACCACCAGCATAACTTTGCTCTTTTTCAGTATGATTGATTAATGCCCTCCCCAAGGCCTCTATTTATACTTAGGAAAATAGAGCAGTTTCGAAGGTTGAGGAGGTTGAGAAAGTTAAGATAGTTAATGTTTAAGGCTTAACAAATCTCCATTAATCATGTTTATTATTTTTAATGTCGAATGGAGGCGTACGCGAGTATTGATACTGGCAACCCGCATATGACACACGAGTTGCTATAAGGGAAACCTGCGTATAGATCTATACGTGGGTTGCAATGACAATACCCGCGTATAGTACATGATATACTGTGGAGATAATCGCGTATGTACGTGAGTTGCTGTGGAAAGAGTCGCGTACAACAATCAATAGTAAAAAGGTAAAAATGGCAAGCTAGGTGGATAGTGAATGCATCTCATGTCATGCCCATCTATAGTGTTTTAGGAAACCTTCAATCCATAAATGTCCTTTTGCGCGCCGACATATGAAGTGTCGGCACTTGGACGGAGAAGTGCCATTTGGGTTGATAACAGATGCCCCCTAATGTGTGAGGTCAGAGGGAAGTGATGGCCGAAATACGTTATAATATTTATCTTTGGAGAACTCAGAAATCCAATGGAGTAGAGGTAGTACCTGAAACAAATACATAATAATGTCATATACAAAGTCATATATGAGGATGCTATGTTCAATATACTGGAACACTAGCTCCTTTACAAATGTTTGATTACATCATATAATACGGGTTCAAGACCACGCATATTACAAAGGTGGATCGAAGCCACAATATACAATCATGATGAGTCTTCAAAGATCTGGAAGTTGTGTACATAGGTAGAACATAATCTTGCGCAACTTAGTCCATAGATGGGGAACTAAGGTCTTCATAAACAATCCCAAAGAACCAGTACAATCCAAGCCATGTGAATAAATGTAGGTTGAAGTCGAACATGGAGCGGATTCAACAGATTGTCAATCAATAGGTGGTAATCAACAACTAAAGCAAAGGAATTCACCAATGATGAAAGTGAATCCTGAGGTATGATCATCAAAACTCCAGGTCTTCGTCATCAGGAAGTACTGAAGCGGAACCATACTGTGATAAGGAAGGCAATAGATCCTCCAACGGATCACAAGAGTGACTAGGAACTGGGTAAAGGAAGGGAGACACAAGTGATAACAAATACGACAATGATGGGATCAAGATATAGATCAGACATTGAGTTAAGTCCTTGAACAGTGAGCATGACACAAAGATGACCCAAGGCATATTTTAACTTTATAGATAGAACAACTAGACTTATCTGTCATGTAGGAGACATGATCAGATTCCCCAGGTAGAATGGACAAGAGGAGGAGTAATAAACTCGAAGTAATAGCTGAACTGAAAGTGAACACTGAGATATGGGTATTGGAAAAGACAGAGAGTGCTATGTTCAAGGATGACATACTGCCACTAACTGAAAACAACAGAAAACTTCTTCCTTACCTTCCCTGTTAAATTTTAACGAGTCCAGGAAAATCAACTCGGATATCTCTTCACTTTTTAACAGCTTGAAGAAAACAAGGAATAATGCTTGATAGTGTTATTGATTCGTGGATTTAATGAGCCCGAACTAGTACATGCTCAGTCGGTTTTTTCACATTTAGAGAGTCTGAAAACTCCAAAGAAGACTCCAGGGGGGTCCTTTTTCATCCAATTTAGTCTCCTGAGGTCGGAAAAGTGTAAAACATACCAAAGAAGAACTCTCTTAACTTCCGTAGAAGAAAAGGTGAACCTTTTTCATACTTAGTCAGGGAGGTCCGAAAAAGGTTAAATTACCACCTACCCAACGCTCCTTCAAGAACACCATAAATAGCTTGAGTTTTATGAGTGTGAAGGAAAGCAAGATCACTCAGAAAGATCCATTTGAGTACGAGAAATGGGGCTTACAACAATAAACTCGATGGTTTGTTCTTTAGTGTTTAACGAGCATGACAAAGTAATAAAGTACACTCGAAATATTTTTCATGTTTAGGTCCAGAGCACGAAAAATAGAAAACTAAGCTCATACCGGGAGTTCCTTTTCCGTTAATTTAGTCCCTCAGGTTCGGGAAAGTGATAAACCTATGCCTAAGAATACTCTTCTCAATTCCGTAGAAAAGAGAGTGATCCTTTCTCGTGCTATTCCGCATGGTCTAAGAAAGGGATAACCTAGCACCAATGCGGATGCCCGTTCACATATTCTTAACGAGCTTGAATAGACAAGTTAACTCGGCAGTCAAGTCTGTTTTGAGGAGTCAGACCTGGGCCTAAAGAAAACTCCATAAGGGTGGGGAGTCCTATAAAAGGATAGCTTGTAAAAAGAGACCATAATGAGGCTCCATTTGGCGTGAAAAATAGCTAAAAGGATTCCCCTACACCGAACATAGCTGCAGCATGAGTATCGAAAGACAACATAGGTTCTAAATGGGGATACTCATGAGAGGAAGGCCCTACCCACAGAAGAACGATGGTAAAGACAAGGAGCTAATGGTTAAGAATACCATAGTCTATGGTTAAAATGTTGATTACTAAGTCTGAGATGGAATCAGTATAGATGCGTAATGCATGTGGAATGACATGAAACCATCCTATATCAGTAAAAACACTTTAGAATGATGAAAAACCTGTTACAAGGCAAAAATAGATGGGATTAGTTTGATAAAATATGAACTATAGGCCAAAAACCCACTTAAGAAATAGAATTTCTATAAATAGTTAAAAAAAACTAAATAAAACTCACCATTTTG
Organism: Pseudotsuga menziesii; assembly: GCA_001517045.1. Classification (NCBI taxonomy): domain Eukaryota; kingdom Viridiplantae; phylum Streptophyta; class Pinopsida; order Pinales; family Pinaceae; genus Pseudotsuga; species Pseudotsuga menziesii. Next base: position 142,457 of record LPNX010632434.1, read on the forward strand.
AATTTTAGCTATAAGAAGCAAGTTTTTACCTCTACCTTCATTCGATCGGTGTGGACAATTCGATGGATGAAATCCAATTCCACAAGTGTTAGGTAAGACTAGAGCCCAAGCTCTTCATTTTAATCCTAGCAAATTTCAATTTTGAGTCCCAATTTCATATTTTTGAGTGCCCTAAAGTAAGGAACGTTGTGTATGCGTGTTTGCTAAAGTAACACTCGCGTACACGCATTCTGTACGTGGGTTTTCTGAAAGACAGTTGTGTACAGTACGCGATATGTCTAACTAGACAGTCGCGTACGCTGCGTGGAGGGTAAAAAGATATATAAAGAGTCAAAATTTTGAATTTTTATATGAAACTAATGCTTCACAATGGTTGATTTGCTAGGTGTGAAGATGGTGCTTGAGTGGAGGGAGCGTAAGCACGAAGATATAGATCAAGAAGCACTTCAAGATGCCCCCACTGTGAATGTTTTATGTTCAAGTGGGTTGTTGAAATTCTTTTGCACATCACCTATGCGGGCCAATGTCCGCCTGTTAGAGTTCATGATAAACTATTGGGATCATGATTTGGGCATGTTCGACAGTCAGGGTGAGTCCTTGGAGATTACTTCTGAGGATATCTACTTCATTTCCGGTCTGTCACGACGAGGGGTTCCAATTAACTTGGAGGGCACAGATAGAGGCGGTGATCCTCTAAGTGTCCAAAACTACATTGATGTATTCTACGCACCGGGGACCCAAAAGAGAGGGAGTCGCATCCCTATTACACATATACGTGATCTTCCCCTACAGGTTTGGGTAAGTACCATAGTTAGGTTTGCGGGATCATCTTCTCTTTATCTTGCCACACAGAACCAAATGAGGTTGGCAATGGACTGCATGCATGGGGCTTCGTATGATTGGTGTTTGGGAGTGATCCCGATTATGAGAAAACAACTCTCAGATTGCAAGAGAGGAAGAAGGAAGAAATTTAGATATTCTAGCATTCTAGTGGCCTTCTTTGAGAGAGAGTGTCGGGGTTGAGCCCTACAGTACCTCTACCAATTAGATCTCCTCGTCAGCCTAGGCTAAGTAGGTGGGGAGATATCTTCCTCCTCCAGGGAGGAGGTGGCTCAGTGCAGAGTGTGTACGATGATGACTTCTACTTTTGGTGGGAGCGACAGTTACCAACACTGGAGTAGTTTCCATATGCTGGGATGGATTTTCAAGGTGATCTAGACCTTGTCCTCCCTCCAGAAGGAGCATGGGGAGAGCTAGATAATTTTTAATTTTCAAGTTTTAAAATTTTTATGAATTTTAAAATATAGGGATATATACACATGTACAAGAGTTCTAACCCTATAAACATGTCAAAATGCAGATATTGGACCGGTCCGCCCTGAAGGGCATCCACGTATGTTTGTTCATCCTGTCTTGGGCAAAGACCAGGGGCTTATCAGGGTTCTAGAGGGGAAGCTAGCCAGGCGTACCCAAAGAGTACCCACTTTGAGAATTGAGCATATCGCAGCCATCATGCAGGAGTATGTGGTTGGAGTACCACCCGTCTGGATATGCCTTTTGAGGAGGGTAGCCAGAGCTGTTTTAGTGTACATAGATGCTGTTGAGGCTGCCAAAGATGAGGAGGTTGAGGAAGCTAGAGTACAGGGAGACCGGGGGGACCAGGGTGGTCCAGCATAGATCTAGGGAATTTTGATGGACTATGATTCATACTTTTGTATATTATATAGTTATGACTGGATTTGAGGATCAAGAACTCAACCTATCTATAGACAGATATTCACACACACACACACACACACACACACACACACACATATATTGCCGGTTATTTACAAATGCTTTTTATGTGTATGCTATATATTTTTATGAAATATGTGTTAGATGCCAATCCAAAATGTAATTAGCATATGCATCAGTCAATGAATTCTGATTTCTTGGAATGTAATTGAATGTAATGAACTCAAAATTTCTTTCCAATAACCTAACTTGCATGAACTGACGCAATAGAATAGGGTTTTGCACCTGATAAGCTCGATCGAGCTGGGAAACCACCAGTTGAGAGTCCATTCGGACTTCCAGCTGAGTGATACCATGTGACAAAGCATCCCATAGAAGCTCAATTACATCCCTATACTCAGCAACATTATTAGAAGCAGGACCTAAGCAAGCGCCTCCTGAGGCGACTAACTGTCCTGAGGGAGAATAAATGACCCATGCTGCTGAAGCAAGATTACAAGTGTGGTGATTGGCACCATCAACGAAACCTACGTACTTCTCAGAAGGCATATGCAACAACCAGTAGATGGTATAAAAAACACAAACCGACGAACTAGTGTACATAAAAATACATACAATAAAATACAAGAAAAAGTGCTAACCCTAAGCATAGTACTTCTTCAGGTAGAGCCCATTTCTAGGCCCAGGCAACTTATTCCTATCAAAATCTATTAACTCATATGCGCCCTTCTTTAAGACCTTCGACACGACATAAGGCCCTAAGCACATGGCCTTGAATTTTCCTACCCCCATGGGTTCTTTGTCTTGGTCCCAAAGCAAAACAAGTTCTCCCTCAGAGAAAACCCGAGGTTTGACCGATTTATCATATTGGATTTTGATCATATTCTTGTGAGCTTGATTTGTTGTCAGCGCATCTCTATGCTGCTGATGAGGCCTAGAAATTTGCAGGCAACAACAGCAAGGAATTATCCCCAGTCAACGTTCCCAACTAGCCCGTGACTGTTTGGTGCAGGGAATCCGTCAGGTTTGCAGTCTGGCTACTGTAGGTCAAGTAACAAAAATAAAAGGTTTTACCGGTTGCGGCCCAGTCCACCGTGTATATTTTTGTGTTTTTAGTTTTAAGTATGATAAGCAAGTGCCTATCTAAAATGTAGATTGATTAATAATGCAAAGAGTGGTCACAATGTGATGAGCAGGTTCTTACCTCTCGTCTTAGACTCTCTTGCATCTAAATCAAACATAGCAAGAAAGTAAAACTAACTACCTAACCTATCCCTAGGGAGCAAAATTATCATTTATTAATGAGTAATGTATTTTGTACATGCATTATGAAAAAATCACAGATAGCTGATACTTCTTTCAAAACACATAAACAATTAAAGATATTTGAACAACCAGATAGCCAATTGTTTTATGAACAACATTCATTACTCATAGTGGAAATTTTCATAAGATAAACCAGAGAACATTCATACAAGAACATAGGTTCAAAGAGTTAGAACGATCTCACAGTTAATGGACACAAAGCTGAAAACGAAATAGTTCCTCTTCAACAAATCCATCGCACAACATTTGAACATTCCACCAAGCTTTCTCCAACAGGAAAACTGTAATTATCTATTGCAAAAGGAAATAGTTCTTCTTACAATATGTCTTTACAAATCTAACTTGGAAAAAGTCCTTTTCCCTATCTAAATCTTCTATATTTATACAAAAAGAACAAAACTATTGGGCTGCCCACGAATGACTCTTGGGCTTCCCCAACTCTTCACCTCCCACACTTTTCTTTCATTAAGTGCTTATAGAATTTTACGATATATTACAATAAAACAAATAAAGTGCTTATGAGGAGGGCCCCGCTTGACTATTCAAGAACTTCTTCCATGCTAAAGCCTCTGAGGCAATGCTTTCGAACTCGGAAGGTTCTAAGAAACGAATATTTATTTCAAATTTAGCAGCCTGATTTCTTATTACTTCTATTATGGCTGTGCTTAGGCGAAGTTGGTCCTCTAGCAACTGCACACTAACCCCGGAATGAGCTACTTCATTCCTCAGGGTCTGCTCGTCCAGGGCTTTGATCCTTTTTCCATCTTCCTGATATCTTCTTTGCAACATCTCAAAAAACAAGCTGTGCTCTAGAAAGGTATCCATTTTCTGCTCAGTTTCAACCTGGCAAGGATTATACGTAATCAAAAGTCTCCTGAAGAATTCTGCACAAGCCCCCTTTGTCTTCTTGACAGCCTTCTTGAATTCTTCGGCTGTGTTTATGGCAAACTCCAGTAAATTGTAGTCTTGTCTCAGGGCTTGTTGATCTTTTGATGGTAGATCTACAGGGGTTTCTTCATTCGCTTCTAATCTCGCCATCCATCATGTCAGGACTTCTAAGATATCCTGCGATCTGTCTACAAAATATGAAGAGGTTTCCAAAATCTCTTCCAGTCGATTGTCCACCTGCAAGAGCTTGCACCTTTCTTCCTCTAAGGCTACTTGTAGCTGGTGCATCTTGCTCCTTTGTGCTAGGATGTGCTCCTTGAAAGGATAAAGATTGACTTGCTATTCCCTGGCCTCTTCTAGAGCTGTTGTTAATGAGGCAATCTATTCTTTAAGTTCTGCAGTCTGCCCCTCTCATTGCCTTTCAGATTCCTCCAAGGTAGATTTCTGTAGCTCCAATTCCCCTATCTTACCAAGCAGCTGCTCCTTTTGTGTCCTTAACCCTTGACATTCCTGCTGCAATTTCTCCAGAATTCCTTGGGCAGCCTCCAGAGATCTCTTTTCAACTTGGAGGAACTGGAGCTCAGCTTTTGAAGGCTTTATTTCATGTTGTATGTCTTCAAACTTTCTTTTCAATCTGCTACTTTCCTCTCTCTCTCTTCTCAGGGTGTCCTTTAGCTGGGCAACAGACTTCTTTGACTGTTCAAGATCAGTCAATATCCGATATACATTGTCCTCAGAAGCATGGATCAATGTAGCCCCAGCTCTGATGGTGAATCTGGGGTACTTGTCTATCCCATATACTATGGTTGTATCATTTATCATTTTACTCGACTGCCCCCCAGTCTCGACCTTTCTCTCGGTCCTCTTCACTATTATTTTCCTTTCCCTATCATAAAAAATAGTGTTGAAATACGGTACCTCCTCCCATTTCTTCTGCTTGAAAGGGATTAGCCTTAGGGTAGGGACCATAGCCTATACTGTTGTGCTGCCAGCAGCTGCCTCAGGATCTTGAATATCAGGATTACCCAAGTCCTGAGCCGGACTGTCTATAGGATCGGAAGCTGATTGCTCTGTTACTGCCCCTGTCAGTTTTAGTCTTTCTGCTTCCTGCTTCCTCAGTTCCTCATCCACCTTTCTTTTCTTTTCCTCCTCTTCACTCTGGGTAGCTTCTTTACCTTTTTAGTTGCTTCTTGTTCAACTCTTCTCTTTTCTTCCTCCTCACCTTTGAGCCAGCTTTCGGCTTCTTGTGCTAGTCTCCTAGCATCTTCATTCCTTTTTCTAGCTTCTTCCTCCGCTGCCTTTTCCTGCTCATCCTATCCTTTCTCGGCTTTGGTGGTGATTTTCTTTTTAAATATTCTTCTTAAGGCCATTATATTTTCTGCACTGCGGAAAATGGATTCATCTTTATCCCAGTGGCTTGTGTATTCAAAATGTACATTTTCCTCCTTGCAGTGCTCTGCCACTTTATTCCGGGAATCGTTCCTGTGGTAATTTATTTCCCCAAAATGGAATTTCCCCAATTCTTCGACAAATTCATCAGCTTTCTTCACTCTTGTGAAATTATAGCTTCCCAACCTGAATGGTAAAGGAGGGTAAGCCGCTTTCTTATGTTCGAATAAAAAGATCCCTATACCATCTCAGAAGACCTGTCTAACTGCCTCCTTGTGCACTACATAGTTAGTGGCATATTTTGGTAGTAGTGAGGGTGCTTTGGAGCATCCATACATTCTGAAATACAATCCATCTTCCGTCAAGTAATAATCTACATATTCTTCAATAATCTACAATGCTTCCTCCGACATGCAGTTGCACTCTTTTAAGAAGATTAGTGTATATAATGGCATGATGAAGTGCCCACACACTTCTCTATAGTGACAGTGGTACTTGTGTGCCCACAGTGGCTTGTAATCTGAGTAGACTGGTTTTCTCTCTCGGTCCCAGATACACCTCAGATTAGGAAAGGGTTGGTTGAATAGTATGCAATCAATCAGTATAGAGCTCATATAGAACTCTGATTTCTTCTGGGACACCCCTCCCAATGTTCAAGCAACGCAGGCTAAGAGGCTGTTGGACACAATGTTGGCCCAGTTGAACACTGTCCCCTGTGTTGCAACATAGAAGATGATAGGTACCCACTCCAAATTGAATCTTTTACCGTGGGCCCTCCCTAAATTCATATTCAGCATCAGGGCAATGAACCTATAAGGGGTTCTTAGAGTGGCAGTATCATATTCCCCTGATGGCCTAGTCCTAAAGTTCTTGCCAGGCACCAGCATTCTCTTCAGTGCCTTGACTAGGTCTAGCTTAATTTCCTTTAGCCAGTCTTCAGTCAGGTACACTTGTGCTTCCAGTAAGTGGTAGGCCAGTGATACATACCCAGGGCTATAAGCAGCATGACCCTGTTTGTCAACATTTGTTAAAATCATCGTGGTTACATTTTCCCTGGGCAAAATCCATCCAATCACCTCTGGGCATGGAAAAAGCTCAGGTCTGGTAGCAACTCTCATCAACGCAGATCTCTCTATATTTGTATATGTGGTTTCCTCCTCAAAACCGGTGTCAAGTACCTCTCGGTGTGTTATTAGTCTGTAAACTTCCCCCCATTTATATTCGGGTTCCACACCCACTATGCATTTGGTATCTTCGTAAGTGTATTCAACTTTGGCGACGATTTCAACCTCGGGTTCCTCCTCTACTATGGGAGCCTTCTTCTTCTGCCGTTTAGACATCTCAGATTCTGAAGAATTTCCCTGTCATACACATAAATTGCTTTTAGGTTCTGTTGGGCCATTCCTTGACAACATTCAAAAATAGAAAAAAAATGTATGATCATTTTACCTCGTGTAGGTTAAACATGATTGCAGCTATGAAAACAAACAAACAATACTCAAAAACCAAATATCCCACGTAAAATCAATCTACCAAAAGGATAAAACCAGCTCACGACCATCATTTGCAGAATCAACTTAGAATATCATGGCCTTTCTTAATGAAGAAAAATTTCCCTCTCGGTGCTACGAACTAAAACATCACACAGAAACTAAGATGGCTAATCCCATGGTAAGGATACTGCATGTGGTAGTGCACGTAACTCATTGTAAGCTCAAAGAAATCATAAGAGGAAGCTACTTCCTGTAAAAACACTCACATCAAAATCTGCATAGATAGTGCATTCTAACCCTAAACTGGTCAGCGGTTTGTGTTCAAATTTAACAATCTCAACGTTGCGACCCTGGTTCACAAAAACAAGGGCGACCATACAATGGAACCAAAACCTCGACATCTCAGAAGAAAACCATGAAAACGCCCTCCCCGGACGGCCAAACACAGATTGGGGAAAACTGGTGCGGATAGCGTAACGGTCGTCTGCACCGGTTCCCCAAAGAGTCGAGTGCGGGTTGCAAACTCATAACGGCCACAGACTTAATCCTCAAGCAAAAAAAACCCCCACCGGGCAGCAATACCGTCTATAGATTATATATATATGCGTTGAAACGGAAACTAGGTATCTACTAATTGCAGAGGAAACGTATTGACCAAGGGCAACAAAACTTAGTTTGACCATTCGAACGGAAAGGTAAAATGGGAATAAGGGCCTACCTGGCAATGTACTGCGCAACTGGTGGAGAAAAACCCGCAAACCTCCACGGCGGAGCCACCTAGGAGCGAAGGTACAGATAGCGAATGTGTTGGTCTGCTCGAGCGATAACGACAGCACGGGCAAAAGACAACAATAAAATAATAAACCCCAAACCCAAAATATATACGCCCCGGTGGACAAATAATCGACGCAAAAAAATAAGATCATCGAGTGGCAAAACAACTGCGGGGTTGGCGATTCGGTCAGTAGCATCTCCGCAACGACAGATGATGAAACGGCTAGGAGAACCACAATGGCATCAGCAGAGAAACAAATCAACTCACATCGGAGCTCACAAGACTAAGGCTCAGATCAATAGATGGTTGGAGAGCTGTAACGACGAAAACCATAAAGGAATCGAGTTCTGTAGACCAATCAAAATCGAAGCAAAAATAAACATGACTTCGGCGAAAATGAAAAAAATCGGTCAAGTGGAAAACAAAATCAAACTACATCAGAAAGGTAGTGTCTTCCAGAGCCGCAACAACGAAAGTTGAAACCTAAGGATCTTCAAATAAAAAACGGCAGGAATCGACAGAGGATAATACAACTCGTGGGAAGCTTCGTAGTAGCTCCTCTGCAATGGTGGAAGACGTATAGACAAATGTTCCGACGAGATCTTAAAACAGCTGTCGATCAAGAAAAATGCATCGGAGACCAATAACACTTGAATCGGACTTGATGTTCTGTTCTTTTCCACAACGGCGGGCATGAAGATAATTGGACTCCCGACTCAAAAATCTAAAACACTTTCGATGGAAAGGAAAAATCAATTCAAACCGTAAAACATCGCTGGCATAAAAGTAATCTTTGCACAAACATCAAACAAACCAAGGAGCTGAGCAAAAAGAAATAAAAGCAGAGTCCCAATTTTTTTGAATTTTGGGAAAATGTTGCAGCTGCAACAATTGGCGACTACCTGGTGAACCCCAGATTTCTGAATCAACTTTTTCCCAATAAAAGACTGTTTAATCATTTATCTCATAAGTTGAATTCTTCTAGATGCTTGTATTCCTAAGATGGCAAACACATGCATTTAAATCATTGATGACAGTCCATTCTTTGGAAATCGGAACACCCAAAATATTCGAAAGTCCGGATAACTCTTTTGAGGCTCAGTAGGTGAGTTTTATTTTACCTCTATCTTTGGGTAGTTTCTAGCTTGGACACCACAAAATCATAACATATGGTAAACAGAACTATTCATTTGTTCCTCATTCCCATGCCAATTGCACTTTGTGCCCTTTTGAACTTTTGTTCTTTTGAGTCCTCCATGTGCCTTTCTTTCTGAATTTTATTCAAGCTCTTCTATCCATAGTGTCCTTTTGTGTGAGAGATGTATTTACTTTTTAGCTCACAGACAGAGAAGAACTTTTGGTAGATTGATATTCATGTTTATGATACTTCGTTTTGATATGTATTGCTTCTTTTAGGAGTTTTGACTCTTAACAGCCTTTAGGTTTTTTAAAATCATGGCATGGGATCATTTATATATAATAAACTATTTACCTTGCTTCCTTTCTGTGGTTCTTTTGCTATCACTCCCTAGGACATCTTAGATGTGAAATGGATGGAGCCTCGAAATAGTATTCTGGACCTCTTAATTCTGAGTTATTTTTAGGGGTTAAGCAGGACTTCAATGAGTGCATAGCCATTTAGGAAAACTACTTACTAGAAGAAATTCTATCATTTAAAAATATAAACGCACAGTCTTATCCCAAAGATTTCAGTTAATCGAGAACCCTGATGCTTTCCAAGCAACCAAAAGTTTGCCTCTTTTATTCAAAACAAACCAAAATAACCAGAAACAACAGCGGTAAATCAAAGTAAAACTGCATCAAATTGTTTATGTACAAGGTCATCAAATCAAAAGAAAAATAAAATTCGAGAACCAACCACTACCTGATCAGTTCTGTGCTCACCCCTAAAAAATCTATCAACCTATGAGTCAAGGGGCTAGGCTTGATTGCAGATGTGAAACACCTAATCGTGATCTAATTCTGCTATTTTTGAAACCAAAACTATGTCTACCTATTTACAATCACTCCCATCAGCCTGTGAACATTGAAGGAGATCAGGCTGAGTGTCAGTCATATTGTTGGCTTCTTCTGATGCATGATATCTTAGTTCAAGCTCCGTTAGATAATTCCCCAAAATAGAATTTGTAGATTCATTTCCTTCTTCCAACTTAGTGATAGTGTGCATCATGTAAGTTTCCCTTAAAATTTTGATCCGGTTTGGGACCCCTTTATGAGGCAACCATAAATGTGACCAATCTGAAGCAAAATACCCCTTTAACCTTGCAGACCAGTCTCGGTTCAGAATAAGTCCATACCCATCCGGTATGTCAGCCACCACAATATCAATAAATTGACATATCTTGTTATTTGCAGATAAACGAATGAGAACATTCTCCATTTCCCCCACTACTTTGACACTGGTTCTGTCTAATTGAGTAACTTCCCAAGCAGTAGGTTTTGCCTACCCATTAATTTTTTTGCAAACTGTGAGTGGCATAACATTCACTGATGATCCAGAATCTACCAAACAATTATGCACCTTATGGTTCAAAATTTCCAGAGTCAAAAGGAAAGGCGGGGTTCTAGCTTCCCCGTCTCCAATTGATTCGACATCTTCCTCCATAGGTTGGTTTTCGGTATGTATCTCTTCCTCTGCCTCTTCAGGATTTTCAATATTTTCTTTGTTAACACCTACATGGTCTTCAATAGGCTTAACAGGCTTGTTGATTTGCTCCGAATCTTGGTTGATAATGGTAATTTCAGGTACTTTGTCCTCAACATTGTTCTTTGGCTGTTTCCTGACATTCTCTTGCAACTTCTTAATCTTTGAGATGATTGAATTATATTTATTTACCAAATTCATTTCTTTTGTTGTCATTGGTATATTCTCAGGTTTAAGAGTACTTTTTTCTGTATCAAACAGTGAGACACAATCCCATAAAAACATGGTATCATTTTCTTGTTTTTCTATGGTCTTATTACCTTTTTCCTCCTCATCACCATCCTCAGTCAATTTAAAATCCAAGAGCTGATTCATTACCAACGTCATTGAATTTAACCATTGAGGACAATTCTTTTCAGAATGGGGTTGTTGGTGAAAAGTGCAAAAATTATCCATCCCTACCCCTGTCAGATTCATTGATGCTAAACCGTGTGGAGGAGTCTTGAATTGGTTGTTATCTTCCCTTTTTTTGTAGTAAGGCTTATAAGCTTTCTGGGCTTCTTTTTCCTTCTCCAAATCTATTATTCTGTTGGAAAGATTTTGCATCATCTTTAACATCCCCTCAAAATCATGTGATTTCTCCTCTTTAGGTTTGGACAGCAATAAGGCTCTTTTCCCGGAAGTTTTTTCTCCAGATTGTTTGGGATAATCTTCTATACTTTCCTTTTTATCCTCTACTCTTTCTGCTTCTTCATAAGTCTCTGTTGATGTAGGCTTAACTTGAGGTTTTGCGAACATAGCCAAGTTCGGACCTAAAGCTGAGGTAAAATACTCAATCAAAACTTTATCAGAGGGCTTATCAATCCCCCATTTCATGAAGGGGCAAAAAATCTTTGAGTGAAACTGTGTACCTTTTCTTTCCTTTGTTTTTTTAAAGCACCTAAACCTTTCATTAGTGCTGCATGCATCTTTTGGGCTACATACTTACTTCTGAAAATACTTTCAAAGGTATCCCAATCTGGGATAAAGTTTGCAGGCAAACCAAAGTACCATGATGTTGCTCCTCCTTTAAGGGTGTGTGGAAAAAGTCTACAAACTACATCCTCATGTTCCCCAGCCCTTAATACTTCTATTGCCAAATAGAAACTTTGCAAATGGTCATCTACTACAACCTTCTCATTTGGATCAAACTTAGGCAGCAACTTCTCAAAAGCTCGAGGTAAGTCATGCAATGGAGGTGTTAGGTTCAAGGGCGATTTGGCTTTCCAAGCCGGTGGTGGATTTGGTAGGTTAGGCGGCTGATTTGCATTTACACCTGACATGAGTCTAGGTGGAGAGTGAGGGGGTGAAGGAATAGGAGTATGAACAGGTGAAAAGTAAGGTGTGTTTGGGCCTATTTGATTCAAAGGTTGAACAACCTCCTGTAATGCTCCTTCTACTAACTCTTCCAAGTCTCCAACCAACACTGAATCTTCCAAGATGGGACGGTCTTTCTTCTTGTACTCTCTTCGGGGTAAATCAAGGATAATGGGTAATCCTCCAATACTCTTTACATAAGCTCATGTGTGTCTTCTTAGATCATTTACCACTTGGTTGTCCACAACAAACAAATGTTCTCTATTTTCTTCAGTATTTGGATCAGGAAATAAATTACTTTCAAAAATATCACTGGTGGAGTAATTTCGAGGAAATGGATTTCCCCGGCCAGCCATGCACTGGCGACCCTCCTTCTAGCGCCAGAAACTGTTGAGGCCTGGAAATTTGCAGGAAACAACAACAAGGGATTCTGCCCAGTCAACGTTCCCAACTAGCCCGTGACTGTTTGGTGTAGGGAATCCGTCCAGTTTGCGGTCCGACTACCGTAGGTCAAGTAACAAAAATAAAAGGTTTTACCGGTTGCGGCCCAGTCCACCGTGTATATTTTTGTGTTTTTAGTTTTAAGTATGATATGCAAGTGCCTATCTAAAATGCAGATTGAAAAGAATGCAAAGAGTGGTCACAATGTGATGCACAGGTTCTTACCTCTCGTCTTAGACTCTCTTGCATCTAAATCACACACAGCAAGAAAGTAAAACTAACTACCTAACCTATCCCTAGGGCGCAAAATTATCATTTATTAATGAGTAATGTATTTTGTACATGCATTATGAAAAAATCATAGATAGCTGATACTTCTTTCAAAACACATGAACAATTAAATATATTTGAACAACCAGATAGCCAATTGTTTTATGAACAACATTCATTACTCATAGTGGAAATTTTCATAAGATAAACCAGAGAACATTCATACAAGAACATAGGTTCAAATATTTAGAATGATCTCACAGTTAATGGACACAAAGCTGAAAACGAAATAGTTCCTCTTCAACAAATCCATAGCACAACATTTGAACATTCCACCAAGCTTTCTCCAACAAGCAAACTGTAATTATCTATTGCAAAAGGAAATAGTTCTTCTTACAATATGTCTTCACAAATCTAACTAGGAAAAAGTCCTTTTCCCTATCTAAATCTTCTATATTTATACAAAAAGAACAAAACTGTTGGGCTGCCCATGAATGAATCTTGGGCTTCCCCAACTCTTCACCTCCCACACTTTTCTTTTATTAAGTGCTTATAGAATTTTACGATATATTACAATAAAACAAATAAAGTGCTTATGAGGAGGGTCCCGCTTGACTACTCAAGAACTTCTTCCACGCCAAATCCTCTAAGGCAATGCTTTCGAACTCGGAAGGTTCTAAGAAACGAATATTTATTTCAAATTTAGTAGCCTGATTTCTTATTACTTCTATTTTGGCTACGCTCAGGAGAAGTTGGTCCTCTAGCAACTGCACACTAACCATGGAATGAGCTACTTCATTCCTCAAGGTCTACTCGTCTAGGGCTTTGATGTGCTGGATCCTTTGTCCATCTTCCTGATATCTTCTTTGTAACATCTCCAAAAATATGCTGTGCTCTGGAAAGGTATCCATTCTCTGCTCAGCTTCAACCTGGCAACGATTATACGTAATCAAAAGTCTCCTAAAGAATTATGCACAAGCCCCCTTTGTCTTCTTGACAGCCTTCTTGAATTCTTCGGTTGTGTTTATGGCAAACTCTAGTAAATCATAGTCTTGCCTCAGGGCTTGTTGATCTTTTGATGGTAGATCTACAGGGGTTTCTTCATTCGCTTCTAATCTCGCCATCCTTCCTATCAGGAATTCTAAGATATCCTGTGATCTGTCTACAAAATATGAAGAGGTTTCCAAAATATCTTCCAGTCGATTATCCACCTGCAAGACCTTGCACCTTTCTTCCTCTATGGCTACTTGTACCTGGTGCATCTTGCTCCTTTGTGCTAGGACGTGCTCCTTGAAAGGATGAAGATTGACTTGCTGTTCCCTGGCCTCTTCTAGAGCTGTTGTTAATGAGGAAACCTATTCTTTAAGTTCTGCAGTCTGCCCCTGTGATTGCCTTTCAGATTCCTCCAAGGTAGCTTTCTGTAGCTCCAATTCCCCTATCTTACCTAGAAGCTGCTCCTTTTCAGTCCTTAACCCTTGACATTCCTGCTGCAATTTCTCCAGACTTCCTTAGGCATCCTCCAAATATCTCTTCTCAACTTGGAGGAACTGGAGCTCAGATTTTGAATACTTTATTTCATGTTGCATGTCTTCAAACTTTCTTTTCAATCTACTACTTTCCTCTCTATCTCTCTTCTCAGGGTGTCCTTTAGCTGGGCATCAGACTTCTTTGACTGTTCAAGATTAGTCAATATCCAATCTACATTATCCTCAGAAGCATGGATCAATGCAGCCCCAGCTCTGATGGTGAATCTAGGGTCCTTGTCTGTCCCATATACTATGGTTGTATCATTTATCATTTTACCCGACTGCCCCCCAGTCTTGACCTTTTTCTCGATCCTCTTCACTAATATTTTCCTTTCCCTATCATAAAAAATAGTGTTGAAATCCGGTACCTCCTCCCCTTTCTTCTGCTCGAAAGGGATTAGCCTTAGGGTAGGGACCATAGCCTGTACTGTTGTGCTACCAATAGCTGCCTCACAATCTTGAATATCAGGATTACCCAAGTCCTGAGCCTGATTGTCTACAGGATCAGAAGCTGATTGCTCTGTCACTGCCCCTGTCAGTTTTAGTCTTTCTGCTTCCTGCTTCCTCAGTTCCTCATCCACCTTTCTTTTATTTTCCTCCTCTTCACTCCGGGCAGCTTCTTCTGCCTTTCTAGCTGCTTCTTGTTCATCTCTTCTCTTTTCTTCCTCCTAACCTTTGAGCCAGCTTTCGGCTTCTTGTGCTAGCCTCCTAGAATCTTCATTCCTTTTTCTAGCTTCTTCCTCTGCTGCCTTTTCCTGCTCATCCTGTCCTTTCCCGCCTTTGGTTGTGATTTTCTTTTTAAATCTTCTTCTTAAGGCCGTTATATTTTCTGCATTGCGAAAAATGGATTCATCTTTATCCCAGTGGCTTGTGTATTCAAAATGTACATTTTCCTCCTTGTAGTGCTTTGCCACTTTATTCCGGGAATCGTTCCTGTGGAAATTTATTTCCCCAAAATGGAATTTCCCCAATTCTTCCACAAATTCATCAGCTTTCTTCACTCATGTGAACTTATAGCTTCCCAACCTGAATGTTAAAGGAGGGTAAGCCGCTTTCTTATGTTCAAATAAAAAGCTCCCTATACCATCTAAGAAGGCCTGTCTAACTGCCTCCTTGTGCACTACATAGTCAGTGGCATATTTTGGCAGTAGTGAGGGTGCTCTGGAGCATCCATACATTTTGAAATACAATCCATCTTGCGTTAAGTAATAATATGCATATTCTTCAATAATCTGCAATGCTTCCTCCGATATGCAGTTGCACTCTTTTAAGAAGATCGGTGTATATAATGGCATGATGAAGTGCTCACACACTTCTCTGTAGTGACTGTGGTACTTGTGTACCCACAGTAGCTTGTAAGCATAGTAGACTGGTGTTCTCTCTTGGTCCTATATACACCTCAGATTAGGAAAGGGTTGGTCGGATAGTATGCAATCAATCAGTATAGAGCTCATATAGAACTCTGATTTATTCTGGGACACCCCTCCCAATGTTGAAGCAATGTAGGCTGAGAGGCTGTTGGACACAATGTTGGCCCTGTTGAACACTTTCCCCTGTGTTGCAACATAGAAGATGATAGGCACCCACTCCAACTTGAATCTTTTACCATGGGCCCTCCCGAAAATACTATTCAGCATCAGGGCAATGAACCTATAATGGGTTCTTAGAGTGGTAGTATCATATTCCTCGGACGGCCTAGTCCTAAAGTTCTTGCCAGGCACTAGCATTCTCTTCAGTGTCTCGACTAGGTCCAGCTTAATTTCCTTTAGCCAGTCTTCAGTCAGGTACACTTGTGATTCCGGTAAGTGGTAGGCCAGTGATACATACCCAGGGCTATAAGTAGCATAACCCTGTTTGTCAACATTTGCTAAAATCATGGTGGTTACATCTGTCCTGGGAAGAATCCATCCAATCACCTCTAAGCATGGAAAAAGCTCAGGTCTGGTAGGAACTCTCATCAACGTAGATCTCTCTATATTTGCATATATGATTTCCTCCTCGAAACCGGTGTCAGGTACCTCCTGGTGTGTTATTAGTCTGTAAACTTCCCCCCATTTATATTCGGGTTCCACACCCACTATGCATTTGGTATCTTCAGAAGTGTATTCAACTTTGGTGACAATTTCAACCTTAGGTTCCTCCTCTACTATGGGATCCTTCTTCTTCTGCCATTTAGACATCTCAGATTCTGAAGAATTTCCTTGTCATACATAGAAATTGCTTTTAGGTTATGTTGGGCCGTTCCTTGACAACATTCAAAAATAGAAACAAAATGTATGAGCATTTTACCTCGTCTAGGTTAAACATGATTGAAGCTATGAAAACAAACAAAAAATACTCAAAAACCAAATGTCCTACATAAAATCAATCTCCCAAAAGGCTAAAACTAGCTCACGACCATCATTTGCAGAATCAACTTAGAATATCATGGCCTTTCTTAATGAAGAAAAATTTCCCTCTCAATGGTACGAACTAAAACATCACATAGAAACTAAGGGGCCTAATCCCACGATAAGGATACTGCATGTGGTAGTGCACGTAACTCACTGTAAGCTCAAAGAAATCATAAGAGGAAGTTGCTTCCTATAAAAACACTCGCATCAAAATCCGCATAGATAGTGCATTCTGACCCTAAACTGGTCCACGGTTTGTGTTCAAATTTAACAATCTCAACGTTGTGACCCTGGTTCAAAAAAACAAGGGTGACCATACAGTGGAGCCAAAACCTCGACATCTCGGAAGGAAACCATGAAAATGCCCTCCTCGGACAGCCAAACACAGACTGGGGGAAACTGGTACGGACAGCGTAATGACCATCTGCACCGGTTCCCCAAACAGTCGAGTGCGGGTTGCAAACTCATAATGGCCGCGGACTTAATCCTCAAGCAAACAAAACCCCCACCGGGCAGCAATACCATCTATAGATTATATATATATGCGCTGAAATGGAAACTAGGTATCTACTAACCGCAGAGGCAACAGACTGACCAAGGGAAACAAAAATTAGTTTGACCATTCGAACGAAAAGGTAAAATGGGCATAAGGGCCTACCTGGAAATGTGCTGCGCAACTGGCGGAGAAAAACCCGCAAACCTGCAAGGTAGGAGCGAAGGTACCGACAACGAATGCATTGGTCTGCTCGAGCGATAACAACAACACGGGAAAAAGACAACAATAAAATAATAAACCCCAAAGCCAAAATATATACGCCTCGGTTGACAAATAATCGATGGGGAAAAATAAGATCATCGCATGGCAAAACAACTGCGGGGTCGGCGATTCGGTCAGTAGCATCTTCGCAATGACGGATGATGAAACGGCTAGGAGAACTGCAATGGCATCGGCAGAGAAACAAATCAACTCGCATCGAAGCTCGCAAGACTAAGGCTTCGGATCAATAGATGGTTGGAGAGCTGTAACTGCAAAAACCATAAAGGAATCGAGTTCCGTAGACAAATCAAAATTGGAGCAAAAATAAACATGAATTCGGCGAAAACGAAAAAAATCGGTCAAGTGGATAAAAAAATCAAACTACATCGAAAAGACAGTGTCTTCCAGAGTCGCAACAATGAAAGTTGAAACCTAAGGATCTTCAAATAAAAAATGGCGGGAGTCGACAGAGGATAATACAACTCCCAGGAAGCTTCGCAGTACCTCCTCCGTAACGATGGAAGACGTATAGACGAATGTTTCGACGGGATCTTAAAACAGCCGTCGATAAAGAAAAATGCATCGGAGACCAATAACACTTGAATCGGACTTAATGTCCTGTTCTTTTCTGCAACGGCGGGCATGGAGATAACTGGACTCCTGACTCAAAAATCTAAAACAATTTCGATGGAAAGGCAAAATCAATTCAAACCGTAAAACATCGCTGCCATAAAAGTAATATTTGCGCAAACATCAAACAAACCAAGGAGCTGAGCAAAAAGAAATAAAAGGAGGGTCCCAGAATTTTTTGAATTTTGGGAAAATGTTGCAGCTGCAATAGCTGCTCATTTAGGTGTTCTAAGTGTACTAGACATTCTTCAAGCTCTGTCATCTCGGGTAACACATGAATAGCTATTTTCAAAGACAAGATTTCACATTCAACTGGTGTAACAGCTTCCACTCTGTGAATGAGTTGGAAGGGGGAGAAACCTGTAGCAATTTTTACATTAGTTCGGTATGCCCAGAGAGTAGGGTATAGGATGATATGCCAGTTAGAATAAGCTGCATTAATAGTACGTTTGAGGATAGTCTTCAAAGTCTTGTTAACAGCCTCAACTTGACCATTTTCCTGAGGATTATACGAAGATGAATGTTCTTATCTGAATCCAAGCATAGTGGTCAGTTTCGTCATCATGCTATTTTGAAAATGACTGCCATGGTCAGTGATAATCACCTTGGGTATACCAAACCCTGCTATAATCTAATTGAATACGAAGAAAGCTGTTGTTTCCCCATCGGCTTTAAAGGTGGGCATTGCCTCTTCCCATTTCGTAAAATAGTCCACAACGACAATGATATATTTGTGCCCCCCAGCCGAGGCTGGGTTGCATGTCACGTAATCAATCCCCCATTTCATGAAGGGGCCCAATGAGACAACAGGAAACAATAGAGCAGGATGTGACCGCATTTTTCTGGTGTAAAGTTGACAGGGATGACAGCGCTTCACCGCTTCCACACAATCTTTGAAGATTGTGGGCCAGAAATAACCGGCACATAGTATCTTCTGGGTCGTTGCTAACCCAGATAAATGACCCCCACACGCTCCACTATGGGAATCATTCAGGACAATCTCTGCTTCCTCATGGGTAAGACATCGACGTAAAATGGAATCTACCCCTCTTCGATATAAAGTATCTCCTATGATGAGGTAGTTCTTAGCATGAATGCGTAATTTACGTCGTTCTTCCCGCGAGAAAGCTACAGGATACTTCAAAGTCTGGAGATAAATAAGTATATCTCCATACCAGGGGTCAGAGGTGGCTATTAAGAAGATATGCTCATCTGGGAATGAGTCATCCTCAACAACTTCATCTTCTTTTGTTGGAAATTCTGCTATAAGCTCAGCAAAAACTAAGGATTTTTTAGACTTAGAGGATTGGAAATCCAAGTCAAACTCTTGGAGAATGACTATCTATTTGTTGAATTTTCCCCCAACAATCCGTCAGGACAAAACATATTGAAAAGGATTCACATCCGCCACTACTGTTGTAGTCCTCAGTAAAATGTAGTGACGTAACCTCTGAACAACATAGACAACTGATAAGGCCAATTTATCGACGTGGGAGTACCTGAGTTCAGGCCTGGCTAAACCACGGCTAAGATAGTAAAAGACATGCTCCTGAAGGTTATTGTTTTCCTGGACTAGGACTACCCCAATGGTTGATTCGGACGTTGCCAGATACAATAGAAAATCCCTAGAGTAATCTGGCAGATGTAGTAAAGGTGCCGACAACAAAGCTTTTTTCAATGCCTCGAACGCGAGTTGTGCAGTTTCATCCCATACAAATGGGGTGTCCTATTTTAACAGGTGCATGAAACCCTTGGTAATCTTGGCATGGTTAACAATGAAACATTGAAGAAAATTAGACTTTCCTTGCAGGCTTTGAAGTTGCTTGATAGAACAAGGAGGAGGCAGATTTACAATGGCCTTTACTTTTAATGGATCCACCTAGATGCCTCTATTAGAGATAATGAATCTGAGCAGTCTTTCTGACTCGACACAAAACACGCACTTGTGGGGATTCAAGCGGATCTTATAATATCTGCATTGTTCAAATATCAACCATAAGTGATCTAGATGGTCAATCCTCTTGCAAGAATGTGCACGCAGATCATCGAGATAAGGTTCAACAATGGCTTTTATATCATGGAAGGCAAAGTTTATTGCCCATTGAAAGATTACCTCAACATTTTTCAATCCAAAGGGCATTTTTTTGTACACGAAGGTACCCCAAGGACAAATTAAAGCAATTTTATGTTGGTCTTCCGGTTTTATTTGAATTTGATTGTATCCGGAGAAACCATCCATAAACGAGAACACTTCACTTCCCGCGCAAGCATCTATAATCTGGTCTATAAATGGCGTGGGGTAGTTGTCCTTAGGACAGGCTTTATTCAAATCTCTGAAGTTAGTACATACGCGTATGGTCCCTTGCTTCTTATCAATAGGAATAGGATTGGATACCCATTCCGTCAGAGCTATGGGATAAATGAAACCAGCTTTCAACAGCGTTTCAACTTCATCCTTCACAGCCACTGCTTTACGCGGGTTAACAAGTCTTAACTTTTATCGAACAACTTTAGCGTCAGGGTATGTTCGGATCTCATGTTCAACTATTGATGGATCAATGCCTGGCATCTCCTCATATGACCAGGCAAAGATGTTGCGGAATTCCTTGAACAAGGCTGTATAGATTGCAAAATATTCAGGAGAGCAGTTTGTACCTATATGTATATTTTCCACGACATCAGGGTTTACAGAGATGTTGATAGGGATAGTGGCAGAAATATTTTCCATATTACCCTCGGCAAACATTCCTTCCCTAGGTAAGGGATTGATGGGTGTATCAACATCATCTGACAATCTCATGTGCTTGATTTTCTATCCTGCTTAGCTCTAGAAGAAAATAGGATCGATGGTGAAGATCTTCACATCTCTTACCACGTCCACACATGGCTTCCAAAATGGCTTCATCATAAGGTAAAACCATATCTAAACAGTCCGTAGAGTGCAAAGAGTTTTCCGCCCAAGCGGGAAAATAGACTTCTTCCAGGTCCTCTGAGACTGTGAGAGGGTCTGGAAAGGGATCAATAGTGGTTTGTGTGATAGCTTGGAAAGCCACTTCCATTGCTGATAAGGGCACTTCCGGTTCATGGGGGGGAGGGAGAACCCAAGGATCAGTCCTATCAACAACCGTGGCGATGGAATTCCCCACACTAGTAGAACCAATATAGTTAATCGGGGCTAGAAGATCAAATGTGTGCATAAGTGATACGTACATTCTAGCCCCCAAGCTCTGTGCAACAGGTTTGACCTGATCAACCAATGGCACAATGAACTCATTAGACTCCATGTGGCCTTTTCGAGTAAAATTGAGTTGGTCAACAGTAACCAAATTTCCTTCATGTGGAAAAACTACCACCCGAAAGATGGTCGATGCAATAGTGGACATGGCATAAGTCCAGCTCCTTCCCAAAAGCAAATTATAGTCCAAAGGTGCATCAATCACTTCCACCTCAATAGACACTGCTTTCCCTACCAGCTTTATTTCAAAAGTTGGTAGGATACCATACGAACTTAAAGACCTTCTGTTGAAAGTAGTAAGCAGAGTGTTTGATGGGACCAGCTCTAGGGATCCAAGAGCTTTCCAACATGACAAGGACATAACGCATGTAGAAGCACCCTCATCAACAACTACCCTTCCAATGGTTTTTCCACCATGGATGGCATCTATTGATAAGGCTACATGGTAAGGTAGGCGAATTTTAACATCAGATAAGTGAAATTTCGCCATGAGAGTTGACGAGTCCATGCTACCTAAGGCTGCTAAGAGGGCATCCCGCTGGGCGGGACAACTCTGTAACACCTCTAAGGTTGAAATTGCACAAGAGGTTTGGGCTAAGTCTTCAACCATGGAGTATTTTGAAGCAGCCCTAGCATTAGGGTTATGCAAAGTCTTCTTAAAGACACCTTTCAGTATCTTAGGCATAGGTTCAACAGGCTTCTCGATTGTGAGAGGGTTCTTACCCTTCTCAGAAGTCTATTTTTCGTAATTTTTATTCCTAGTCTGTAGCAAAGTCGAAGATCGAACCATGTTGATATAGTTAGGGTCAGGGGCACCGGAAGTTTCCCCTGCTACATTAGAAGCTGAAGCAAAGTTCTGCCCTTGGGGAAATGGATCCTTCAGGACAGCCGGTTGTTGAGCTTTAAGCAACTTCTGGGCTTGTTCCATAAGGGGACAAAGGTGAGTGAGGTGATCCTTGTGGCACAAATTACACGTGAATTTGACCTTTTTCTTTTCCTTATTGCCCCCATTATCATTGTTCACGGGTTTCTGCTTGTTTTGATTTCCCTCCCCTTTCTTTCCTCTCTTTTTCTTCCCACCGGGCTACTGATTGCCCTTCTAAGAGGTTTGTGCAAAAACATTTGCACTTTGGGGGGAGGGGGCAGCGTTTGCTCCCTCCGCCGTAGAATGCTTGACGGAAAACTGATGAAGTTGTTTGGCCAAAGACTCTACAGTGGGAGAGTTTACGGACCCAACCACACCATCGACATGGGGTCTAGGCTTAGGTTTCTCCATATCATGGTTAGGCCTCGGTGCCTCAGGGATAATCTCATACAAGATCCCATATTGTGAATAAATCAAATCCAATTGTTGGGCCCTGAGAATGGCTTCTTCTTTGTTCGTCACTCCTGAAGTGGATACGTCCTTAGATATGTAAGGCAATAGGGATTTAAGGAACCACTCTAGTAAAAACTCAAGAGGAATAGTGGAATTTATAAGGCTCTTTCACCTCCTCCACTCTTGGATATGATCCAAGATGTGGGTAGCCTTGTTCTGCCTAAAGGTAGATAACAAGTCTGTTTCGAAATTGTATCGGACCGGAAGCTGAGAGTGGATAAGGAATGCACTAGCCAAGTCCCAAAAACTACTGAACGCAGCAGAAGGAAACTCAATGTACCATTTTGATGTAGTATTCGTTAAGGTTCTTTGGAACCACCTCAACCTAATTGAATCTTCATTCAGCGAATTAGAAGAACACCATAAATGAAAAGTGGTGGCATGAGCCTCGGGATCTTCACCAACTTTTCCCTTGAATTTATGGATGTCTGATGACAATTTGGAGGGAACAGGTGGCCATGAGGGGTCATGCCTCACCGGGTCGTTCATTAATTTTGACAAATTTGGCAAGTTTAATGTTTCCAGAAAAGGAAGCTTGGGTCGCACTGGGGCACTAAAAGTGCTAGTCTGGGGATTAGAGGGACTTGCCCCCGAATACCCATATGTAAAGGTGGGGTTGCCCCCTGCTACCGGTTGCAAAGTGGATGGATCAATTTGAAATGGATTCCATCTGTAAGCCACATGATTGTGAGTAGGAGGTGCAGTATACAAGGTTCGGGCCGTCCCAGTCGAAACTGGTGTTTGAGAAAAGGGAGAAGGTATCCCTCCGCTAAACAAAGAAAAGGGAGAGCTTGTGAACGGGGTCGAGACCAAATTTTGGAAACCTTGCCTGTAAGAGGTAGTGTTTCCAAACTTCACTCCTACATAAGAAGGTGATGGGCCTACGTATGGAGTGGATTGGGGAATATGCCCCCCATTCCAAGGAAATCCTTGGACGAAATCCGAGGATCCTACCAGACCGCTCTGGGCAGTGTGTGCAAAGGAATAAGGAACAATAGGTATACTGGGGATCCCGGTAACCATGTCACCAGAAGCACCTGCTAGGCTTATGGGAACCAACGGTTGGACCACATGGCTCACTGGAGTCAATGGCGTAGTAGGTATGCTAGATCTAGGGGTACTTACCGGGGAGGTAGTATCCCTTCAGCCAGAAAGGTTGAGGTGAAAGCAAAAGAACTTTCTCCCGTAGTAGACATTATCCCGCCCACAGGGACACCTAAAACAGGTGAATTAAAAGGCCTAACCTGGATGATCACAGGATCATTTAAGTTAGTCAAGGGTGTGTTAAAATTCCTTGCAAACTTGTCAGCCTGCAAGTCTTCTATCTCAACTGTATTAAAATCAAAATGGTTAGCTCTAAGTGCTGGTTCACCTAGAAATTCACTCACTCCTATCGGTTCAAATGAACCGTCCATGTCCAATCTCCGCCTTTGAGGTGGAGGTGGAGGTTCCATTGTGATGAGAGGAGGAAGGTTTTGTAACCTTCATGACCTTCTAATAGGTTGGTCCTCCACGATTGTAAATTTGACAATTCAAACCCTAAGGTCGGCTAAACACAGACAAACCACAGAACAATGACTACGAAAATTCCTAGAGTCTCAACAATCAGTAAGGGTAAAAGATATGCTTTCCCGAAGAAAGCTGAAGAACAGTTACTTGGCATCCTTGAAGAGGTTCTTAGGAACAAGCGGAGGAATCACCCACCGCCCTCCTACAATTTCATCAAGGGTTACCTTCCAAGCCCGTCCAAGGTGAACTAGAAATAGCCTTCCAGTTTACCTAGGTATGAACCCTAAATATCAAGAGACTAAAGGCTACCTTAGCTATACCAACAGTCTTGGGGGACAGTTGCAAGCCTGACTCATATGCATGGGCAGGGTAGTTGAGCCCGAAACTCTGTCTAGGATAGAATACCCAGATGCGTAAAAGTCCTGATTTACGTTTCGACAAGGAATTAGAGGGTTATATCCTCATTCCAATGCCTCCACGCGGCCTCGTGCTTGACTCCCGTTTGAGAGGAGCTTCCCAGATACAATCGATAAATATAAGGATTTACCTATCGAATGGTCCACTATGTCTGGATTTTAAAACTTATGGGAAGTTTAGACTTCCTAGCCCACAATTCTAGCCTAAGCTAGTAGGTGAATGGCCCTAAAAAATAAAAATTACTAGTAAATTTTAATTATTGCGTTCATTTTAAGGGCTATTTCTTTACTCAGAAGGAAGTGGAGTGAAGGACTATGATGTTTTTGACTCGATAAGAAATGTAAAAAGCAAAGCTGTGTGTTTTCAAAGCAAATTATCACTACTAAAACAAATTATTTTTGTTTTGTTTTGTAAATATAAATTGATGAAAATGCAATGATAAAGAGAAAACTAAGACTATATTTTTGTAGTTTTTTGAGATTATATTTTAAAAATTGAAAGTAAAACTACTCTATGCAAAATCACATGCAAAAGCTTCAAAATGTTTTCTTTTCACTTTTTAAAATGTTCAAAGACTACTATGCACCTAGATGCACTAAACTTGAGTATGCTTGAATTAAATCAATTGTATAAAGTAAGCAAAGTGAAGTAAAACAGATTAACAAGACCAAAAATCAACCAACAAGGGAAGACTTGGAACCCTAGCTTGGGCGGGCACAATGACAAGAAATCACTGAGATCACACAAAGGTAAGTGGCAAACCAATCACTATACAAAGATAGAATGGGAAAAAGAGTGTCCAGAACCCTGATCACTGATTCAGACAACCAACACTTAAACCTGTAACCCAAAACAGGCAAATCCACTTCAAATTGCAAAAAAAAGACAATCCAAACAAAAGGAACTCAAGGGCTTTACAAGAAAGAACAAGGTGTGGCCAACAAGGTCATCAAATTGACAGTATAATACTTATAAGGAAGACCAACCAGCAAACAAATTTTATAAAGGGACAGGGACAAGAAAACCCTAACCCAAAAATTCAAATGTTAAGGCTTGTACACGACTGTGTATAAGGTAAACCCGCATATTGTACGCGACTGCCCTAGAGAGCAACTCGCGTAAGCAAGCCTTTGTACGCGACTGTATGGAAGAGAAGCCCGTGTACATGTACAAAATTTTCTAATAAAAAGAAAATTTCTCAAGGTCTTCAAACACTATCCTAAGCATGAACCAAGACAGGATACCGCACACAAACTCAAGGCAAAGACTGGGCAACGATAAACAGAAATAATCCACACCAGTCTGGGCTCCCCAATGGAGTTGTCAGTTCTATTGTTCAAGAATAAACACGGGTTACCAACGTACTCTTAAAACTTGTAGACAATCAGCTTCAAAGTACTGAAAGGAAATAGGAAGATATAATGGACTCACCCGATTAACGACGGTTGATCCAAGCTTTGTCTTCTCCCGCTTTGCTCCTCTCCAAAGCTTTCAGGGATGCACCTCCTTCACCTGCAAAGAGCGAACCCTCCAAATACAATCTTATACATGTATATATGACAAGTTAGATAAACAAGATATAGAGTGCTTCATCATAAATATTCATCAAACCATGATACATAAAAGAGAGTCAACACAAAGTTGGAAGAAGGATTCTCTTTATTAACAATAGTGAATGAGATAAGTGTACAACCCAACACCTGAAACAAGGACTCCTCTGCAACCAAAGTATTTTGAGTTTTGCTGCTCCAAAGACTTTTGAAGATATACCACCAGCATAACTTTGGTCTCCTAGTATGATTGATTAATGCCCTCCCCAAGGCCTCTATTTATACTTAGGAAAATAGAGCAGTTTCGAAGGTTGAGGAGGTTGAGAAAGTTAAGATAGTTAATGTTTAAGGCTTAACAAATCTCCATTAATCATGTTTATTATTTTTAATGTCGAATGAAGGTGTACGCGAGTATTGATACTGGAAACCCGCGTATGACATGCGAGTTTCTATAAGGGAAACCCGTGTACAGATATGTACGCGGGTTGCAATGACAATAACCACGTACAATATGCGATATGCTGTGGAGATAGTCGCATATGTACGCAAGTTGCTGTGGAAAGAGTCACATACAACAATCAACATGTAAAAAGGTAAAAATGGCAAGCTAGGTGGATAGTGAATGCATCTCATGTCATGCCCATCTATAGTGTTTTAGGCAATCTTCAATCCATAAATCTCCTTTTGTGCACCGACATATGAAGTGTTGGCACTCGGACGGAGAAGTGCCATTTGGGTTGACAACACTCCCCAAAGATGGAAGGTTCAGAGTTAATCAACTCTGTCATCAGTGCCATATAACTAAGCCTCTCTAGGGGTACACTCTGTCTAAAAGATGTCTATGGAGGATCTACTTTCCTGGAATCCTGCATTATGGACCTAAACCACTTAGGCCTTGTCCTAGTGTCAACCTGCTATTGCTGCTAGATATTCGTCTCCTATTGCAGCTCATCCTTCAAGTCAATGAATGATGGATCCTGTCCACCTGAATCTCTCTGACCACCAGAACCTGTTCTCTATGTCTGTACATGTACTTGTACATCTTGCTCCTCGAACTTGACTCCCGAATCCTATGCTGGCTGCTGCTCTGCTGGTAAGTCCATAGATCTTCGCAAGGCCTTGTCCTCATCGAACTGGACATCCTTGCTCACAATAATCCTCCAGTGAGCTGGAATGTAAACTCTATATGCCTTTGAAATCTCGCTATACCCAACAAGTATCCCCTTCTCTCCAGAAGGATCCAACTTCTTCTTATTGTCATAATGAACATGACAATAGCAGACACTGCCGAATATGCGAATGTGACTCACATCTGGCCTAGTTTTTGTGAAGCCCTCCTTTGGTGTCTTCCTCCCTAAGGATGTGTGGGGACACCTATTCTGAATGTATATTGCAATCCTATATGCCTTGACCCAGAGGAATAGTGGTAATCCCTGATCAAATAGCATGGCTTTGGCTACTCCAACCATAGTCTTGTTCTTCCGCTCTGCAACTCCATTCTACTATGGGGAGTGGGGCATAGTGTGCTCCTTCTTTATCCCCTCAGCCAAAAAATACTCCATGAAATCATTGGAAGTGTACTCACCACCATTGTCTGTCCTCAATACCCAAATATTTTTTCCTATTTGGTTCTCCACAAGAGTCTTGAACTCTTGGAACCTCTCAAAGACCTCTGACTTGGCCTTTAGGAAATAGATCCAGGTTTTCCTTGAATAATCATCAATGAAGGTTACAGAGTAATTGTAACCACTAAATGAATGGACACTCATAGGTCCGCATACATCCTAATGCACCAAGTCCAAGGGCTCCTTAGACTTGTGCTCACTCTGTGGGAAAGGCTCACTGATGTTCTTCCCCAAAGCACAACCCTTGCAGTGGTTATGCTTTTCCTCTTGTACCTAAGGAAATACAATAATTGCCTATCTCAAATGCTTTAGTGCACCATGGTGTAAGTGTGCCATCCTCCTATGCCACAACTCACCTTGACTGCTACTGCTACTGCTAACTAGAGCCTTTGCAGGCTCAAAGTGTAATCTGTACACTTTCCCGCTCCTTTTTCCAATCACCTGATCCAAGCTCCTATCTGACTCCTTGGGGCTGATATCCCTTGTCTTCCAAATTGGAGACTGATATAAAGTTCTTGGTAAGTCTTGGAACATATAACACATCAACAAAACTTAGGGGTTTTCTAGACTCCCTCTCAAATGAAACAGTGCCAACTCCCTACACCTGATACCATGCATCATCACCCAAATCAACGTGGATCCCTGTTCCACCCTCTTGCAAGTCTCTGAAGAACCTCTTATGTCCAGTCATGTGACTATGTGCTCCACTGTCAATGTACCATATTCTACTCCTTGTGGTGCTTGCCATGCAAGCTATCAAGCGAAACTCCTCATCGAAGTTCCTGCTGAACTCATCCACCTCTGCAGATCTAACCATTTGAGTGTTAATCTTCTTCTTTCTGTCTGGGCACTGGGAGGCAAAGTGTCCCTGCTTGTGGAAGATAAAACATTTTACCTTTGACACGTCAATGTTCTTCTTACCATCCTTCTTCCTCTTTTCCTTCCCCTTGCTCTTCCCTGTAAGGGCTAGAGCCTCCTCATCCACAACCTGTGGGGAACTGCTGGATGAGCCTGATCCTTGACACATGCAGGTCTCCTCCTATACAAAGTCATACCATAGTCTCTTCCAATCAGGGAGCTTCTCCCTAGCTACAACACCTTTGACAAAGGTGTTCCATGGCTTAGAGAAGCCATTGAGGGCTATCCGAACTAGCTCCTCATCATCTGTCTTAGAGACAATAACTCCAACCTCATCCTTGATCTGTGTGAGCCTCATGAGATAAGGAAGCACTCCTTCTCCCTTGGTCATCTTGGTGTTGCGCATCCTCTCTTGCAACACCATCCTGCAGTTCCCGTTCTTTCTTTGGTACAGACTCTCCAAATCCTTCCACATTTATATTGTGGTCTTCTTACCAGAAAGGTGAGGGACTATATGGTCCTTCCATCCATGATAATCAACATGGATATGGAATCAATCTTCTTCCAAGCTGCTAGATCTGTCGGATCTATGGGTGCAACCTTCATGGAGTCAATGTGCTCCTCTGCATCATTGATGTCCAGGATCCTTGTGATCCTTTCTTTCCATGTAGGAAAGTTCTGAGCACCCTGGAGTCTATCCTCATCTCTCAACTGCACGACCATAGTGAAGTGTACATGTCAAACCCTAGATATGGAAGTCTAGGTCTGTGTCTTCCTATAGATCTGCCCCTGATCTATCACTGCTGCTGCAAATCTCTTAGCTTTAGCTCACTACAGCTACGATACCATGTAAATTTTCCTTTAATATTCAACTAGGGCTAAACAACGCATGCAAAATATCAATTGATAACCACACATGAATATCTTTTACAGTATGCAGTAAAATATAAAACTGAGAAATAAATCATAACATCACATCACAATATTGACACTATTATTTTGGATATGGAACCCCCTAGAAAACCCAAGATGGGAAAATCAGTGCAGTAGTCAGATATAGATTTTATTATGAGAAAATATGGAACTTTTACAACATTGCAAATTCACCCAAACCTGGCGAATGCAGCACCTGACAGAATCACTGGGAAAATCCTAGCTAAACTTCAACACCCTCCTGTGTGAGTGTACGACCTAACTGTACGAAGCTCGATGATCTTGTTGCTGGCTCCTCCGTCTTCTCTGCTAAATCCTCTGTCTGACTTTCTCTCCCTATTTGTATCATGTCTCTATCAGAATACAAGTGTGTGTCGTCTCCACCAATTGATCTCTCTTTTATACTTTAGGCACAGCAAAAACCCTAATTTCGCTTTCAGTTTAACTAGTGGTAAAGCGAAAACCCTAATTTCACTTTCACTTTAACTAGAGTTTCACTAAATTTAATAAACAATTAGATCACTTTAGTTATTTTCCAAAGTAAACTTAGGAAAAATAATTAATACAATTGGCTTCCTAATTTAAGTCTTCTGCATGCAGGAAGACCTTCCTTGTTGCTGCTAGTTTAACAAACTTAGTCACTGGCCTAGGAAATGAAACTAATCAAGTAGAATTAGAATATAGGTTTTGGTTTTTATATTTTGATGGCTCCAAAATGCAAGAGGGATCAGGAGGTGGTTGTGTGTTGATTGACCCCGAAAAGAATAAACAATTTCTCTCTTGTTGACTAGAGTTTGAATGCATAAACAATACCACTGAGTATGAAGCTCTAGTCCAGGGCCCGAGAAAATCCATTGAACTTAATGTTAGAAATTTAAAAGTTTTTGGTAATTATGAGGTAGTATTTATACAAATCAGAGATACAATTCATTGTTTGTCACCACACCTAAAAGGATACCAAACTAAAATCTATATTCTGATATCACATTTCAATGCTTTTAATATCAACTCAATTCCTAGATTACAAAATGTTGCCGCTGATTTTTTAGTTGTTTCTGCTGCTAAGACAGTGCCGACTAATAACAAGTGTTTTATTGAGCTTATTTTTCAGGCCATCAGTACCAGATAATGTTACAAATTTGAGGGTGTTTGATGATGATGAATAGATCATCGATTTTCTGACAAATGATGAAACTTTCAAAGACTTAATGATTGATGATGAAGAGCATCAGGAAAATCTACAAAATGGAGAAATGACCAAAGGAGTAAGGACACTGGAGGAATGTTTGATTTACATAAAAAATTCAGCAAGCTAGCTAATGTCAAAACCAATAGTTCAACCATGCAATATGAACTAATAAATTTGGGGACAAAATATGAGCCTAAATATGTAAATTTGGGAAAGTGTTGCTCGCCCAGAGAAAGGAGTCAATTTAGCAATTTGTTCCAGCAATATAAAGATGTATTTGCATGGACCTATGAATACTTGAAGACATATGAAATGCGCATCATTCAACATATTATTCCTATCAAAACGGGTGTGAAATCATTCCAGCAACAACTAAGGAAAATGCACCCCAAAATAGAACCTTTAATCCAAAATGAAGTAAAGAAATTGCTTGATGCAAAGATTATTTTCAGAGTCTGACATTCAGAATGGGTAGCAAATTTGGTTCCAATGAGAAAGAAGTCAGGAGATATAGGTTATGTGTTGACTTCCGAAATCTGAACAGAGCTTCATATAAAGATAACTACCCAGTTCCGCCAATGGAACAAATTCTTCGAATGGTATCCGGTTTTGAATTGTTCTCCTTATTAGATGGATTTTCAGTCTATAATCAAGTATTGGTATCCAAACAAGATAGGATGAAAACTACATTTCACATGAAATGTGTACATTTTCTTATAGAAGAATTCCCTTTGGTCTCATAAATGTTGGAGCTACGTTTCAAAGTGCTATGGACATCACATTCTGGGGATTGATTGGCCACTGTGTGGTGGTATATCTAGATAATGTGATAGTTTTCTCTAAGAAAAGGGAAGATCATGCTTTTCATTTAATTTTTTTTTATTGCTGTAGGAAATATGGTATATATTTGAATCCAAAGAAAAGCATTTTCATAATTCTAGAAGGAAAGCTATTAGGTCATATTATTTCAAAGAAGGGAATCTCCATAGACTCGGAAAGAATTGAAGTTATATCTCAGATTCCCTTACCCCCTAACAAGAAAGCTATGCAATCATTTATGGGTACAATAAATTTTGTTTGAAGGTTTGTATCAGAATTTGCACAAATCGTAAAACCTTTGCAAGAAATGGTGAAGCAAAGTGTGCAATTTAAATGGACTGATGTGGAGAAAGTCGCATTTAATGGCATCAAAGAAACAATAGCTCATGCACCTTCTCTAAGAAGTCCATATTTTGAAAAAGACTTTATTTTGTATACTTTTGCTTCATACAACTCACTTGCAACGGTGCTAATGTAGAAGGGTGAATCAGGAGATGAATACCCAATATCATTTATGAGCACCGGCTTATAAGGGGTTGAACTAAATTAGCCTATTGTAGACAAACAAGCATATGTCATTTTCAAAACAGTCAAACAATTCAGAACTTACATTCTTAAAAATAGGACTAAAGTGATCATTCCACATCCAGCTGTCAGAACCCTCTTCGTACAAAAAGAATTGGGTGAGCGAAGAGGAAACTGGGTGACAACATTGCAGGAGTATGATTTAGAATTCAAGCCAGGCACTATTATTAAAGGTTAAGGACTATGCAAGTTCATTGTGGAAGGTCATATTAATGAAGATTCTGACTAGGAAAATGAAGCAAAGCTAAACATGATTGATGTATGTCCCATATTTACTGCTCTCGAATCTTGGTACAGATATCTAGTGTATTATATCCAGCAAGGACATTTACCGGAGCATTGGAATTCTAAGCAACAAAGGGCACTTCGTCTGAAGTCAGCCTCCTACTAGATAATCAATGGAGTTTTCTTCAAAAAAAAATACGATGGAGTGTTTCGGAGATTCCTCGAGCAAGAAGATGCTTCCAAAGTAGTTAAAGAATTGCATGATGGCCCTGCAAGAGGACATTTCTCTAGATATGATATTTCCCACAAGATCCTCAGAGCTAGTTATTATTGGACAACATTATTTAAAGATGCTCATGCTTAGGTGAGAAAATGCGACGTATGTCAAAGAAGTGGTGGAATATTGTCCAAAGCAGATGGACCATTACAGCCTGTCATTATTTCAAAACCTTTCGAAAAATGGGGTATATATATCATTGGGGAGATTAATCTGAATTCTTCACTATAGCATAAATATATCCTCACAGCTACGGATTATTTCATGAGAGGGTTGAAGCGGTTCCGCTACGCAAAGTGAATGAATACGTGATCATCAACTTCTTACAAGAAAACATTATGACCAGGTTTGGGGTTCCAATTTCACTTGTTTTTAATAATGCATCTTATTTCTCATCCATTAAGATAATTGAATTCGCTTGTGAAAAGGGAATAAAATTACATTATTCCGCCAACTACTATCCTTAGGGGAATGGGTTAGAGGAATCAACAAACAAAAATCTCATCAGAATCCAAACGAAAACTGTTATTGAAAATCAAAGAATTGGCACACAACACTTCCCAATGCACTATGGGCAGATAGGGTCGCCCAAAAGAACTCTTTAGGAGTGTCCCCTTATACCTTGGTTTGGGGTTCCAATTTCACTTGTTTTTAATAATGCATCTTATTTCTCATCCATTAAGATAATTGAATTCGCTTGTGAAAAGGGAATAAAATTACATTATTCCGCCAACTACTATCCTTAGGGAAATGGGTTAGAGGAATCAACAAACAAAAATCTCATCAGAATCCAAAAGAAAACTGTTATTGAAAATCAAAGAATTGGCACACAACACTTCCCAATGCACTATGGGCAGATAGGGTCGCCCAAAAGAACTCTTTAGGAGTGTCCCCTTATACCTTGTTTTATGGGAAATAAGCTATTCTACCCCCAAACATTCTGCTTCCATCCTCTCAGTTAGCTCAAGCCTCATGAGGATCCGGTAGTGAGGTTTTACAAGCTTGTATTAAATCTTTGTTGAAACTTGAAGAGTACAGATTTAAGTCTGAGGAAAAATTTAAACAACAACAAGAAATTGTCAAGAGGTGGTTTGATAAGCAAAAATCTGGGAAAGGGAATTTTGAAATAGGAGACTTAGTTCTGAAGTGGTATCACCCGCATGATGAGAAGGGAAAACATACTAAATTTCAACATCTATGGGTTGTCCTTTATAAGATTGTTGAGAAGCTAGGCCCCCCAACTTATAAATTGCAAGATTTACAAGGGCAAGAAGAGAACTTTCATGTTAATGGCCTTGTTCTGAAACCAAATTTCACCTAGTTCTTTTACAGAGTCCTATTGAATATAAATAAAGCTTTTCTTTTTGCTTTCTTTTTGTTTGCTTTCTTTTATGATTTGTTTTGATCTTTTGTTTTTATTTCAGAATAAGGAAACTCAAATGTTGATGTTTGGGGACATAGGAGTTTGAATAATTGCAAAATGCTTTGAAATCCAAGAATTGCTTATTGGGAGATGTATGCAAAATTTCGATCAAAGATGAGATTCTTTAATTAATAGAATGCAGAAAGGGAAGTTATTTCAAGAACAAATTGAAGTCTTGTTTAAACCCTGTAAAATAACTGAGGTGTATGAGGTCTAGAATACTATCTTGGGGCTCCATCCACCTTCACACTAATATCTGTCCTAAATAATCTTGTCACGATAGACCCACAGAAAGGAAGTAGAACTGACATGTGTATGGCATTCAAAATAATCCCACGCTACAGAATGAAATACAAAAGGCTTAAGATAAAGAGTCAAATTTCCAAAACTGAAAACGTACATTAGTAAAGTAAATGGATTTCTCAAAGAGGTTCTTCTCCCTCCGTGAGTTGAAACAAGTTATCACTCACACAAAAGGACATTATCGATGGAAGAACCCAAATCAATTTCTTAGAGTAAAAGAAGCAATCAAGGAAGACTCAAAAGACAAATGTCTTTAAGCATCAAAATAATGTAAATAGCATGAGGAATAAGGAACAAATGAATAAATATGTCTAACTCTGCCACAATCCTATGGTGTCATGACTGGTGGCAACCAAAAGATAGAGGTAAAATGAATCTCACATTCTGGCCCCAAGAGAGTTATTGGGACTTCTAATCCTGGTTACCCTACCCTAAAAGACTACGATCAGTGTGATGCATGAAATTTTAAATCCCTAAAAAGTCTAGATTCTTAAATGATCTCAAAAGAGGCCTTGAATAAGTTTCTCTAATCTAGTACCATGTAGCAGTTTTTGTTTTGAGAAGATAGTTTTTTCAGATATCTATGTTCACTAGCTAGTCACCAATTGTTGCTGCTACAACTTGCTCCCCAAAATTTTACATTTTTAGGGCCCCTCCTTAGAATTTTTGTTTTAATCCTTTCTTAGACAGATTCTACTCCTTGATTTTTTTCATTCCATAACTTAGTTTTTCTTTGAGAAAGCCAGGAAATTCATTTTTTTTTCCAAGTTATAAAACTATGCTTTTTCTTCCGATGTGTCAGAAGAAATCAACGAGCCGAGCCGACACATCGGAAGAACTCAGATTTCTCGTTCGACGTTCTTTAGTTGATTTTGCTTTGTTTTCTAAACCGAGGCCGAAGTCTACATTGAAAACATTTGAAGAGATTCTGCCGACGGTGTTGGAAAAACTCAAAATTTTAAGCTGACACTATTGACATAAATCAGGTTTCGTCGTCGATGATTTTTATCGAGAGAATTGTCCAAGTTTTGTAGTGGGTTTCATCGAAGGTTTTTTTCAAGTCTTGTAGACACTATTGAAAAATCTCAGAGTCTATAGCTGATAGTCTCTCATCGAATTTTTTTTGTGAGCTATGCCAATAGTGGTTTATCGGAAGGTTTTAACGAGTTTCCACCGACAATGTCAGAATAACTCAGCTTACGCACCCGACACTGTCGCAAAAAAATCAGATCTTGACACCGATGTATCGGTAAATTTAGTGAAATTTTTCAACATATTTTTAAGTTAGGTTCCGAAATGGCGTTTTCAACCTCATGACATTTATTATGCTAACTACCACATTAAGTGTCGTTTCAACGTTTTCTATATATAAACGCGATAAGTTTTGTGGATTGCTACCACAATACTGTTTGGACGCATCCAGTGATCGTTAGACACTTGAAGCTTTCTGACTGTTTCACCAAGTGTCGTACCCAAATAAACAGTTTCCAGGTAGGACCCTAAGACTTATATTTGTCCCATGTTATTTCAAAAGCTTGAAAGAATTGCATTGTTGGGGGTTTAGGGTTACCATGATAGGGTTTTTGTTGTTGTTGTCTGCAGCCTTGTTTTAAAAGTTAACCGAAACCCATAGGGTTCCTAGTTAACTGGCGACCACCAAATTTTTCACGAGTTTGGGTCCATGTAAACCCTTGACCTCGCTGAAGCTCTCTCCCATCTTGCTCGCCCAGCCACCATGGGATTTGGCTCCACCCTCACCGGACCAGTTGGTGTTGTTTTTCGAGCTGTCGATGTGTGTATTTTGAACCTCAAATGTTTTATGGCGAGACTTATTTGGGCCGAATGCTTCGTCATCCGTGCAGTGCTTAGACTGAGTATGGCAGAGGATAAGCTCGCGCAGAAGGGGAAACTCTTTTCAGGTTCAAAACTTAAGCATTGCCTCATTTCAAATCCCTAGGATGGATTCATTCCTCAGCCCACGTTTGAAAATATGTGTTGTCTTGTTGGAGTAGAGTCCCGCAGCTACAGGAAAAGCTGTCATTTTGGCGGATAGACAGTTTGGTGAAGACGAAGAGATAAGGAAAAGCTACGATGCCGTAGCATGTTTCTAGCTGCAGAGCAGAGCCGAAAACCGTGACTTTTGGAACAGAGAAGTCAAAGGAGACGACAGTACCTGAGCAACCGAGAAGAGAGAGCTCAACCATTGCATTGAAGGCAGCGACGAAGACAGGAGGGTTCAGCTACCCTCATAAAGGAAAAGGAGCGATGAGGCCGAGGTATTGAAGACGAAGGACAGAAGAAGGGAAGCGATGCATAGTACCCATGGTCAGCATCGGGAAGCATGGAAGATTGCAGAGAGCAGTGGTGTGATGGAAAGAGGCTACCCCAAGTACAGATGTGCCGACTGTCACTAGTTAGGGTTTTGGGTTACTGTTGGGACAGGCCCACAGTGTTGTAATGGCAAGACCTTCGGGCCGGATATAAAGGGATGTATTTTGTATTGTAAAAGGTTGGCATTTTGGGCATTTTAAGCCATCCAGCTAGTCAGACTATCAGTAGTCTATTAGTTCACTGTTATTTTGTATTGTAACAATCCGTAGGGATTGATAGAGAGAGAGAGAGAGTGAGAGTATATTGTAAGAAGGCAATATAGAGAAGAGATCTAAGAGAGAAGGGCTCCAGGCTGTGTGCGGAGTTACCTAGAAGATCTTTAGCTGCATATGCGGTGCAGAAGAACTGTGTACCTCTCTCAAGTTATAATATAGAAACACAGTTCTGTGGACGTAGCTTCTACCCTGGAAGTGAACCACGTAAAATATGAGCGTTATGTGATTGATTCATGTGATTGTATTTACTTGTTATATCTGTCATTCATTACATGAACTTTGCTTACAGTAAATGTATGTATATGTTATTCAGTTCACAGCATATTAAGAGGATAAATAAAAGTTGAAGTCTTTAAGTATTCTGTGTAAGAGTCTGTCTAAGTTTCACTTGAGACAGTTAAGAGTCGCAGTGTAAATCAGCCTCGTGTGTTGAGTCCTGTAAGTTGAACACCAGTACGCTAGGTATGCTGAGTCGCAGCGGTAGGGTATCGCAGGGAGGCGATATCGCACCATCAGAGGAGCTGTGGTGCGCGGTACCGCGGGTTAGGGACCGAGCGTAGGAGAAAATGACGTGTTGCCAGGATGCGGCGATGCGATAAGGACTAGAGTCATCGCGAGTAAGAGGAAACTGCGCATCGCAGAGAGGAGAGAGACATCTCGTAGGCTAAGAAGAGCTGCGAGACGAACACTGGACGCCATACAGAACCTGGTCGAGACACTTGAGTCTTTGGCCAACCCATTAGGATCACTTCGGGTGAGACTTCAGGCCGCTCCACGGTCTGTCACCAAAAGGACCAGTGAGCTAGGGGTGTTGTTGGTTCATTATAGTAAACTCGGGTCTGCCCAGCGACAAAAAAATGGTTCCGTTGCTGGGATTGAACAAACTGAGCACTGATGTTCTGGTGGCATCCTACTAGAGACGAACTCAACGAGTGGGTTGTGTCTACGGAGAAAGAGTTTGCCGAACGAGAGAACAAGAGTCCTAGACTGAGTACAGAGGACTGGTTACAAATACATATCGTTACAGACCTGCATGTGATATTTTTTGTGACCTTTGGAAACGAGCTTTACGACTGGTTATCAAAGTTGACGGATACGAGCATATTCAAGAAGAAAAGAAACATTGTCTGGACACCGGAGCTGATTCAGACCGTGAAGAACCTTGATAATCCCATTACGAGGACAGTAGACTTCTGGCTTGCGAGTGTGCTAGAAGGCTTCGTCACAGAGTTTGCAGTTGACCAGAGAAAAAGCTTCAGCGAGGCTGAGCGGTACTTCTTCAAAGGATATCGTGGTAAGTACCTAAAATTTTTAAACTTGTCCATTAAGATGTTATTACATGAAAAAGGAACAATGGATCTAGTTTCAGATGAATAAGTAAAGATAGTAATGTCACAAGAGTTTGAAAGTGATTTTGATGACATTGGACGTACACGTAGTGGAAAGAAATACAAATTAGATTTCAGATCTCCCATATTTGAAGACAATTCAGATAGTACTAGACAACAGAGTCATAACCATACAGACATAACAGAAGGGGGTATCCCTTACCACCCTTATACCCCACAGAAATAGATCGGGACTCAGAACAATCATGTAGGAACTCCATCTAGTAGCTCACAGACAGTACATACTACCGCTACATCACCTCCACCTACACCACCGAGTGGTATTAACACAGCAAATCAACATCCACCACGTAGAAATAGAATGGGGGATGATATGAAGCTACCTATCTTTAAAGTTTAAGGGTACAGGGGTAGAGGACCCAGAGCAACATTGGTTTCTATGTGAAGCCGTGTGGACCATTAAAGCAATCAATGATGATAATAGTAAACTTGTACAGTTGGTCACCACACTGAGAGAACGAGCCTTAACATGGTATATGAAGTATACCTCAGCGGTACCCAGAACACTTGTCCAGGTCAGGACCACCATGATTAAAGAGTGTAAGAAACCTAAGTCCGAGTCACAGTGCATTACAAAGCTTAAAGACATCAAACAGTTACCTACAGAGTCAGTGTGGGACTTCGATCCGAAATTTAAATCCCTTATAGACCAAGTCAGCTTTGAGTTTGCGCCGGAGCAGCATAAGGAATGGTTTATTGCAGCGCTGCTCCCTCACATCAGACTACCATTAATGCAGTAAAAACTCCAGATGCAGGACGACGCATTGGAGATGGCGATGAAACTAGAGGCTTCACCTCTAGCTGAAACCAGCACATGTATGACAAATCTGCAAAACCAGTTGGCTAATCTCACGATACATATGCATGAGCTTAAGAAAGGGAAAGAGGTTGCGCAAGACATATGGTGCGTAAAGTGTAAAGCACAAGGCCATACTAAATATAACTATCCAGTCTTTGTAGAATATATAGCAATTGGGGATCCTAACCCCTTACCACAGAGCCACAGGCCATGGTGTGAAATATGGAAAACAAGAGGACATCTACCTCACCAGTGCCCTCTACTTCAGAAGTACGTGCAGACACCTAAGAACTTATACTGCATCTTCTGCAAGTCAATAGGCCATGATGAACACGATTGCCGAGCCTATGATCTCATGGTCGGGAGCAAGCAAGACCTGTACAGAGTCCAATCATAAACACAGGGTCCAGCAGTAGGACCACAGCATGATCCGGCTTATGGTGGCTGTGGAGGAGGATTCAGAGGACGAGGAGGATTCAGAGGCTTTGGCCGTGGAGAAGGATTTGGCCGTGGTCGCGGACTAGTCACTTGTTACAACTGTGGAGTTGTAGGACATTATGCTAGGGACTGTCAGAGCCCTACCACCACATGTAACTATTGCAAATCTTACGATCACGCTATAGAAGACTGTCCTACCTTGATAGCTCAGATCAGAGAACCTAATCCAGCAGTACACCAGAACATCCAGCTTATTGCTGCTGAGTAGGAAGAACCAGAACCAAGAGTCAACATTATGACGCGCAACGGTGCTTTCACCAATGGGACATCGCAGGTTACTGAAAAGACCACGGGTCAGGAGTGGGTGCGTAAAGCTCCTAACAAAGCAACACCACTTGACCTACAAAAGAATAAACAGACATTTTAGGAAGCTAAGACTTTCTTTGATGACCCTATGCAATCAGGATCGCAGGTACCGTCGTCTAGGGGCGTACCGCAGCAAGCACCTTGTGGCGTTATCCCTGTACAGATATTGCAGGCTACCACATCGGGCACATGCGACGAGGACGAGTTGGCAGGAAGTGTACAATCCTTCCTACGGAGCTGTTTAAAACTCGTGAGAAATGAGCAAGCTATTGGAGAACTTCAGCGCATCATAGATCAGTGTCAGCCATCTTCTTCCGTGAGCAGTGCACAGCATGCTGTTCATAATATTATGGGACATACAAGAACAAGAAGAGAGATGCGACTCATAGCACAGGTTGGAGAATTTAAAATGGACGAGGTAATCCTAGATCTAGGATCAGAGGTAAATGTTCTGACTGAGCAAACATGGGAACAGATGGGTAGCCCTAAGTTAGTCAGATCGCCTATCCATCTCAAATTAGCTAATCAACAGAGGGTATCACCCCTGGGTCGATTATCGCAGGTGCCAGTTGACATTGACGGAGTTTGCAGCTCTGCGGACTTTGAAGTTATAGAAATCATTGGCGATAGTAGACCATATCCAACACTACTAGGCATTGATTGGGCGATCGGTAACATGGCCGTTATCGACTTAAAGAGAAGACAAATGACCTTTGAGGACGTGCAGATCCGGGTCATTGCACCGTTGGATCCTCTTCAAGGTCCTAGATACATTGATCCTATCCGAGCAGAGGAAGAAGCACATAACATGGACAGTCTCTATCAGATGACTGTGAACCAGAGCGATTACATCAATCCAACCGCAGAAGGGAACATTAGTTGGCGATGCGACAACTCATGTGCATCGGATTCGGACGTTGGTCTAAAGAACTGGAAGAACAGATTTTACGAAGTCTCAGCGCGCAGATGTGTGTACATGATTAAGTCACTGTGATGGATTGGCGCAGAGGTCAACGAGATTCCATCATTTCATGATCTAACAGATATCCAGGACTTTCTCATGCAGTTTGAACAACAAATTCCTCACGAGCAGAGGATCGCAACTATGGACCTTGCAGTACGAGCCACACCTGCAAGATGGTGGTATACACATAAAGAGAATATCACATCATGGGATGATCTTAAGAGATTGATGGCGATCAGATTCTCTACCGATAGAGAGTATGTCTAGCAGAGATACACAGGAGAAAGTGACCCGAGGTCACATATTCAGACATGTGAACAGAATTGGTCGGACATTCCCGAGGATGAATGGATTCACCGATTCATTCACACTTTAGACACAGTTCCACGGAATTGGTACACAGAGACTGAATTGCGCAAGGGAACGACTACATGGCCACTTCTAATAGACAACTTTCTACTTACCTTCGATTTTGAATCTGAGTATCCAAATGTTGATCAGGCCCTAGATGTAATAAAGATTAAGATATTTGAGGATTGTACCCTATCAGTACATACTCAACCTGAGTGGGCCATCCAGTTAGAAGATGCGCTAGAGTGTTATAAGTTTGCATCAGAGCCAGAGGAGGAGGATGAGGATCCTCGCAACGTCAACATTCCGGAGTCAGAAGGGACTCACAATGTTAATGGACCGAAGCTACAGATTCCAGCAATCACAGAGCCGATCAAGATTAAAAAGATCAATATTGGCATAGACAAAGAACCAAAGTTTGCCTCTATTGGAGACTATTGGACTGATGAAACAGTTGGATAGATTGCAGACTTGCTACATGACTATCAGGACCTATTTCCCACCAAGTTCACAGAGATGAAGGGAATAGTTGGAGACCTGGGAGTAATGAGGATACCATTGAAAGAGGATGCTAGACCAGTCAAGAAGCGTCCATATAGATTAAATCCGCACTACAAAGAAAAAGTTAAGGATGAGATCGATAAGATGCTAGCAGCAGGCATCATTGAGCCCATAGAAGAGAGCGAATGGGTTAGTCCCATGGTCATGCAAGAGAAGAAAACTAAAGGAGACATCAGGATCTATGTCGACTTACGTAAACTCAACGATGCATCGCTTCATGATCCATTTCCGACACCTTTCACTGATGAAGTATTAGACAATGTGGGAGGACAGGAGGTCTACTCCTTC
The DNA here is from genome assembly GCA_001517045.1 of Pseudotsuga menziesii. Classification (NCBI taxonomy): domain Eukaryota; kingdom Viridiplantae; phylum Streptophyta; class Pinopsida; order Pinales; family Pinaceae; genus Pseudotsuga; species Pseudotsuga menziesii. The sequence goes on from LPNX010632434.1 coordinate 184,211, forward strand.
ACTGATGGCTTTTCAGGCTATCACCAGATCAGAATCCACCCAGAAGATCGACATAAGACCACGTTTGCAATAGAATGGGGCTCATTCCAGTATACGGTAATGCCCTTTGGTCTTAACCAGCTATCTTTTCTAGAGTAGTAGTTGCTGTATTTAAAGAATACATCCATAAATTCCTAGAAGTTTATTTTGATGATTGGACTGTATTTGGATTAATTGACAAGAACATAGGAGATTTAAGACTGATGTTAGAGAAATGTAGGCAGTACTAGATTTCTCTAAACTTGAAAAAATGTATATTCTGTGCACCATTTGGTATTTTGTTGGGTCACATTGTCTGCAGGCAAGGCTTGATGGTAGATCCCGCAAAGATTGCCATCATTGTAAATCGTCTAGCACCCAACTCAGTCAAACAATTGAGGACAGTACTTGGTCATACCGGGTACTACAGAAAATTCATCAAAGGATACACAAAGATTACAACACCGATGGAAAAACTGTTAAAGAAAGATGTAAAATTCCTATGGAATGAGGAATGCCAGCAGAGTCTAAACACACTTAAAGAGAAGATGGTTACCACACCCATCTTAGTATTTCCAGACTGGACTAATCCGTTTCATTTACATGTGGATGCATCTGGCATCACACTAGGGGTTGTTTTAACGCAACCAGGAGAAGGAGGTATCGATCATCCTATCGCATACTCCAGCAGAAAGCTATCGACAGCAGAAAAGAACCACACCACGACAGAAAGAGAAGGCTTAGCTATGGTGTACACGCTACAGAAGTTCAGGCACTACCTGTTGGGTGCCTTGTTCAAGATGTTTACTGACCATTCCGCATTGAAGTATCTGGTCAATAAGCCAGTGTTAGGGGGAAGAATCTGCAGATGGTTACTCCTCTTTCAGGAGTATGATTTTGAAATCATTGTCAAACCAGGAAGATTGAACGTCGGACCTGATCATCTGTCGCGAATAGACTCAGGAGAAGAGCCAAGTAACCTAGAGGACAATTTGCCAGATGCGCAGTTGTTCTCTATCCAGATCATAGATGAGTACTATGCTGATATCATTTACTTTCTCACTACAGGAAGGGCACCTGATGAGTTTACCAAGCATCAAAAGATGCAGTTGGTTGTTAAAGCAACAGACTTCACCCTGATCGCAAGACAATTATACAAGTTAGGTCCAGATGAAGTCCTGCGCAGATGTGTGATGCCGCATGAAAAAGAGGCTATTATCAGAGAAGCACATTCAGGTACCGCAAGAGGTCATTTTGCAGGAAAGACGACTGCGCAGAAAATCCTGACCGTAGGATTATGGTAGCCTACATTACACAAAGACACTAAGGACTTTTGCAGATGCTGCGATATCTGCCAGAGGGTAGGAAAACCTTCACGACGAGATGAAATGCCGCTGCGACCGCAGGTTACATTGCATGCATTTGACAAGTGGGATATAGACTTTGTGGGTCCTATCAACCCACCAGGAAAATGAACTGGTGTGAGATATATCATCACTAGAATAGAGTACCTCACCAGGTGGGTAGAGGCCAAAGCAGTAAGAAATTGTGATGCTGCTACAGCCGCACAGTTCATTTTTGAAAACATCATCACTAGATTTGGATGTCCAGTAATTTTGATGAGCAATCAAGGCACACACTTCTTGAAGCGCACCATTGAAGCCTTGACAGAAGAATTCCAGAGACAACACCATAAGAGCACTCCTTAACACCCACAAGCTAATGGTACGGTGGAGGCCTTTAACAAGATTTTAGAAAACGCTCTTACTAATATCTGCAACAGCCAAAGGAATGATTGGGACCTCAGAGTTAACGTTGTATTATGGGCGTATAGGACTACATGCAAGAAACTTACAGGACACACACCTTTCAGCTTGGTGTATGGACAGGAGGCTGTTATGCCTATGGAGTATATTCTTCCCAGTTTAAGAATTGTTCAGATCACTGGAATGGCTGATACAGACATGGTGCATGAGAGGCTAGCGCAACTGCTTGCCTTAGAGGAAGACAGATTCATCGCCAGATTCCATCAGAAAGTGCAGAAGGCACGAGAAAAAGCTTGGCACGATAGACACATTAAGAGTAAGACTCTTCAGATCAGAGACCTAGTACTCCTCTATGACAGTAAATTTCTTAAGTTTCTAGGGAAGTTCAAGACGCATTGGTTGGGGCCATATCGGATACAGCAAGTTACAGAGGGAGGAGCCGTTCAGCTCAGCAAACTGAATGGGGAGCTTCTTCCCACGATTATCAATGGCAGTAGGCTTAAGCTTTATAGTGACAGCCACTCCATCTCTCAGCCCTAACTCAGAGTCGAGAGGGTGCAGATGTCCAGTGTAGTTGAAAGGAGGCATCGCACCGGGAATTAGTCTACATCGGCAGGTATTCTAAGTATCAGGAATCGCATAAGGACGGTTCATTTTGGGAGAGTGAAAAAAAATGCTTAAGTTTATATTGAGCAAGTGATGCGGTGTGGCATCGCAGCAGCGTGATGTTTCTCAATGCCACGTACCTAGTTTTTGCAACGAGACATAGGGCTAGTCAAGTTACCTTTTGATAGGCAATTAATAAAGAAATGACCGGTATACCTTACCGTAGATTTGGCAACAGCATAATAAATTTTTCCAGATTTAGCAAATCTTCGACGAGACCAGCGCCTGCATACACACGCTTCGAGGGAAATTGATCGGATTTCAGCATTTATTGAGGATTGGGATGATGGGTGTGGTCTCGTCCAAGCAATTAATACGACCAACGGGTTCATTCTAGATTATCGTTACGACCGGGATTGTTGCCTTCAGCATAAAAGAAGAAATTATTCATTCAGGAGGGTTACATTTTGCAAAGAGCCGAGAGCTATATAGTGCATTGTTAAGTTTCCCCTGTCCAGAGCTAATCTCGTTACAGAGTGCTGTGATTTCCAGAGTTTGCAGCCATTGCCAATCCAAAGTATAACGTCGAGTGGGTTCTGTCCGAAGAGGAACCTTTAGAAGACATTCTGAGACGCTTCGAGCATGGTGGCCGTATGTCCGCTATGGCGACGCCGCCCAGGGTTGTGAAATTAGGAACATCACAGGTCAGACAATTTCCAAGGATGAGGAGTCAAGCGCAGGATGTAGAAGATGTCATCAAAGTCTCTGCTGAAGAGAAGAAGAAAGCTGAGCCGATCACTGAAGATAAGAAAGCAGAGCGGAGGAATGATGAGAAGAAATCTCCAGCCAGGAAGAAAGTAAAAATGAGAAAAAGACGGCAACGGGAGAAGGGAGATGACCTATCTCATCAGCTAAGAGAAGAGCAAGAGGTTCCAAAGGTCAAGAATGAAAATATGCGGAGCCCAAGCAGCGTGAATACCTGGAGCGAGTTGCTGAGAAGAAAAGTGAAAGGGAAAACAAACAAAACAAGCAGAACTTCAAGATGCAGACAAAGGATTGTTCTCGGAATGGAATTCCTGGTTTGTATACCTTTCGCATAAGTAGGCTCTAGACTGAATGAAATGTTTGAGAAGGCTGGAAGATACAGATTTTCCTTGTGATAAAAGTTCTAACCCAGATAAAGAGGAAAGGATATCTGTGGAAGACTTCTCAAAACCTGAAGATCCTTAAAAAGTCTCAGGAGCGACGAGAGCGAGAGCATAACTGAGGGAAGGAAAGATAAGAGAGCCCAACAAACTAAGTTACAGAAACTATAAAGAGCGTGTCGCAGCTATGCAGAATGAAGTCGCGGGACTTCGGGACAAGCTTCAGCGCACTTCGCAGGAAGCCAAGGAGAAACTACAGCAAGGGAAGCCTGTTGGTAGTGGCTCGGGGACGAGCCACAAGTAAGTGTTAGGGGACTGTTGGAGTAGAGTCTCACAGCTACAGGAAAAGCTGCCATTTTGGCAGATAGACAGTTTGGCGAATACGAAGAGATAAGGAAAAGCTACGACGTCGTAGCATGTTTCTAGCTGCAGAGCAAAGACGGAAACCGTGACTGTTGGAACAGAGAAGTCAAAGGAGACGACAATACCTGAGCGGCCGAGAAGAGAGAGCTCAACCACTGCATTGAAGGCAGCAACGAAGACAGGAGGGCTCAACTACCCTCATAAAGGAAAAGGAGCGACGAGGCCGAGGTATTGAAGACGAAGGACATAAGAAGGGAAGCGGTGCATAGTTCCCATGGTCAGCGCCGGGAAGCATGGAAGACTACAGAGAGCAGTGGTGTGACGGAAAGCGGCTACCCCAAGTACAAATGTGCCGACTGTCACTAGTTAGGGTTTTGGGTTACTGTTGGGATAGGCCCACAGTGTTGTAATGGCGAGACCTTCGGGCCGCCTATAAAGGGATGTATTTTGTATTGTAAAAGGTTGGCATTTTGGGCATTTTAAGCCATCCAGCTAGTCAGACTATCAATAGTTTGTTAGTTCACTGTTATTTTGTATTGTAACAATCCGCAGGGATTGACAGATAGAGAGAGAGAGTGAGAGTATATTGTAAGAAGGCAATATAGAGAAGAGATCTAAGAGAGAAGGGCTCCAGGCTGTGTGCGGAGTTACCCAGAAGATATTTAGCTGCATATGCGGTGCAGAAGAACTGTGTACCTCTCTCAAGTTATAATATAGAAACACAGTTCTGTGGACGTAGCTTCTACCCTGGAACTGAACCATGTAAAATCTGAGCGTTATGTGATTAATTCATGTGATTGTATTTACTTGTTATATCTGTCATTCATTACATGAACTTTGCTTACAGTAAATGTATGTATATGTTATTCAGTTCACAGCATATTAAGAGGATAAATACAAGTTGAAGTCTTTAAGCATTCTATGTAAGAGTCTGTCTAAGTTTCACTTGAGACAGTTAAGAGTCGCAGTGTCAATCAGCCTCGTATGTTGAGTCCTGTAAGTTGAACACCAGTACTCTAGGTACGCTGAGTCGCAGCGGTAGGGTATCGCAGGGAGGCGATATCGCACCATCAGAGGAGCTGTGGTGCGCGGTACCACGGGTTAGGGACCGAGCGTAGGAGAAAGTGACGTGTTGCCAGGATGCAGCGATGCGATAAGGACTAGAGTCATCGCGAGTAAGAGGAAATTGCACATCGCAGAGAGGAGAGAGACATCTCGCAGGCTAAGAAGAGCTGTGAGATGAACACTGGACGCCATACAGAACCTGGTCGAGACACTTGAGTCTTTGGCCAACCCATTAGGATCACTTCGAGTGAGACTTCAGGCCGCTCCGCGGTCTGTCGCCGAAAGGGCCAGTGAGCTATGGGTGTTGTTGGCTCATTATAGTAAACCCGGGTCTGCCTAGCGACCAACATGTCTACATTCTCCCTTGAGGATAGTTGCATAAACGGATTTAGATGCTAATCAGAGTGTTACAGTTCCTAATGGTGTTCTCAACTTTAGGGTTTTAGTCATCACTGTGTTTCCTTTGTTAGGATTAGTGAGATCACATATTGATACCATAATGATCACAAGCTAAAAGAATAAAAGGGTTGTTTAGGGTTTTAGATTCAAACTAAGATTTTATGAAACCTAGATCCCTCATTGTCCTGAGCTTAATAAACAAGAGAATAACATCGGGACTTGTAAACTCAGCAGGTTAGATCGAAAGATAGTTAATATTAATGTTTAAAAAACCAGTGAAAGAAATTGATCAGCCTCTAGTATCTTGAATTAGAAGCACAAAATAAATATATTATAACACATATCTCACTTCCAAAATAACATTTACACCTGTGTTGTTTAGTTTCATTTAAAACTTCTGCCAAACATACACCTTTGTTGTGAGTATAAAATGAAGGGACAACCTTTGGGAGTAATTTCTCTACCTCGCAAAGTTACTTTTGAATGGCCAATGATGAACTGGTAAATATATATTTGTTCTCCTCTATCATAATAAACATTGACTGCAATGTTACTCTTTGGAAGAAACCATGTTTTTTCAACATTGATTCATATATTCAATATCTTAGTTTCTCATTTCAAGTATTTCCTGTTGATATAAAGGAATGTTGTTTTCAATCATATTATCGTTAAGACATCTCTTGTTGTGATCATGCTGCAATTTTAGTCCTCACCTCACACCATGCTGAAGAAGAGCAGAAAGAAAAAGGCCAACGCCATAGAGGATGATTCAGATGTGGAAATTATCCTTTATGAATATACCAAGGATGTCACAGGGGCCGATCAAGAATTCAAATGGGGAAAAATTTATCAAATGATCAGAGACCAAAGTATCCCTGATGCAGGCCTGGAAGACATGCCTTTATATGAAAATATTGGAAAAACAAGTATGACGAAGGCATCCACGTGCCCAGAAATATTCTCGTGTGCTGAAGTAATCGGATGGATCCTACCCAGAGCAGACCTAGCCACCATGATTATTTCCAACACAAAAGGGAAATCCTTTGCTTCCTTCACTCCGACATATATAACTAAGTCCTGCAAACTACCCACCCCACAGGTTATGATGACGGATGACTGGGTGAAAAGTGTGAATTTAGACATTTTTGAATGTGCTAAACGAATGATGGCAGCAGGGAAGAAACTACGCCAGAAAGCCACTAACGAGTACGAAATTGTAATTTTACGCACTCCTTACAGGATCATAGCCCTAATGCTAAATAGGATCTTTGGCAAGGCAAATGGGAAAATGTACAATTTAAGTTGGATCCCATTGATATACCATGTGGCCTTGGAAGGCACTATTTTTAACTGGGCGGACATTATATCAAGCATAGCTGCTGCACAGGGAGGCTTGACTCAGAGAAATTTGAAGTTCTACATGGGCTCTTATTTGATCGATTGTATTTTGTGTCGACACCCATTCTCGAAGCTCAGTTGTACTTGGGATTACACCAAGACCCCCATCTATGCTGCTTATCAAATTATTTGGGCTCATAAGTCCTCAAGTTTCTACAAGCTCATATGCGAAGAATTTCTGATGCCTTTGCACGAGCTTATTTTTCTCAAAGAGTACAACAGTATGTTTAAAGGTGCCATGGAAATCATATGTGAATACGGGAATTATTATTTCTCTAAGGAAGGTACCTACCTAAGAATGTATGGAGGATCTAGAGCCCCGTCTCTGATGCCTAGGTATGCCACGGACTACATAGTCCACAAAGAAGAAGATCGACAGTTATTTATAGATGGAATAGGCAATTTCCTATTCAACATGAAGGCAGTTTTCCCACCACTGCCTTTCTACGTAGGTAGTTATGAATTCATGAGGGTAAAGAATGCATCAGAATTTGTAAAATATCTAGAAAACTTCCACTTTGGGGTAAAGAGTTTCCACAGAAATGACTCTTTTGACAAGGTTGCAAACAATTGTGCATCTGTAGGAGTTCACTTTGAATACTCTCATCATTTTGATAAAGACGAGGAGGTATACAGAAATGCTAGCAACATGACTGCTTTGAGTAGGCGGTTCAAAAAGAAGATCAACACCAGTGGAGGCAAAGGTAGTAGCAACACAACAGAATAACAGAAGCAACAGGAAGAGGTTGCAAGGAAATGAGAAGAAGATGCTTGAAGAAGCTGAGAAGCAACTAGCCGAAGAGGCGCAAAGGAAAAAATAAGAGGAAGAAAGAATACGCAAATAATTAGAAGAGAGAGCTCGATAAGAAGCTGAGGAATTAAGAAAGAAAGAACAAGAGGATAAGGACAGAGAGAATTTGGACCAGAACACTACTCAAGACAATCCGACAGATCCTCCTTCTTCCTAAAGTGGCACGATCACAGGCGACCACGTTCCTCTTGCTGAACTTGGATTAGTTCCTTACACTCCCTCCAAGCAGCATGTCGTGGCATGTTTGGACACTATATTCTTTGACAAGTCCAGGAAAACTATTGTTAGGAGGTCGAAAAAAAGGTTAAAGATCGACACACAACTTGACGTGATCATAGTGACCGAGAAAACCGTTGTTGAAAAAACCAATAAAGACCCCAAACTCTTAGCATCGGTCAACGTAGCAGCTATTGAAGAAAACACTCATAATGTTGAAAATTTGATAGAAGATGCATATCATTACAAAGAAAAGATGATTAAAATGAAAGAAACTCTAATCAAAGAAAGAGGGCAAGGGCGAGAACTTAAAAGAAAACATGAGGCAACTCTTTTGGAATTTGAAAGGCCCCAAAAGGAATATCAAGCTTTAGAATTGGAAAAAGATGCACTGGAGGTTTCGGTTACAATCATGGAAGGAGAGAAAAAATATTTTGAAGACAAGATTTTGGAATTAGAAGCGCAAAAATATGCAGCAAATAGGCAAGCAGGGGAGATGAGAACCCGAGAAGAAGAGCTGGAGGTACATAACAGATCATTGGAGACTCAACTTAAGACAACTACTGAAAGGCAGCGTGATATCACTCCTTCCGTGATCAAGCTTGCTTAATCTGGAGGAAAAATCATCAAGTCCAACTAAAACTTGCAGAGGAAATTTATAAGGTTAAGCAAACAAAGATAAGGTTAAATGAAATAACAGAGAGATCACTTAGTTTCAGGGAAGGACTACTAGAAGTCAACAAGAAAGTTCAAAGCCAGCTGACTTGGGCAGAAGCCAATTCGATTTTTCCCGAGTACTTGCCTCAAAAGACAACCAGAGGCTTAAAGATAGAATTGGCGCTCTTGGAATTTCAAAGGAAATATTCTGTAAGGTTGAGCAATGGAATTGTGAAGACTCTAGAAAAATGTACAGAGTTCTACAAAAAAATGCGCTTGGTTCATAATAAATTCCATATTCCTTCAGCAGCAAAGATCAAAGACTTCGCAGATAAAGATCAACATATGAATTTCCTACAAGATAGGTTGCTGGAAGATGAGCAATACATTATGAAGATGGAGGTCATAAAGGAAGAGGATGTTAAAACTTGGATTGCACAATCCTCTATCCGTGATCATCTCTTGGAATATCTATACAAGTTGACTCCACCAAAAGTGATAGAAGTGGAGTCACAGCTAGATGTACATGAAGTAACTATGAGATTGCTGGAGCCAAAAGATTATCGAACCATTTCATAAGAAGCTAATGCGTGTGATGATTACATTTCCAGACCAACTAGGCCTACTTGAGATTTTTGTCTTTTCTGTATTTCGTCACTTTATGTGATTTATTATTATTTTCCTTTCCAAGTGTAAAACACTAAAGGACAAAATTTTGGAAGTCCTAAGGTTAAGGAAGTTCTAAAGTTGGGGAAGTCAAGAAGTCATTTGAAATTGTATTATAAATAGGTGTAAAGGGTAGAATAAGAGGACTTTTCGTTGGCATAAGGAGGCTAGTTTATTTGTAAGAAGAACTACTTTTTTGGCTAATAAAGAAGGACAAATTTTGCTGGGAAAGGACTACACGTGTTTCTTTTTGCATGGACGATATGGAATCTGAATTGCAGAATTACTTCCATTTAGTTTCCGTTCAAACTGTGAGATCGTTCTAAGTCTCTATGAATTATTTTTTGGATGTTGAATGGTTTTACTTTATATCTAATTCCTGTGTATGAATTGAGCAATAAATGTTTAGCATTTCAAAGCTTACTTTGATTTTTTTTTGTTGTTGTAAATATGCATCCTGAATTAAAACAATTATTTGTTAGATTTTTGGCTAATAATTGTAGCACATTTCTCTACGTATTTTAACTTTGCTCCCCTTGGGGATAGGATAGATTAGCTTAGAGTAGACTAGAACGTAGTTGTTTTTCTTTTATAGAAGTGATTGAGGAGCAATATTTAGGTAAGGCGAGAGGTAAGAACATGCACAACTTTGTTGAGGTTCTTGTTAATCAGTCACTTGCATTTAGCTTAGGCTCTTGCATTTCATCCTTGAAACAATAGAATCACATAAACAGTGGACCGGGCCGCAGCCGGTAGAAGACTTAAACATGCTTTAAATCTACGGCAGCCGGGCCGCTAACCAGACGGGTTCCCCACACCAAATGGTGAACGATCTAGTTGGGATCGGTTACTGGGGAGAATCCTTACTGTCGGTACCTAGGAATTTTCCAGGCTTCAACAACAGTATAGTGTCCCGATTTTCCCCAGCCCCTGCTATCCGCGATTTGTCTATGCATCGACGTAGATCCATGGATCATATTTAGGAGTGCATCGAAGTCTGGTTGGAGATGGTTCGACACTTCCAACTGCTTCCATCCCTTCCATCTTCCGTTGTTGTTCCAGGATGAAAGATCAAATAGAGTGGTAATGTTCGATTGGTCCATCCATTGTTTGAGTTTTGAGAGAGCATTCGAGTGATTTGAGGGAGAAATGGTTCCCAAATTATCCTTCCAGATCCTAACTCATTTACCATTTCCTGGGATCCATGGCAATTTGTATTTAATGATGCTGGCTACCATTTTACATAGACTCCATATTTGCATTCCATTTCCTTGCAAGAGGAACTCATCCATGCATCTTGTCCTTGTTCCTTTCATATACTTATTCCAGATTATTCTTTCCACCATGTTTTCTCTCCCGAAACAACTCTTCAGAGGATTTTTGCTCCTAATGCAAGGTTCATTAGACAAGGATCTCTTATTCCAACCCCTCCATAGTTTTTTGGGATGCATACAATATCTCAGTTAATCAGGTGATTTTTTTTTATCCGTTTGATTTACGACCTTGCCATAGGAACTTTTAGATCTATTTGACAACTTTTTGCATTCTTTTTTTGGAGCTAGAGAGATTGAGTAGGAATAAACAAGATAAGCTAGTAAAATGGAGTTAATTAGGACTATCTTTCCTCCTGGGTTGAGCCACCTTACTCCCCAAGAGGATTTTTTTTTAAAATCTTGTCAACAATTCCTTGCCATTCCACTGAGATTTTTTTCCCTTTGAAAATAGGAGTCCCAAGATAGTTAAAGGAATTCCAATTGAGCTTGCCTTCAAAACCTAACACCCTTGTTATCTTTCAATGTCTTGGGCTGGCAATTCCATCCATAAACTTTGTATTTTAAAGTGTTCACCTTGCCATCATATGCTTTTAGAAAAGTTTGTAGCAGACCTTTAAACCTTTGTGTGATCATAGTAGAAGCCCCACCTAACATAATTGTGTCATCTGCAAACTGGGTGTGTGTAGCTGCTTTGACTCCCTTAGCAATCTTAATGCCCTTTAATTCTCCAATTTCTTGCATGGCTTGAAGTTTCCTGATCAAGGATTCAACTAATAGTAGAAAGAGGTAGGGAGACAAGGGAAAACCTTGCCTGAGCCCCCAAGTGGCTTGGAAAAAAACAGTTGGCATGCCATTTATTAATGGGGCAATCCACGGGATATTAATGCATGCTTTGACCCACCTAATGAATTCTTTGGAGAAGCCTAGCTTAAGAGCAATTTCAAATAGAAAAAAATGATTAACCCTATCAAAGAAATTATCCATGTCAAGTTTTATAGCCATACCTTGTTGCCTTCTTCCCAGGATGGTGTGGATGGCTTCTTAAATGATGATGATATTGTCCAAAATTTGTCTTCTAGCTACAAATCTTCCCTGAGGTTCTGTGATCAGATGCCTCATGAGTTTTTCATCTGGTGGCTAGAATTTTTGTGAGGATCTTATAAGAGGTGTTACAAAGAGAGATTGGTCTGAATCTATCCAATGAGGTAGGGTTTTTTCCTTTCGGATGATGGCCACGAATGATGTATTGGTGGCTCCCCCTATTTTTTCTTTTTCCTTTGTCCTAATGAGCATTCTTCTTAAGCCCCCCTTGATCATAGCTCGATAAAAATTGATTGTGAACCCGTAAGGCCCCAGGGCCTTGTTGAGGTGCATGCTCCATATCACATCCCTAATCTCGTGTTCCGATATTGGCCTCAATAGCTTGTCATTCTGGGCATCAGAGGTTTTCAGATGGATGACAGAGAGTAGCACAACTTATGCAATAGGATCCGTTTCTTCACTGTCGGAGTAGAGCTCACTAAAGTGCCGAAGAGCATGTTTTTATTTTATTTTATATTTTCCTATCCTTGAATCTTTCTTGTGTTGTTGTCTTTCATCTCTGTTATGATATTGAAGCTTAGTCTGGCTTTTGTTTTCTTGTGAAAGTATTCAATATTGTTGTCTCCTCCTTTCAACCAGATTTGCCTAGACTTCACTCTCCACTCTTCTTCCTCATCCCTAGTTGCCTTTAGTATCTTCACATTCAAATCTTTTTCTTGATTCAAATATTGCATAGTTACTTCCTCTTTTTCCATTTTTTTTGGAGAGCTGCGAGCTCTTCTTAATTTTGCTTCTTATGAAAGGCTGGCTCTTTGAAGGACCCTTTTGCCCAACTTTTTAGAGCACCTCACACTTCTCTTAGCTTAGCTTCTCAGATATAACTAGGGAATCCCGTTATGTTGGAATTCCAGGCTATTTGGGTTATTCTAAATCTTTTGCATCATTTAAACAGAGGGGATTAAATCAAAATGGTGTTGGTCCCAACTTTTTAGAGGGAGATAAGTGCAAGGAGATGGATTTATGATCTAAGATTGCTAAGGGAAGAGCTATGGAGGTCGAAAACATATCCTTTTGGAGAAAGGAGGAGCTTATCATTAACCTGTCTAGCCTTGCAACGATATGTCAAGGGCCTGGGCCTTTTATTACTCTAGGTGTATTTCCCATTCTTGAGAGGGGGTTCCAATAGATCTAATTCTTCCATAAGATCTTCCATTTTCTCACCAAAAGGGTCCCTTACGATCGATCCTCCCTTCTTCTCCTGTTGTGATTCGATGACATTGAAATCTCCCACTATAATGGAGTATTTACCCTGTAACTCATCTTTCAGTGAGCTGAGATCCTCCCAAAACATTGTTTTGTTTCTATAGTGGGTTGGGCCATTAACGTTACACACAAAAATAGTGTCATTCTCATCATTGTTTTGAATCTTTGTCATTAACCAATGTCTATTTTCCTTCACCATCTTAATTGAACAATTATTCATATTGCATAAGGTTGTTATTCTCTAGACGTGCCTCTAGAGCTAATGGCTTTCCCAACATAGTTTTTCCAAATAGGGAGTGCCATTACATCCTCTGTTGCCATTTTTGTCTCTTGGATTAGCATAATGTATGGTTTCTCGTATTTTAGAATGTCTTTGATTGCTTCTGCTTTTGATTGAGCTCCCCAAACCTTTGCAATTCCAAGAGACAACTTTAATTATTTCCTTGTTGTTTGAGGGCCTTCTCTTGACCCAATGTCCGTTCTTGCTCCTCCTGTATTTCTAGTGTTTTGGAGAAGATTAGTTTCCTATATACTCTTTTGCCTTCCCAACTTTAGTTCTCTTTCTTCTTCCCATTCCTTGTGGCGTCTTTGAGTTTTTCTTCCCCTGGTGGATAGTGGTATAGCTTGTTCCTGTATTTCTTGAGATCCTTGTGAAGAAGATGGACTCGGGGAGATCACCATTGTGTTATTTTTGCTTTGTTTCACCATCGCTGCACAAGTTCCTCCCAGGGATGCGAGTCTTGTTCGTTCCTTCTCTGCCCTTTCTCCATTTGTATTCGGGAGTGAGCTGGATCTAAGATCCACACATTCTTCTCTTCCAACATTCTGTTGTGGAGTATTTATTGGGGGGATCTCTCCTTCTTCTATGGGTAGGGCTTGGGGCTTATCGTTGGTTGTTCCCCTACCGCTTAGATCCATTTCCTTTTCTGGTTGAGATTCATTCGATGTGTTAGTAGGGTTAACTAACGTCTTTCTCCCTCTTTTTACTTGTTGCCAACCTTCCTCTTGGTTTTTCTCGAGGTTCTCTTGCACTGCTTTTGGGCAGTTTTTAACAAAATGTCCATATTCATGGTGCTTCCCGCATTTGAATGGCAGTTGCTCATAGTCCACCTTTGCCAGTGCTCCCGACCATCCATGTATAGATTTATTGCTTCCAACAAACCTTTCTCTAGATTGATTTCCATACAAATCCTTGCACATGAAAATAATGGTTCCTTTGGTATATTACATTAATTTATATCATTGTCATATCACCATATTATCACATCAAAACATCATTATACTAAGTCATTGTATGTCATTATCATCGTTACCAACATCATTATGCCAGATCATTGTATGCCACATCATCACGCTTTGTCATATTCCTATATGTGCTTACCTTCTATTTAAGGCTTGGTCACCGAGCTAGATTAAGCAAATACCATCAAAAATAAATTAACACTGTAGTTTTGCATAGAACTTAAAAGGACAAATACAAAAAAAAATACATAACGGTCATAAAACTTTCAATTGACAAACACTTAGAATTTGAAATTCCAAGAAAGATTGCAAGTACTCTTATGAGTGGTTTAGAAATGTCTCTAACTTGACAACTCATCTTTATTATTAGAAATGTAATATAAAAATTATTTACTAAAAATTAATATAAAAATGATTTCACAACTCATCTTCATTATTAAAAATGTAATATAAAAAAATATTTACAGAAAAAAAAAAGCAATTCTAATGTTTTAGAATTAGACTTTATCCAACTATATTAACAAAAGCCGTTAGGACAAAGTTCAACAAACCACCCTAGAGTTAGTTAAGTATTGCTTATTTGGCGCCTATGATTCCCTGCTGAGCCAATCCCGCGTAGACAAATCCAGGCTATAACGGTGGGCTTATTAACAAAATTTAGCGCAGCTTCATAACGTATAGTTATCTATGCTTGCACTTCATTAATTAATAATAAAACATAAAATAGAATCTATGCCAACCACGACCAGCAGTCTGGCAGGCTGATCCGTTATTATTATTATATTCGAGTTTATTTTAGAAGCACCACGTGTCACGTTTTCTGCCGTCTGATCTCTCCAAAGTTGGAATAATTAAAAGAACGTTGGAATAATTAAAAGAACGTTAGAATTTTAACCGTTGGCAGAGGTAAGGTAATCTAATCTTTACAGTTGTCAAGAATATATTAAAAAATAAAATTTGTACAGCCAATGGGAAGAAGCCCACATGCGTGCCTGCCTGCAAACATGTGCTTTTACCAATATACAGCTGGCACGCAGACATACATAACCCATCATCGGACGGTCCTAGGAGTGACACATATGCAGGTGAGGGAAGTTGAGTCCGGGAATGGCGGTATTCAGGGGGCGGTTTGATGGTTTATAATATTGCAGGAGGAGGCGTTGTTTCTGTGTGTATTGTGTTTTGCGAGGCGTTTTCTTGCGCTCTGTCGGCGTGAGGACATTCTTTGCTGCGGCTCTTCTTTCTTTCTTTTCTTGATTTCCGACATCGACATTTTCTTGTTATTTTCGGAAATGGCATTCTCGACAGTGCCCGCGACGCTGCTAATGCTCTCTGTCGTTTTCTTGTTGATTAATCTATTCGCATCTTCCGCCAATGCACAGGCTCCGGCTCCTGCTCCCATGTCCGACGGTAAGATTTCAGCCATCCATTTCATTTTCAGAATTACAGAATTTTGTTTTGGATTGTTTGAATGTATTTTGTTTTGGATTGATTGAATGTATATTGTTGATGCAGGCACCGCCGTCGATCAAGGAATAGCCTATGTGCTCTTGTTCATGGCGCTGGCTCTGACCTACCTCATCCATCCACTCGATGCCTTCCCTTACAATCTCTTTTGAAGGTCCGCCAATCCGTTTCTTGACAGAAAAGAAAATAGAAAGAAAGGGCTGTTTGTATTATGACGGAAATATGAGCATTGTATTTACCCTAGATATCTGATGTCGTGCCCGTAGGTCTGAGGGATTGATTCTTTATTTTTTTATTGATATTGGTTTTGTGAATGTACATGCATCTGATTCATACACATTTTTTTTTAGCATTGCTATTTAATTTTACAATTCTTTTGCCGAAGACTTATCAGCGAATGCTATTCTAAGCTTCAGTCTGCTTTTAATGCGTTCTTTTGAAGATTGCTGCGACATTTTTCTTAGCACTGCTATGTAATTTTACAATTCTTTTGCCGAAGACTAATTAGTGAATGCTATTCTAAGCTTCAGTCTGATTTAACTGCGTTCGTTTGAAGATTGCTGCTACTCTTTCGCAAACGTAATAAATTATTCATCAATTCTCAGTCCGCCCGCATTTATTGCATAAATTATTCATCAATCCTCAGTGTTTTGAGAAGAGGATGTTGCATTTATGTATACAGATGGTTGGGATGGTATTTTGAGGGATCAAATCTGAAAAGGTATGGCCATATCTGGAGTAATTAAAATAAGTTGAGTTTAACTGTTAGAATATATCATGTTTTTATTTGAAATGTCGTGGTTTCAAATCTTGAATATTAAATTAAATTGCTTTTAATTATGATTTTAATTTGATGGTGAATAACTTTTTTTTGAAAAGAAAAAATAAATCATAGAAAAGAAACCCACAATATATCGGTAGTCACCAGAATAGATGTTTTTGTTAAATTATAATAAGATTATTTTATTCAAATTGGTCTTTTTTTAACATTAAATTACTGTGTAATAATAGTAATATATATGAATTTTACTTATAGTCCCTGATTCCCATTTCACTTTCTTAATTTGGCATTAGTGTAATTATATTAATATATGAATTTTACTTATCAGTCCCTGATTCGCATTTCACTTTCTTAATTTTTTTAATTATGTATATATAGTTTTGAAGTTTTGATGTTTATTTGTCAAGACAAATTACTTCACGTAGTCACACAAACAAACAAACATCCAAACAACTTGAATCATCTCAATTAAATATATAAAGACCTTTTGATGAGGGAGACGACGACCTTCCAAACAACTTGAATCATCTCAATTAAATATATAAACCTTGGGAAATAGGTCAAGATTAAACCTTGGGAGATCATATGCCTCAGTCTTCTTTGGACTTCACTGATATCAAGTCGATTAAAGGGAAATACACTTGGAATAATAGAAGAACGGTATGGGCCATATCAAGTCGATTAAAGGGAAATACACTTGGAATAATAGAAGAACGGTATGGGCCATATTGAGAACCGTGCTTGATAAGTAACTATTTCCTTTAAAAACCTTTCATCTTTTCAAAATCATTCTTTCCTTTGTTTTCTTGAGAAAACCCCTATTGGGGTTTGAATACTCCTAAAAGCCTAAAAAATATATTGCCTCGTATTAGGGGTTAAGAGGATTTTAAATTGACATAATAATAGAAATATTAGGGGTTATTTTATTTGGGTGGGTTGAGGAATAACATAACACTTTTTCTCTTTATACAAGAAAAATGACATTTCAACCTCATGTAAAATTGTATATTAAAATATTTAATTTCAAATAATATTTTTTTAATTTTATTATATAGTTTTTAAATAAAAAATATTAATATTACCTCTCTCTCAAACACATACACATGTAATTCTTGCATATGAAAATATTTTATACTAGAATACTTCATTTCAATTTTTTTTTAACATTACCATTGTGCTTATGAATATTTTTATTAATTTCGTTAAACAGTTTTGAATGGAATTGTTCATATGATTACATTAAATATATTATAACCAATTGAAATCTAACTCCATAAATCCATCTTAAAAAATACCAAAGAATTTGACTATTTCATACAGAAACCTCTTCCCAATTAAATCAAATTACAAATATTCCACTTAAATTTATTTTGTCTAAGTTTCATACAAAAACCTCTTCCCAATTAAATCAAATTACAAATATTCCACTTAAATTTAGGGAGTACCATTTAATCGATTCATTTGTTGTTGAATAATCCATGCTCACTAAACTTGAAATACTTTAAGCATAAGAAGATATTTGAGCATAATTTATCCTTACAGTGTAAATAACTTAAAAAAAAAAGAATAGAAAATGTTTAAGCTTATTAAAAATATTTTATGGAGTTTAATTTATTAAGCTTATAGAAAGCATGAGCTTACTAGATATAAAATTGGTAGATTGGTAAGTTGTGGTGTGAAACATCTACAATTCTCATATTTTCTAAGCATTGCACTAACTAAAGATTATCAATATCTTACATTCTCTGTTACATTTATCTCATATCTGGGTTACCCTTTTACTCCTTTTTTCGTCCCCATTACTATTTCGTTGGGTCTTCCACTATCCAAACACTACATATTGATCGTTTCATGCATGCAATCCGAATGTGATCATTATTAGCATTACATTATTATTTTACTTAGCATAATGTTTGCTTATAGTAAGATGTGTTAGGGCCCCTTTTGTTACAACTTGATAATATGATATAAAGGGGGTGTTGGAATATTTGGTGAAACTAGGGGTTTTCTTAATTGGAAAGATATATTGGGAGGGGGGGTTCAACAATACAATTTTACGGGGACTTTTCCAATATTTAGCAAAATTATGGATATTCCTTAATACCCTGCGAACGATTGTTCTTTAACTGAAAGTAGGCAATTAGAACACCAAATACTTTCATAATCAAATACTTTCATAATCAACACCGCTGAAAGTAGGCAATTAGAACACCAAATACTTTCATACCGAGAAAGAATAGGTGAAACACCATTTTAGTGCTGGAAATTGAAGGAGGGAAAAACCTTAATTTAGGTCATCAAATATAAGATGCCATTTTCAACCATTTTAGGAGCCTTTACACAAAGGAAGGAGATGAGGAGGAAGTCACTTTGGATCTTCTATGCTCTAATATCCCTTCTCTTATTAGGGCAGAAGATAACGAAGATATTATGAAAGGCATAAGTGAAGAAGAAGTTAGGGCGACGATTCGGTCTCTTCATTTGGATAAGGCTTTGGGGCCGGACGAATTTCCCATAAGCTTTTATTGGAAGTATCGACCTATAATCAGGAAGGATTGGATCTTTGCAGAATGCTCAATTGTACCATAGGGAAGGGAGATGATTGAAGGGGTTGCTAATTCCTCCTTTATAGCCTTAATCCCTAAAGAAAGGAAGCCTAATTCTCTCAAAAGGTGCAGGCCTATATCTCTTTCTAATGATTCATACAAAATCCTCACCCAAGTCATCGCCTCCAGGATGAAGAAATTTCTTCCTACTCTTATCTCTGATAATTAGGGCGGGTTTGTGGAAGAGGGATAGATAATGGACAACAGTGTCATAGTCCAAGAAGCTATTCATTCAAGTTATACAAGGAAGGAGAGGGGAATGGCTATCAAATTGGATTTAGCCAATGCCTTTCATCCCTTCCTTTGGAATTTTGGCCTCTTTAGTATCGGATCACAAGCAGATAATTCTTTCCTCTGTTGTCTTGGAAAACCTAGGTCCACTTCCCTTTAAATTTCTTTCCACATGGACCATGGAAGAGGAGGTTTACAATATTGTGTTAAGGACCTGAATAACCTTTATACATGGAACCCTAGGTTACATATGGGAAGCTAAGCTGAGAGAAACTAAACAAGCAATCAAAGTGGTCCAAAAAGCAGAAGGAGGTAGGGTTCGAGAAGCTTGAGATGCAAAGGACATATTCAAGAGAAAATGGAACACTATGATATTACTAAGGATCACATTATGAAAGAACAATAGATGGAGGAGAAAATTCAGAAATTGGAGAAAGAATAGGTAGAGTGGAGAATCAAATCCAAAAGTATTTGATTGAAAGTAGGCAATTATAACACCAAATACTTTCATAATCAACACCGAGAAAGAATCAGGTGAAACACCATTTTAGTGCTGGAAATTGAATGAGGGAAAAACCTTAATTCAGGTGCTCAAATATAAGATGCCATTTTCAACCATTTTAGGAGCCTTTACATAGATGAAGGAGATGAGGAGGAAGTCACTTCAGATCTTCAATGCTCTAATATCCCTTCTCTTATAAGGGCAAAAGATAAATTTTTTTTTATGAAAGGCATAAGTGAAGAAGAAGTCAGGGCGACGTCTGGTCTCTTCATCTGGATAAGGCTTTGGGGCTAGACGACTTTCCCATAATCTTTTATTGGAAGTATCAGCCTATAATCAGGAAGGATCTTTGCAAAATGCTCAATTGTACCATAGGAAGGGAGAGGATTGGAGGGGCTGCTAATTCCTCCTTTATAGCCTTGATCCCTAAAGAAAGGAAGCCTACTTCTCTCAAAAGGTTCAGGCCTATATCTCTTTCTAACGATTCATACAAAATACTCACCAAAGTCATCACCTCCAGGATGAAGAATTGTCTTCCTATTCTTATCTTTGATAATTAGGGCGGGTTTGTGGAAGGGCGAAAGATAATGGACAACATTGTCATAGTCCAAGAAGTTATTCATTCAAGTTATACAAGGAAGGAGAGGGGAATGGCTATCAAATTGGATTTAGCCAATGCCTTTAATAGGGCAAGGCATACATTTATCTTTAAGGTTATGCGCTCCTTTGGGTTTTTTCCCATTGTAATCAGATGGAAAAGTGCTTGTATATGTGGGCCTTGGATTGCACCTCTACATAATGGAAGGCCCATTCGTTTATTGCTTCCAGAGGTATCTGTCAGGGATGCCCTCTTTCTCCCTTCTTTACATTATTGCAGCTGAAGCATTGAGCAAGTTTCTCAACCATCTTTCAGAAACAGGTACGTTGCCAAGAATTATAATTGTTAGAGTCAAGCCTGCCAATCACGCTTAGTTCGTTGATGATACCATTCTTCTAGTGAATGCCTCATTCTTTTGGTGATCAATGCACAACTTTGTTCTCATGTTCTCTCCTCTTTCCTTTGGGCTTTAGGAGGAGAAACTAACTCAGGTAAGTGTTGTATTTACACTTGGAATTGTTCTTCCTTTTCAAATTTAGAAATATCCTGAGTTATGGGATTTAAAGTGATCGAGAACTGGAGGTCATTTAAATATTTAGGCATACCATTATCTATAAATGGAAAGGGAGAGGGATGGGGAGAAGTAGTTATCAAAATCAAGCAAAAAATGCATTCCTGGGGAGTTAAATGGTTAAACCTTGATGGGAAAATCTCCCTCATTAAATTTGTTCTGTATTCAATGCCAATCTTTCTTAGCCCCAGCTGGGGTGATGAACAAAATCAACAAAGCCATAAGGATCTTTTTATGGCAGGGAGGTCTAAATGGGGGAAATAAATTCCATTTAGTTAACACAGAAACTATGAGAAGGGAGAAAAGGCAGGGAAGCATAGGGATAAGGGAGCCACAAATAATGAACTTAGCTTTGGGAGCCAAAATTTTGTGGAGGCTTACCTCTGGGAAGTTAGAATGGTGTTAGGAGGTGCTTATCAAAATGTACATCATGCTCAACTGACTTCAAAGTTTGGGTCAAACTATGGCAAGGGCAGGGACCAAAATTTGGATTCTCTATAAAGACGATTCTTCTCTCATTCAAGAGAACCTATATTGGATTCCAAGAAGCGATAGAAGATTAGATATTTGGGAAGACAAAATAATGAACTAACCTTCGCTAAAAGAGATAATCTCTGCATGAAATAAGGGTATGGATGCAGCTGAAAGGAATAAAGAAACTATATGATCTTTCTTCTTGGTATACTAATGGGAGTTGGAAAGGATGGAAAGAGCTAGCGACTCCTCACCTACAGTCCAACCTTTAGGAACTTTTTTATTCTCTTAATGGAATGGCCCTATTGAGCATTAGGGAATGAGACTCCCGAGGATGGGTGATCATGGTAGATACTTAGTAAAGGAAAGATACAAGAATATATTGCATAGAATTTTAGGAGCTCCTAAAGATGATGTCTGGAATAGAATTTGTAAACTGGACTTCCCTTCAAAGTTGAATGCCTTTGCTTGGGTTCTAATGCACACGGAGATTCTGATGACTAAAAATATGAAAAATAGAGGGATCGAGGGGCCAAGCAGATGTGTTTTGTGTAAAAAAAGAGGAATCGGTCACACATATCTTCACCAAATGTGAATTCTCTCAAAACATTTGGGGGGAAATAACATAGGAACTAAGGATAAATATTGTCCTTCCTAATCATATTAGTGGATTCTTCAAAGGATGGGGACATTGTTATGTAATTTCAGAAGATATTCCAGTTTTATCGATTGTATTCCTCCTTCAGGAGATGTATTTGATGTGATTGGTAATGTAAGAATCATTGACAGAATCAATGTAAACCTCAGGATGTAAGTCGGGTCAATAGTACCCATGTTTAATTATAATAAATATTATCTTTGGTGTCTTACTAGAACAGTCGGCCCTGTTAGTTAGACAAGTCGGCCTTCCTAGGTTTTAGGTCAAGTCAAGAGTCAAATATAAATAGGGAGGCACCCCCCTTCATTTTTACACACTTCACTCAAGCAAGTTTGCAAGAGAGAGAAGAAGAAGTGCACCATGAAGAAGAGTTTTACACTATTCTCGTTGAGTTTTACACTTCTCATTGGGTTTTACACTATTCTCGTTGAGTTCTACACTAAGGAAGTTTTGCGGGGTTTTCTCCCTTATGGTTTCCCCAAGGAAAATATTTGCGTTCTATGTTACAGTGCTTGTTGTTCTTTTAGTGATCCTACTATTGTAAATTGTTTTAGAATATCATCTTGGTAATTAAGAAAATTTAACATGGTATCAGAGCCACCTTGAAAGGAGACACTACAAAGCTAGGGTTTTTTATTCTGAACAAATCCCTCGACAGATCAACCAAAAAAGAGGGTTTACTCAATTTACCCCAGAAGGGTGCATCTTTCTATGAAAACATAATTGAATTCCAAGAAGTTTCAATTTTGGACCAAGCACTGCTGTCGGGAAGAAATAGGGCTTCAGTTTTCTTAAGACTCCATCATCAATATCAGAAAAATCAAATGGCCATCATGCTAATGAAAGGACAGTTTTTAAAGGATTACCAAGGTCCCGCACTTAACTCCCACCTAGTTCAAAGGATTACGAAGAGTTTGAAATATGGGGGGCAAAATGGTCCCACAACAAATCCTTGGCCCCACAACAAATCCCCTCCTATATTGGCAATTGAACATGTATCAAGGATCAATTGTCTGGTCAGTAGGTGGAAGGATGATTAAATGTTTAAAGGAAATGACATTAATTATCAAGAGCTCAATAGGACGCTATCGACAGGTGAATTCACTTTTGGAAGGTCATTTCAGACTTCGATACTTCCTCTTGCACACACTGCAGGGCAGGTTGATGGGAATGGAAGCTCTGACTATCAATCTACCTAGGTGGGCTTGGAAAAGCATTGTCTTTGGTTTGAATTTTCTCGGTGGGGGTTTCCTCTCTGGTTCAATAGTCTCTTGTGCCATATAGGATAGGTAGCATGGAGAGGCTTCTAAATGAAATTTGGGAGTCCAAGCTTGTCTCCTTAGATACCGGGAAAGGTATGCACAACACCTATGAGCTCACCCTAGCAACGCTCCAGCAGAATAGGAAAATGGGATTGAATATATCTCGATTGGACACAAGAATGGAGGATGTTGAAATGAATTCTTGGGTTAAGGAGGGAGACATAGAAGAAACACAACAAGAGATGAACTGCATGAGGGACAACCAATTGGCTAATTTCAAGGGAATGAATAATTTTATGATTGAAATGAGGAATCAGATCTTAGGAGTTATATCAACAGGGAACGAGAGGAACAAGGACAGGTTCATTTCGATCCAAGAGGAGTTCGCAGTGGTTCAGGAAGTTTTTGAGGGCATAGAAGAACATCGAGACATACATAATCAAAACGACGCCAGCGCAAGAATGGAGGAAGCTGAAAATTTGCAATCGAAAGTGCTCTAGGCCCGTCATCGGGAATGAAGTCCTATTCTCAATGTTCTTAATATAGTAATAGATGTCTTTTTTTATACAACTCTACTATCAATTTGTAAGGATAGAGTCTGTTAAGGTAGAACATTTTCCCAGAAAATAGTTTGCAAAGTTATGATATACACTTAAAAAACAATATGTCCTTGTGGATTCTCTCCCAAGGATTTGAACCTGCTCCTTTTTGGCATGATTCTCAGCTTTGTGTACTCTCTTTTTATATATTAATACCATTTTCTAGTTTCTGTTAAAAAAATGCATACAAGTGGTGGGCAAACATTGTTGCTCTCAAGGTTAATGGTTGATCCATGGCAATACCACTTGACTTCTTTCCCATAAATGGAATCCCCCTACTATTATATTAATGTGGCTATTTACAAACTTTAGATACTTAACATCTCATTTAAATATAAATTTTGAGATAAAAATGCATAAATGAAATAAATAAAAGTATCAAAATCAAAATCAAACTTTAAGAATATGTTCGAGCTATCTAAAACATCTCAAGTGAATATAAATGTTGATATAAAAATGCATAAATGAAATAAATAAAAGTATTAAGATCAAAATTTCAATTTAAGATTATGTCTTTCCCATAAATGGAATTGATGTAGCCAATAAACTTTGATTCACTCACGAGATCTAAAATTATGCAAACACATGAATGGAAAAATAACTATATGAGATTTTATGAGATTTTTGAAATTGTCAACTCGGGTTTTCCAATTAGGTGCATAAACTAAGAGATAACTGATAGTTACAAATTTAAAAAATCTTGCAAAACACTAAAACCCCAATTTGAGGCCTTAATGAAGGAATTTGGCTTGAAAAAATGTTCGATCGAAAGGATCTCATCGGTTACTGTATTGAACACTTTAGAATATATATATTAAATGGAATATCTTAACTCTTCCCAAATCAATGGGAGGTTGGGGAATTAAGAATCCTAACCTATTTTATAAATCTTTGGTTGCAAAATCCCTTTCGCGGCTAGATGAGAACCCAGACTTGCTGTGGTGAAGAACATTGTGCTCAAAATAACGTTCACAGACTTCAATAATAGAATGGTTCTGACAACCAAACAAAACAAACAAAAATGGTTGAATGCGCTGGAATGCTTTCGTCTAGGCCTTTCCTTTGATAGGAAACTGGGTGGCATGGAGGATAGGTGGCGAGAACCGTAGTGTTAGTGATTGAGCAAAATATGAAGAAACTTGAACTTTAAAACTTTAATCCATAATAATAGTGCATATAAATCTCATCAATAAGCCAAAGACATAAATCAAACCATAGAACACAGGATATACCCTAGGAAAATCCTCTACTGATTCAGAGGATAAAAAACCCAGCAAATGATCTTAGAGTATGATAGATTAGTAGCAGAGAATGATTACAACACAATAGCAGATTGCTTTCATTGAGAGCACCAGAGAGTGGAGATCGAATGGAACACCGTTAACTTGCCAAGTGGATAGCACTTTAATAACAAGTCAAATTAGGCTTTACAACAAAAATAGAATGGTTGCATGTAGCAACAACTTGTTAACACTTAGAACACTGATCCATCTTTAATAATGCACCCCATACTGATTTGGTGTCAAGCTGACACTCCATAATCATCTTCCACATGAAGATATATGCCTTCCATTAATTAACTAACTCTAACTGAGTTGAACTGAATGTAACTAAACATAACTGAATGTAACTAAATAGAAATAGTGCATCTCCATCAATGTTTATTTCCAATAACCATTTGCATAAATTAAGGAGTTGAACCCTTAATTAACTGAACTTGTTTACCATAACTACAATTCAAATTCTCTCTCTATCTCTGTGCTTATATTAAATATCTCTGCATGGTCCATGTGTGTTTTCATTAATTAATCATATCATACTCATAAGATCGTTTATGATCCTATGATCATATGTATTGCCCCAGGTCATATAGTCATATGCTAAACTAAATCACTCTAGGGGTAGCTAATCCCTAAATGAGACTTGTAGCACCTGTTGACCATGACTATCCATACATCACATAGTATATCTACTTTACATAGTAAAGTACACCACCTCACAATATGAGGATATTCGTAGGACTACACAAGCCTACTGTCCACCTCAATCATATGAGGATATTCATAGGACTACACAAGCCTACTGTCCACCTCAATCATATGAGGATATTCGTAGGACTACATAAGTCTACTGTCTTGATATTACTCACAAGACTTTACAACATCACCACCTCAATCATATGAGGATATTCATAGGACTACACAAGCCTACTGTCTTGATATTACAAGACTGGAGGATGACTCCCGATGCTGTAATCTCAACACTCCCTCTCAGCGAGGGAGACATTTTCTGCCATACCAAGCTTATCTCAGAAGTGTTTAAACTTCGTCACAAATAGAGGCTTGTCACAAATTTGCAATCTTCTCATCAGTACCTATGGACTGGAAATCATGACCATGACTTCAATGAAGTAAAAATTCATCTCGAATGTGTTTTATCGTAAAACACATATAGGGTTTTCGAGAAAGCTTGACTATTAAAACCTACTGACTGTAGGCTCAAGTATTTCACCCTAGTAGCATCCCTTTAATGAATATTAAATAAATTATTAAAATAGATTAGTTAATTATATGAAAGGGTGTAACCCTTCACGCTTAAGCCTATAAAAGGGCGAGCGTATTGTACATTTTACCCATCATCTAATATATTATTTACTACTCATATTCATTATTACAATGATAGTCGGATTCGACTAACGGACAATTGGATTTGGTTGCCCCATTTGGTATCAGAGCTCAGATTTGGCTCCTTTGACCTGAGCTCGGATTTGGCTCCTTCAACCCCTACTTAAGCTAGGACTCGGCTCATCATATTTTTTTATTTTTCCCCTGCTCCATTTCACCACCTATCACTTCATCCCAGTGCTGCCAAAAAAACAAACAAACAAAAAAACAAACAAAAAAAACCAATGTCCTCCATTCCTCACGTCCCTGCTCCACTTGCCTTCCTTCCATCTACGCTGCCATCTTCAATCTGCAATGCCGCCACCACTCTACTACACCGTCACCTTCCATCTCTTCCTTCCCACTTTACAACGCTTCCCTCGCATCTCCTTCGTGCTTCTTCATCCCATCCACCGCACGCTGCCATCTCGCACGCTTCCCCTCAGCGCCACTCACACCTCCCTCCTGCCATCTTCCCACGCCGTCCAACTCTCTTCCTGCTCTCCCAAGCTTCCGCTCCAACCATTCCCGTTGCTGCTCGATCCTGCCTGCACAATCCCGGTAGCTCCACCACCCTGTCTTCTCCACGCTGTCACCTGCACACCTCCATGTGGTCATCTCCACCTCCCCACACCCTCCACACTGCCCAACCGCCACTCCTCCTACATCCTCCCTTCCACGTTGCCATCTTCACTTCTTTGAAATCCACGCGCTGCATCCACGCGCCCCCGTTCCAACCTCCACACTAATCTGCAAAAAAAATACTATAATATAATATAATATATATTATATTATTTCAAACATTTTATAATATAATATATTTCAATAATATAATTAAAAAAAACCAAATATTATATTGATTATTATAATATTTGTTTAAAAAAAACAATTATATACAATAATTTGTATAGTTTAAGAATAATTATAATAATAATATTAATTAATTAATTAATATATTATTAGCCAAAATAGAGTGGAAATACACACCTCCGCATACAAAGTCCAAGACCATGGCAGAGCTAAAAGAGCAAATCGAAAAAATGGAGAAAGACATAAAGTCCCTTGCCACTGACCTAAAATGCGTGAAGGAAAAGATGCAAAATAACAATTCATTACTCAAAGACGAGCTTGTTGTGGTACTAGAAAGGAGGCTCGACGACAGACTTGACATCCTGAACAAAAAACAAAAAGACTTGGATGACGAAATGAGTACCGTGACACAAAACATAAACACCATAACACAGAACATGAGCACCATGGCGCAAAACCATAATACATTATTCGAGATGTTACAAAGGTTCATACCCAGTCCGGGCCATGTCAGCAGTTCAGACATGCTAGATGCCCCATTTCATGTTTCCACCTAGGAAACACTCGCAAAGAATCAAGAATAATTACAAAAAGAAATAAAGATTAACAATGCGACGCTTAAGCAAGAAATAGAAACACAAGTACTGCCAGATATGGAGGCACGATTAAACAGCAAAATAGACGCTACAAGTAAGATAGTAGAGAAAAGAAAAACTAAAAATCACTGGCAACAACAAAGCAATTCAGATACGTCACTTTCATCGTCCAGCAGTTCCGAGCCACCATCAAACCATAAGGCAAAAGGAAATCAGCGTCGTCTTTACAAAGTGCACCCACCTAAAGCAAAAATAGAGTTGTCAAAATACAATGGGAGTGAAGACCAATGCGTTGCTTAGCTAAACAAGGAAGAAGAATACTTCGACATTTACAACATTCAATCTGACGATGAGAAGGTGAAATATGCGTCAATGCATATGGAAGGGTATGCCTATAATTGGTACTTATGGTGGAAGAGAGATAATTTTACCTACACCTGGAACTTGTTCAAAAATGATTTTTTTAATAGGTTTCAAGGAATCAAAGAAGATGAATTTTTCAGTAAACTTACAAGACTACAGTAAGTCGGAAACGTTGAGGAATTCACTCATCAATGGGAATCCTTATCAACACGAGTATTTGGGTTGTCTGACAAGCAAAGACTCGAAACCTATTTAGGAGGTCTTAAACCACACCTCCAAAAAGAGTTAAAGCTACTTGACATACCTAATGTAGAAGTAGCAAGACGTAAAGCAAAAGCCACAGATCGCAAATTGGAAGGAATAAAAACAAAGGTGATAGCCATTAGCAGCAAGAAAAAGAGACACAAGGTAGGTATTGTGCAGATACTTGGTCTCCAGGTCATCAATGCCACAAACCTCAATCATACACCTACGAAATGGAAAATAGATCAAAGTCATCTAGCGGTTACTCTGATAATAAAAAGAAAAAGAAGAAAAACATATGTCGTCGATGCGGTCATGATTGGACCCCTGGTCACAAATGTAGGAACAATGAGACAATACAGTGCAAAATCATCAATGGAAAGGAAGTGCAAGTCTCTGCACAAGAGACGTCGTCCTATTCTAATACCGACACTGAGTCAGAATGAAGAATGGCACTAGGAAAATACTTAAGCTTTGAGGACAAAGATTCCTTAAAGGGAGTGGCAATGTAATGAATATTAAATAAATTATTAAAAGGGCGAGCTTATTGTACATTTTACCCATCATCTAATATATTATTTACTACTCATATTCATTATTACAATGATAGTCAGATTCGACGAACGAACAATCGGGTTCGGTTGCCCCAATCCCAAGCTACACTACTCCTCAGCATGTAGTACTATCATAAAACACATTTTTCTTTTGTATTACTCTCATACATACAACTTTCTTTTGTAGTACTAGCCGCAACACACTTAGCTTTTGTAGTACTAGCCTCAAATTACATCGCTTATCTCAGGCTTAAACAATAGCTGGATAGCACAATCAAATAATAGGTCTGCCATGTATCAAATACAACAAAGAGCCTATTCTAATGTACCTCAAAGGTACTCAAACATATGCTTAGTAGTAAGCATAAAATACAACAGGTCTGCTCAAAGACCAACCAGCTACTTACACAAAGTAGCATCATCAAGATCCAATCCAGAATAAAGTTTCTCTAAACTAGAAACCATGGATTTTTTTTTAAATCCATCACATACAACATTATACAACAAATGTGTGATAACATGCAGAAATAAATAATTATCTTTTCTTTCACTCTTCAACATTTGTTGGCTTCTTGAATCTTTTGTTATCTGGAGAATTTCTTTGTGAGCATGCCATTCTCTGTGATGTTCTTCAAGTCACGATCACTTTCTCAGTGATCCTTCTCTTTATATTTGCATCACCCCAACTACCTCTTCGAGAGGTTTTAACTGTTCTCTAACAGTCCAAACTATAAATAGTCTTTGAGACTTTTGACCATGTCTCTTCTCATGTGGATTCTCTCCACAAGCTATCACAGCCCTCGGCTGCCTAAGTCATGTACGATGACTAACTGGTGGGGACTTTATCTGCTGTCGCCTATGAAGACACATCAATACTCCCTCTTTAACTAGAGGAGTTATTATGTACTATACCAATCTTTTCCCAGACAGAAGCTTAATAAGAATGCTGACAATGTTGCTCATATATGGATATGTACCATGTCTCGAATATAACTGACTAGAACCCTCAAAAGCTTTACTGATTTTCAACATCCTCTATCTAGAGCAACACATGTGATCTTCCTCTATCACTATATTAGTCAGATTTCATATATATTTAAAACTCTCTTTTACTGATCAAGACATATATGAGTCCACATACACTTGTACCAAGTAGGTACTACAACACATGCTTTGTACATGTCTATGTACAAACTGCAAGGCACATAATAGATATTGGGACCTGTGACTAACCAAATACATCTCAACTGACTTGAGATCCTCCAAATATGAAATAATAATGATAAAATTTCATATTTACCTTCATATGCGTGGCCATGGATTTGTAGTCCATCATCCTGAAACTCTTCAGGCTCTTTTATTGCACCTTTTCCTTAACCAAGAAATTTTTTCTGGTGACTGCCACACCACTAATCATAAGAATCATAACAATATTCTTGAATACAGTTCTCAGCTTCCTTCTGAATATGAGCATCATGCATATCTCATTTTTATAGGAGGTACATCAACCAGTTTACACTGGTTCTTCAGGAGCTAGTTGTTAGAATAGTAGAGTCAAGCTAAACTAGTTAACCTATCTGAGCAACCAACAACATATCATAAAAGATAAGAACAGGAAAATAAAAGGACAATAGAACACCAATATACGTGGTTCACCCTAATGGGTTACATCCACAGGAAGGTAGTCTTCTATTATCTCCAGAATGTCTTCTCCAATCTTACAAGAGAGCAAAGCACAAATACCCCAAAGAATATAGATGCTGTACAACAGTGTCACAATAGTACCACTACTACATCAAGAATACATGATATGTAGAAACTCACTTGACCCTATTATATACTAAGAGATGAGGAGGAATTACTCTCCCATATTGCATGTGCGATAATATAATTCTCCAAAATAACATCTCTTAATACAATACCATGGACAAATACTATACACAAGTAAATACAACACCATATAAATATGGGTTAAATGTATTACTCTTTTACATAAGATTGTAGGCAACTTCCAACATAATACAAAGACATTATTACCTTCCAAGGAATATAATATATTCCAACACTAGTGAGACTAGCAACTCCCTCTCACCATGTAAATGTGAGAATCATAATACGGGCCCTCCATCACGGAGAATCATGCTCATCTATATATGAATCTCTTATTTGACACATGAATTTAAATAAGATAGAATATCTTCAGGAGTCTTCACATCTATAATTAATCCATTTGTTTTGTTTGCTTTCCAAGAGACATAGGAACCTCCCGAATTGTTCTCTTCCAAGCTCAGCCATCAGAATGACTCCACATTCATGTCCTTCTTTATTTGTAGGTAAAGGCATATTAATTTCCCTACAAGACAAATTATTCTCATGGTTAGAACCATTTCATACTCATGAAATACTTTCAATATACTGATAAATATTTACTTAGTTATGTACAGATATTGACCAATCAATTTATCACAACCCATTATAATCTTATGTACTAATATGAAACCCTATATCAATCCAAACATTCATTTTATGAAAGAAATATATAATCCCGTGTTCATCTCTCATGAGGTAAGCATGAAGCCCTCTATCTAGCCAATCATGTAGTCTTATGTTCACAGTTTATGAAACATTCATGCTGCCCTAAATCTCATGTCTTATGAATGATGTTTTCAACCTTATATCATCTCGTAAAATTTGGACTCACGAGATTGATAACATTCCAATAAAGATAGGAACAACAATGTATACGCTGAACACAATTCCAAGTCTAGGAAGACAGATTGCAATAAAACATAATCTGATTTTATAAAAGTATATGATAATTAAATAATCATGCAGCCCAACATTCATATCTCATGAATCAATCATGCATCTCTATATTTATGAAACAAGCATGCAACTCTATATTCATATCTTTATGAAAAAACCATGCATCATTTATATTCATAATCATGCATGCTCTATATTCATATTTTATAAAATAATCACGCATGTTCTATATTCATATCTTATGAACAATCATGCATCCTCTATATTCATATTTTATAAAATAATCATGCATGTTCTATATTCATATCTTATGAACAATCATGCATCCTCTATATTCATATTTTATAAAATAATCACGCATGCTCTATATTCATATCTTATGAACAATCATGCATCCTCTATATGATTGTAATGAAACCATTCAAAAGCATATAGATCTAAATAGCATATAATAAAAAATTTGGGTACTTATCGTTTTATTGTTTGCATGCTCTCTCTTGATCTCTGCTTCCTTGTGGAGATCACTGTAGTCCCTCGGTCTTGATATCTTTGCAAATTTGAGTGCATGTAGGAGGTAGCAAATCTTTGTATGGAGAAACTGGATCCCATGCAACTTGAAGCGAATGTTCTTCTTTCAAAGAAACCTTCTTCCAATGATAATCATCATCTTTGGATGATATGTCAACTCTATGAGGCTCTCATTATACACAAGATCCATTGAATAATGATAATATCCAACTTACAACTCTTGGGGTTGTTCCATCAATTGGTCCACTTTGAAAAAATGACCATAACACGAATTCTGAGAATTTCATCTTCAAATATCTGATCGTATCTCTCACATAGTTGCGTATGTTTGAAATATTCTCAAGAGTAAGCTAAATAGGCCAATTTTGGAAGTGGGTTTTCAACTGTTTTGTCTAATTCCTCACGGATTGATCAAAACTTCTCTACAAAATTTGTCTCCTGAAAAGTGACGAAAATAGTGCATGTTGACTTGCTCTTTAATTCGCCCTACATAAGGAGTCCTTACTCACTGAGTTCAAGTAAGCATCTAGATCATTCTCCTCAAGAATGATTCACACTCTTGCCTTCAATTTGGAGGTATCTTCAAACTGGTCTTTCGGTTGGATGGAGATCGATGCCATGGCTCCAATCTCTTTGCTTAATACTTCTCAAGATCACGTAGGATTTAGTTGCTTGCGCAAACTAAGCTTTTGCATGCCCTTACTCTGATACCATGTTAGTGATTGAGCAAAATATGAAGAAAATTGAACTTTAAAACTTTAATCCATAATAACAGTGCATATAAATCTCATCAATAATCCAAAGACATAAATCAAACCATAGAACATAGGATATACCTTGGGAAAATCCTCTGCTGATTCAGAGGATAAAAAACCCAACAAACGATCTTATAGTATGATAGATTAGTAGCAGAGAATGATTAAAACACAATAACAGATTGCTTTCATCGAGAGAACCAAAGAGTGGAGATCAAATGAACACCATATCTAACTTTCCAAGTGCATAGCACTTTAATAACAAGTCAAATTAGGTTTTACACCAAAAATAGAATGGTTGCATGTAGCAATAACTTGTTAACACTTAGAACACTGATCCATCTTTAATCATGCACCCCATACTAATATGGTGTCAAGCTGACACTCCATAATTATCTTCCACATGAAGATATGCGCCTTCCATTAATTAACTAACTCTAATTGAGTAGTTAACTGAGTTGAACTGAATGTACCTGAACATAACTGAATCTAACTAAACAGAACTAGTGCCTCTCCATCAATGTTTATTTCCAATAACCGTTTGCATAAATTAAGGAGTTGAACCCTTAATCAACTAAAATTGTTTACCATAACTGCAATTCAAATTCTCTCTCTATCTCCGTGCTTATAGTAAATATCTCTACATGGTCCATGTGTGTTTTTATTAATTAATCATATCATACTCATAAGATCGTTTCCGAACCTATGATCATATGTATTGCCCCAGGTCATATAGTCATATGCTAAAGTAAATCACTCTAGGGGTAGGTAATCCCTAAATGAGACTTGTAGCACACGTTGACCATGACTAGCCATGCATCACATAGTATATCTACTTTACATAGTAAAGTACACCACCTCACAACATGAGGATATTCGTAGGACTACACAAGCCTACTGTCTGGATATTACTCACAAGAATTTACAACATCACCACCTCAATTATATGAGGATATTCGTAGGACTACACAATCCTAATGTCTTGATATTACAAGACTAGAGAATGACTCCTAATGCTGTAATCTCAACACAGAGTACGGGTGGGAGAAGACCCGTGGGAAGGTTTAGGTGAGGACTATATTTTATCATACCAAGTAGTTATGTAGTTAAGAGTCAAAAGAGTCACACCACTAGTAGATGGACAAGCACAACAATCCCAGCTAAGAGGTAGAATGGGGTGGAAAACGACCCAAGATCTGGGATTAATGGGAGCTTCAACGGTGGAATGGAATTGCTATGTCACAAGATTAGTTAACTTTTTCATTCACCCGGAGGACAATCCAGAAAAACTAATCTGGACACATAATGGAAAGGACGAGAGTTTTTAGCGAAACTAGGATATGAGGAAGCAACAAGAGATGAGTGAGAGGGTGAGCAAATATGGTGGTGTACGAAAATATGGAAAACTCGAGGCCCACTAAAACAAATTCTTACACTGTGGTTGTCTTTAAACAACAAAATTTTAACTTGGGAAATATTTATAAAGAGAGGAATCCAAGGGCCGAGAATCTGTGTGTTGTGAAAATATGAAAATGAGACAACAACACATTTATTATGTGATTGTTCATATGCAGGTCATGTATGGAAAGAGCCACCAGAAGAATAAACCAAGCAGCGACACCTAGACTTGAACACACGCCGGAACAAAGCATCAAGCAATGGTGGAACGATGCCAGGGAAGCAATGGAGCACCAAAACACACCCAAATCAACCCCCTTGAGAGTGATAATACTACTGGAGATAAATAAAGCATTTCCATGGGTGTATTTCGACAGAGCCAGCCAAGGAGATCCAATGCTAGGGGGAGCAAGAGGAGTGGTGTATCTAACTGAAAACAAGAAGATAAATAAATTTTGCTTTGCTTCAAACAACAAATCATAACTCACAACACTATGGGATGTTCTCAAATTAGCCACAAATAAACAGTTAACAAATTTATAGTTGTTTGTAGACTCCAAAATGGTAATAGAATGGGCCAATGGGAGAATTTAGATCAATGCTTCACCGAACACCTTTTGACAACCATCAAGGAACAATTTTCATAGTTTGAAATGCTTACTTCCACACATATTTACAGGGAGTTAAATACAGAAGTTGATAAGCTATCTAAATTGGCCCTCGCTCTACCCCCAGGACTAACGACGGTAGAAGAAAAAACAACGAACAAACGAAGAACCAATTTCTAATTATGTAAGTAGAAATTTTTTGAAGAAGGAAACAACGAAGGAAATGATATGGTGAGAAGAAGAAGGAATATAACAGAATGCCCAATGCTCAAAAAATGTACAGAAGCCATAAATGCCAAACTTATTGATGTAAGCTCTATATGAGTAGTTCAAGTTTATTCGAATAGAATAAAGAGATTTTTTCAAGGGAATATA